>RDRW01000689.1:0-148527 GCA_007896445.1 Puccinia hordei | reverse complement strand
TTGACAAGAGAAAGAGCAAAGGACTAAAATAGAAGGAATGAATATAGTAAAAGAACAAGTGTGATGATGAGACGTAGTAAGGTTTCACTTCTCACCAAGGTTGAGAAATGGACGAGATGTTATCTGGATGTATTACGGTTGTAGGAGTGAGTAGTAGGGGACAGAAGGATTTGTGATTGAGGATTAAGATAGAAAGGGAAAAAAGGATTAAAAGGAGAAGCAATAAAGTAGTGTTGTGTAAGAGTTAGTGAGTTTGAAGAAGGATGGATGAATGGATTGATAGAAGGAAAGGATAGAGGAATAGTAGCGATGGAAGTGGAAAAAAGGAAGTGATTGAAGCAGGATCCCACCGATCATGAGCAAAGATGACTGAGTGATATTTATAGGATAAAGAAGGTTTTCGGGTTGTGGTCACTGTGCCGCAGTTTCAGATAATGAACAGAGAAATGTCACATCGAGTTTCAACACCCCCCGCAACTTGATGAGTAGTGAACTAAAAAACACCTTTCCTTCAGACGATTGAGTGATTCAGCGCTGCTTGCTTTTGTTAAGGTATCGGCAATCATATCTTCAGATGGAATGAGAGTAACAGTAATTTCATTTTCATTCTTGAGATCTCTTAGCCATTTCATTTTTATGTCTAAATGTTTTGTCTTTGAATTTGATCCAAAGTGATTGATTTTTTCTATGAGACCTTGATTGTCGATATGAAAAGTTGAAGGATCAAGGGATTCATCCCACAATTCCTCCGCTAAAAACTTGATCCATTGGTTCTCTTGCACTCCGTCTGAGAGGGCATTGAGCTCGGCTTCCGTCGATGAGAGTGTAATGTTCTTCTGCTTTTTACTGTTCCAGGCAACTGGACATGCCTTCCAGAAACAAATCGAACCGCTACGCGATAGGCGTGTTTCTAGATCGTCGGCCCAAAGTGCGTCTGTGAAATGCTGTAAGGAATTTGATGTATCTGTAGGACTCGGTCTTAGAGTTAGATGTAGGTGCCGAGTGCCAGAAACATATCTCCAAACATGGAGTACTTCCTTCCAATGAGTAATTCCTGGATTGTTGTTAAAGCTAGATAGATGGATACTGCTGGTGCTAGATCGGGTCTTGTTCGGCATGAGAGGTAATTCAACATCCCAGTGTACGTGCGATAGTTGACATTTAAGGACTTGAATTCTTCAACTTCTTCTGGAGTAGCTGGTTTTAAGTTGCACGGCTACCGATAGAGGTGTTGAACAGGTCGGCAATCGATGAGCCCAAGCATGCTGAGCCCTTTCTCAATCAGTTTTTCCTGAGATAGAGTGATTGCATCATCGCTCAACTCCACATCCATCCCTAACAACATGTCTGCATCGTGAGCAGTCGAATTTGGAAAGCGATTGTAGAAATAATTCCTCAAAAGCGTCGACATTTCCGACAACAATTAGATCGTCAACATGAAAAAAAATGAATGACTTCTTGTCATTGTGTACATAGAGACATGGGTCTGATGCGGATTGATAGTAATTGATTTCTTGAAACCAAGATGTTAGCGTCTCGAACCAATTTGCTGGTGCTTGCTTCAAACCATAGAGTGATTTTTTTTATTTTAGGAATGGAGCTTTTCTCAACGAGCCCTTTGGAGTCTTTATGTACAAATCTTCCTTTAATGGCGCATAAAGGAACGCACTCTTAACATCAAACTGTCGCATAGTTGTTTTTTGTCAATAGAGAACATAAGAAGCATTAAAAGTGTTGTGAATTTTCCGGTAGGCGCGAATGTGTCGCCATAATCTTGACCTTCTACTTGACTAAAGCCTTGAATACACAATCGTGCCTTCTTTCTTTCTGCAGCCAATAGTGTTGATGGTTTAGTCTTGAAGATCCATAGAGTATGTAAGAATGAGTCCGGTCTCTTGAAAACATCTTCCCATACCTCATGATGTTCAATGTTGGCGAGTTCCTCATTAACAGCTTTCATCCACTCATCACAGTCGCTAGAGGTCATTGCTTTTTGAAAAGAAACTGGATCGGTAGTTAAATATGTATATTTGACGGGTTTAATTTGCGATGTTCTTTCTCGTAAAATTCTAGTTTGAGGGTGAATAAGGTCAGACTGAGGTGTTTGACTCATTCCTATATTCTCAACTTCGGTAACTTCTTCAGAGTTGTTAAATTCAGGCAATTCAATTTCCTCATGGCTTTTAGCTTCATCGCATTCTTCCTCAAACTCCTCCTGAACATCTAGATCCCAGTTTGATTTTCTTGTTGGAGGAACGTATTCTAGAAATTTTACGCTTTTTGTTTCAATTATCCTACCATTGTCTGATAGTATTCGATACGAACGTAAGTCATCCATGTATCCTATCAATACCCCCATCGCTCCCTTAGGACTCAGCTTTGAAAATGATTTAGCCGGTTCAATAAGATAGGAAACGCGATTCCCAATCGATGAATGAAAGTAATTCAATGGCAGCGTTCGATTTTTAAATAATTCAAAGGGCGCTTTCTTGATCGATGTGCAGGGATTTGATTTAAGGTAAGTGAGCTGACCTTCGCAATCTCATCCCAGTACTGTCTATCTACTCTTGAATCTTCAAGATAGTTCGCATTGATTCTAAGATCGTTCGATTGAATTGTTCCGCCAACCCGTTTTGTTGTGGTGTATACGGGTCTGATGTTCGCTGTTTGATAAGGTGCAATTGACAGTAATCAGAAAGACTTGAGTTTATAAATTCCGACCCTCTATCTGAGTGGATTACAGTTGGATAGTAGCCAAATCGTTTAGCTTCAACATCAATTAAAAATGCTAATGTTTTGGCAACATCACTCTTTAGCTTTATAGGTATGGCTGCACAGAAGCGAGTACAGCTATCAACCAATGTCAGTATGTAACGATGACCCGCCTTTGAGTTTGGCCATATAGGACCGATGAGATCAAGGTGTATTTCTTCAAAAGGACGTGATGCCGAAGAGTGAATCGATTTGAATGATGCTTTCGTGATTTTAGCAATTGCACACGATTCACAATCTTGAACGATTTTCATGGGAATACCCAGTTTTTTTCGTAGACGATGATAGCTAACATGCCCTAGTGACTTATGAAGGAATTCTCCACTCGACAGATTGCTTGAATGAACAATGTTGTCGAACTCAAGACTTGGAAGATTACCAATGTAATTTCCGGTCATTTTGATTTGATTACTTTTCAGTATTACAAAGTTATTTTTTGTGGAAATTCACAACGTATCCTTCTAGAACTAAGCATTGAACTGAGAGGAATTTACAACTAGCTCAGGTATGAAGAGAACATGATTCAAAAAGGATTCTCTGTGACATTTTTAAGTCTGATTGATCCAATCCCTTTTATTCTTAGATTGTCACGACCGGAGCTGGTCTGTACCGTTCCTAATTCTTTGTACTCTAGAGTATGAAACAAGTGGGAATCAAACACCATGTGAGCTGAGGAGCCTGAATCGAGTATGAACATTTGAGGAGTTTGTAAGGGGAGAGGAGTAAAAACTACTGACAGTCGATTCGATATTCCAGATTCAGATTTGTTTCTTGGATATCTTTGAAGATGAGCAGGACGGAGTTTGGGATGGATCATCCAACATTTGATTCAGAGTGATTAGATAACGTGTTGTGTGCGTCTTTTCTACATTTCTTGGATTCATCGGTTTTCTTGGATTTGTCGGTATATAAGGTAATCGGGTCTAACTTAGTCCCATTTCCACTAGCTCTGATTTCTTGATTATCGGAGTGAAGACGAAGATGATCAAATACGGAGTCTAGAGTAATTTCTTTCGTCGTATGAGTCATTGAATCAGCTATGTTGTCCATGCTTGTAGGAAACTTTTCAATCACTAATTGAGCTAGCGCATCCGTTGGCAGAACCCATCCAACTTCAATTAGTTGACTTTCAAAAATCTTCATAGGCGTAATAAACCCCGGTATGTCAGAGGGAGTATACGGCTGACGAAGGAATGCTTTGAAAACTCGAGCCTTGTTTGAGGATTGTGTTGAGGCAAAGTAGTTGGTGATAGACGTCCAGATGAGTCGAGCATCTTCTTCATTTGCAGCAGTGATAACGTTGGCTTGAACGGCTGAGCTGAGTTTAGCAACAAAAATTGATTTTACCAACTTATTGTTAGCGTCCGAGATAGTACCTGTGCTAGAGATAACAGAGTCCTTGAGATCGATGAGATCGAGTAAATTGATAACTCGTCTTTTCCAATCGATATAGTTGTCCATAGATATAAAAGAGGAAGACCCTCAATCGACGATTTGATCACAGCATCTTTAAGTTTGTCCATGGTATTTGAAGTCGATGTAGTGGAGGGTTTGAGTGCAGTTGTTGTAGATGGAATCTGGTTTTTTGAATCTTCAGTGTCGTAGGTCATACAGTGTTGTAAATGCTAATTCGACTGTTAATCGTAATGAACCTAAGATTTAAATTGCTGAGAGAAACTAAAACCAGATCTAAAAAGATAGTATGATTAGAGACAATGAATGATGATAAGATAAAGATAAAAAAAATGAGCATACCCAGTAAGATAGTATGTTCTTGGACAGACAACTGATAAGAATAGATAGTGGACAGGACAAGAGAAGAGAAGAGGACTAAAAAAGAAGGAATATTAGTAAAAGAAACAAGTGTGATGACGTAGTAAGGTTTCACTTCTCACCAAGTTGAGAAATGGACGAGATGTTATCTGAGATGGTTTACGGTGTAGGAGTAGAAGGGAAGAAGGATTTGTGATTGAGGATTAAGATAGAAAGGGAAAAGGATTAAAAGGAAGAAGCAATAAAGTAGTGTTGTGTAAGAGTTAGTGAGTTTGAAGAATGGATGAATGGATTGATAGAAGGAAAGGATAGAGGAAGTAGCGATGGAAGTGGAAAAAAGGAAGTGATTGAAGCAGGATCCCACCGATCATGAGCAAAGATGACTGAGTGATATTTATAGGATAAAGAAGGTTTTCGGGTTGTGGTCACTGTGCCGCAGTTTCAGATAATGAAAAGAGAAATGTCACATCGAGTTTCAACACGTTTCACCTGTTTATTGCAAGTCATCCGCTCAACTGCCCTCTGAAAAGTTAGCTGCTCAAGAGGTATTTCCAGTGTCAGCTCTCTCTATTTGCAGATACACCCATCTCCAAGCTCCCATTATAAAAACCACTCAAAGTTTCTTGATCCAATCCTCCTCTCATCCTCCATTCAAACCGCCAATTATCAACCTTACAATACGTTATAATCAGTGTACTTAAATGACTACCATATCCTATTTATACCAAGTTCGGCATAGAGTTGACTTTCTCTGCGAAGCCGTTTCATCATTTGAAGCACTGGCTGTATCAATTGAGCCTGAGGATCTTGAAGGCCAAGGTCCTGTCGAGACGCCGGCTGTGATACATTGTCAACATGCCACTCGTTAAGAAGCAGCACAGGATGCCCTATCCCAACTTGCCATGGAACTCTGCATCCCCCCTCACATGGTCCCTGATGGCTTGTAAATTTGGAATCTACACCAAATGCGCTTGGGTAGAGGTACTTGATCAGTCATATTTTATCAAAGGCCTACATTTGTTTATTGATGTGTGTATTTTCAGATCCCATACGAATCCATGGTTGGAAAACGGAACATGAGCGCAGGTTACTAAGGAGCACTTTCAACCATCGGGGCCATTGATACACAGATGCTAGGGATCATATGCTGAATACTACTAACCAAATGTAAGCTATTGTCCTCAAAATACTTACAGTTACTGACAGAATTGATCCTCAACCTTCACTAACAATGTATTGAATTGTCCATGCAGGTTTGGAGAGTTTTTTCAATAACTGCCACTCCAATCAATCTGCAAAACGTTTGTGCTATGAGTTGTGGATTGCTTTGTTGGGGTTTTCTCAACTGGCCATGTCACATTTGCTTAATGTTTCATCTCTCCATGTTATCGTGCTTCATCCTGAAATCTTTCCCAGTTCCATCAGAAGAGGAATACATGTGGTTTCCATCTTTACACACTACGATTTCTTGTAACTACTCTTGTTGGTGTGGGTCTCTGTCAAGTCTTTTCTTGTAGTTGGCCAAGGATATCCAATTCAACTTTCTTGTTGAGTTTTCTCAGTCAAACACTATTGAAGCATGCGCACTGGTGCGCTCTAAATCAAGATCATCAACCGGTTGGTTTCATCTTACCCTTATCTCAAACTGTCGCAAAAACCCTTTCAGCGAGGTCTCGGCCTACTCGTCTCGACTCAAGTCCATTCGTCGAAACCCTCAAGATCTCTATCTTACTCGTTGAAACCCTTGAGTCAACTCGGTGCCTAGATGGATGAGTCAAGATCTTATCTTGTGACTAACAAGTTTAGTTGGGCATCTTATCTCTGGTCCTCACAATTCAACAAAATCTGTCCAATTCTTAATTTATTTGTGTTATTGATTCCTTTTATTTTTTCCAGTCTGGTTTGTTAGTGTCAAAACTCTGTAATTTCTTATCTTCATTGGCATTTTTCACGTTGGATGACCAGTACAAACCCCTCCCCCCCACCTTAAAGACCCAAAGGGCCAGATCCAGTAGCTTTGTCCCTGCAATTATTTTGACATCATGAAAGCCATTTCGTACCCTAGTCTTCTTTTTCTATGTGCCTTGGATATTATTAAAATTAAATCTTGTAAAAAAACTATTTGTTCAAAAGCAGTCATGCAATCACTTTTCACAATCCATGATTTGTATTATGAGCTTACATTGAAACACATGGCTAATTTCAAGTGGTCTTCTGTTGATGTCATTGTGATGCACTTGAAAATCTGTCCGTCACAGGTGACAATCAAGATCCAAACACAAACAATTGCTCTTCCATTTGACTCCTACCTTTTAGATACCCTATGTTAAACAGTGAATGTTCTCCTGTCAGGGAAGCAGGATGATAACAGACTTGAGATGTGAATCGCAATGACAAGGAATTACCATCAAAACCCCTTCTGTTACAACTCTGGGCCCAACATTGGATAACCTCAAGTTCTTCCCAGCTTTAATCATATCCTTGTTGGTGGAGTGTAGTTTGACCTCTTGTGGCAAATTGATATGCTCTCATTTTGCCACAAGATACTCTTCATTTACCCTATGCCAACAGATCAGTTTGCATTTACCTCAACCCAGCCAACATCCCCTCTTGGAATCCAGCAATCAAGCCAAGCGGCCTTATTCCTCCCAATCATTAAGCCCGCCGGGCTTAATATGATGCCTCATAACTTGCCAGTTTTATAATCGTTCCAAAGAATTAAGCCCGCCGGGTTTAATTTTTTCTCTCTTAATTTGGAGCAGCTGAAAAACACATGATAATTTACATGTCTTTCATTTCTCCATTCCAAACTTGTCCAGTCATGTCAAGAACAAGCAGTTGATCAATGAGAATCACACCGATTGTACTCCCATCTCAAGTTCCACTCCTCTTTGGCATGTGTATTTCTAGACTACTCAATTGTAAAGTCTTTGGAGTGAATTTCCTTTTAGCTACGTAATAAAATAACTTGTGTCAGTTTTTTTCCAATCAACCAACAAAGCAAACAATCACCTACTCAACTGCCTTTGCTAGGGCCTGGCAAATTACCAATTCCCAGATCGCCAATACTTCCTCTCGGAATGCCACTTCCACCTCGACCAATACGCATTGTCATCTGGTTTAGCATCCAGGCTTTTGCTTCCAAGCCAATTACCGCCTGAGGGTCAAGGTGGTCTCTTTCAACTTGGGAAAGACTTTGAAGGAATGCTGCATCGTAGGCATCAACTGGAAGCCTACAGGGGATTGTTGCAAGTGGCACAATTGTCTTTGGAATTACGTCAGGGCTACGGTCCACCAGCTTATGGATACTCTTCATTTCAGTAGCGGTTTTCGCCACTGTTTTCGCAATCTCATCCAGTTTGTGTGAGCATACAGTGAACACTTCACTCCTCCAAGCTAGCTGTACCCGTTTTGGTTTGGCCAGAACAGGTTGATCTTCCCAATCAGATACCGTGTCTTTGGAGAATAGGATGGCCAAAGCTGGATCGGCACGCATCTTGGTGATTGCAAGTGCTTGTCTCTTGTTCGCAATCTTCAAGCAGCCATCTTTAAGCAACTGGCCTGGCAATTCCTGATTTTTAAAACTCATGACTTACTTTAGTTTTCATCCGACCTATTCCTGCCCTCCTCAACTTTTCCACCCTCATATTTTCCGCCGATTCACTATCCATCTGGTGAGCCCACCGCATTTCTTTTCCTTGGCCACAAACCCATTGTTCCAAGATCAGCTCCATCGAACCAACTTCCCCCCACATCACACCTGGTTGTGACTTGGTCCAGTTATAGTAATGCTTGATAACGATTGTCGCCAAACTCCCGTTCCACGAAGATGAATTAAACAAACTGGCCTCCCACTCAAATGTCAACCGACCAAACCCAGCCATCTGAACATCTTGCTCACACGCCTTCTTGATACTTAGTGGAACATCCAGGTCGGGGCACAAAACGTCAGCAGCCGGTGTAAACAAAGGGGGTGACAGATGCTTGCGAATACGTGCAACCTCGTCCTGACACACTTTTTGAAAGACTGTTTTTGCAAGACTGTTGTGCTTCTTGGAAAAATCTTTCAAGTGAGCAATCATCTTTTTGTACCGCTTATCCGTCCAATGGTTCCAAGTTTCCCATTCCTCTTGGCTTGGGGGCGGATATGCACCGATTAATTCAGGCATTCCCATCAGAAATTTGGTGAAATTCCGAATTGACCAACACAATGCCGTCGACTGATTCAGAAGGCCATGTCCCACCACAACCCTTCGAACCCGTCTGACATTCTCCTGTGATTTATCATGAGCACGTTTTTGTCTTTGAACTCTCAGGTTATAATTCAAAAGGTCCTCTGGATTTTCCGGTTCACCTTTGGCATCTATGCATGTGGATATAGGAACAATAGGGAATTAATCAATTAGCTGGAAAGAACACATCCATCAAAATCTGGTCAATCAATACCAAACACTTACCATCCTCAACAACATCATCAACATTTCCCCTCAAAAGCGCATCAAAATCCTCCTCACCCCCTTGATCACCAGATGTTCCTTCTCCAGTAGCACCTTGACCTTCGCCAGCTCCTTCAACCCCATCATCACTGTCAGCCATATCTTCCTCAATATCCATATTAAATCTATCCTTATTTTCTGGGTAAGTTCTTGGAAATCAGAGTTAATTGGCCTAGACACAATATTCACTCACAAATAGCTCTCGGATTTCTTATGGAAAGATGTACTTGTAAGATAGCTATGAATTAGATATCGATGGGATGAGGGAGAAGAGATGAAGGGGATTCCATGGATCATACTGCTATTTAATCTGTGGGAAACAATGCCATCTACTGCAATGGATTCTTGCAGGGCCCATCAGGCAAGTCAGTTCTACCAACCTTTTCCCTTCCCTTTGTCTAATTGTTTGGCTTCTTTATTTACCATACATACTAAATATAACCAAAAAAAATGAATCTCATTCAACTAGGATTACCCACTAACTCCACATACCCTTCTTCTTGATCAGTCTTGAGGTTCGGGGTTGATCAAAATGAACATTGAAATGTCAGCATTCATCCGAGTAATTAATCTGTTTCAATATCTTGGCCCCATGCCTTTTTCAAATTCACAAATATTCCAAATACAATCAACAAATTAATTCCTGCATTTTTGATCAACACAAACAAATCATGGAAAACATACCACATTCCCCAGGCTCACTGCAGAGATTGTTTTCTTGTTCACACCAAACGTTCCCTCCTCATTCTCCAAAATAGCAATATGCCCAACAACCCTTGAATGATGGATGACCAGTTGTCTACTGAGCTTGTCTGCATACAAAAGTTTTGTATTCAACTGGGGATGGTCTTTGTACATATTCTTGGGTTCATCCCAGCTGTTCAATGATGTAAAGGGGCGAATCAAAAACCAAACAGTATTTGTCACACCATCACTGAATAGCTGGCTTATCCGCCCAAACAGTCGCAATCCAGAATCGTAGAATTCAACGTTTGAATTACTGGGAGCCTTGCCACTGAAATTATTTTCTGGGACATACTTGCGATTGAACATCTCTACACTCTTCACCTTCACAACTGCTCTTTCCAACTTCCCATTGGCCGGCTCTTCATATCCAAATTCACCCAACTGAAATTTCCACAGATTATACACTCTCACATCAAGTATTATCTTCTCTTCTTTTTTTTTCATCACCATATGAGGCAAATGGACAGACTTTTACATGTCGATACACTACCAGCATAATTTCATAGGTTGAGTTCATCCCAGTTAAACTAGGATGCAAACAACCAATTCAAAGTAGGTTGACCTCAACCAATGAAATATATAACCAAGGGGGGTCCCTTGGATTTATATTTCATAATTTGATTTCAACCAAGTTTAAATTGGTTGAGTGCATCCCAGTTTAACTGGGATGACTTCATCCTAGGAAATTATGCTGGCAGTGATAACATCCTGCCCTTTCAATTTTGCTTGGTTGACATATCCATAGTATTGTGATTTCTGATTCCATTTGTTCATGATTTTTTCATGCATCTCTCCTGTTGATGTGTTAAATTAGACCTCTGATGAAGGCATGGACTCAAAACAAAGTATCAGAAATGCGACATACCAAGATGCTGGTTGTTTGGTATATTCCCCAGAATTCCATTCAGACGCTCCTGGGCCCATGCAGCAGTTTCTATGGGAGGCCCAAACCTCTCAATCACTTTGGGATAATGCTGTGTCAGATGTAAATTTGACTTGCTTGTATGATTTGGCCATCCCATTCGGAGGACTTCCCGGTATTCCTTTGTTAAGTTTCTCAAGTTGATTGTATCTCTTTCATCCAGGTGGTGCTTCATGAGAATGCTTGTCATTTCAATTAATTTGATGGTCAAATCCCTCAAGACCTCCTGATGTGTCACCGTGTTTGAGCCCTCAATATATTTCTTCTGCCAAGAATTTCCAATCACCCAGTAAGGAATCATCGCCAGCGGAAAATAGAAAGTATATAGTATTAACCACTCGGATGCTTTTAGGGAACCAGATCCAGAAAGTCCAAAGTTTTGGGGAACTCGTGAAACCCAAGTTGGAACTGATGTCTGCGAAATCACGTTTTGAAGAACACGCAACTCTTCCTTTGTCAATTCAGGCCCTCCAGTTGTAACTCCCTCATCCTCCTCTCCCAAGGTTTGTGATTTGCCATGTTGAATTCCCGTCATATCACTCCTTCTATCAGCCTCTCCTTCCTCATCCACCTCTGACTGGCTGCCAAGTGATAAAGTACCTGCAATACTCTGTGGATGCCTGTTTGTTGCTATACTAGAACCACTTCCCAGAGACCGAGTTGACCTTCACTGCCAGCATAATTGCCTAGGATGAGTTCATCCCAGTTAAACTAGGATGCAAACAACCAATTTAAAGTAGGTTGGTCTCAACCAATGAAATATAAAACCAAAGGGGGTCCCTTGGATATATATTTCATCAGTTTATTTCAACCAAGTTTAAATTGGTTGAGTGCATCCAAGTTTAACTGGGATGAATTCATCCTAGGCAATTATGCTGGCAGTGCTTCTTCCTGAAGATGTATCTACTCTTGATGAGCTGGAACGTAGTTGGTAGGGGTGGCTTGATGGACCAGCCCTGTCTTCTTGGATACTTGTTAAGCGGGAAAGATTTTTTGAATTTAAAATACGCCGCTTCCTTCCCCCCACTTCTTCATCCTCCGTGCCACTCGAGTCCCCTTCTGGTGTTTTCTTGCGCTTGGAATCCCGGAACTTCAACCCTCCAAAGATCATTTTCCCAACATCAGTATTCTTCCAGTTTATTTCATGTTCTATGGCTTTCTTCAGGAGCTTCCCTGCTCCCAGAGTATTCAAAAAACTGAGACTGTGATCTTTCAGGTCTCCCAAGAGTAACGCGTGCATAACTTCGATTCCACAGTACTCCACTGTTCGCCAGTACGGGAGGCTATTCAGAATGCTCCCTCTTGCTCCTTCTTCCGTAGCAATCTTCTTCCTCTCAGTGTATGTCTTGCACCTTTCCCATCGCCTAACTCTTTCCATGTGTGCGCCGTGCGTTTCTTTCTCAAACTTCCCCACGTCGATCTCATCAATATCTTGAAGTGTGATCTCGCAGATAGAACAAAACTTTTCTGCTGTATGGGATGCAAATCCTGCTGTCTTGCGAATTTCTGGCAGGTCTCCAATTAGTGGAAATATGGCTGCAAATATAAGGCGGCCCTCAGGGAATTGACTCGTCTTTGTGAACCACACTCCCTTCCAAAATTCCTTCATCTCCAGCACTAGCGGTTCCAAGATATGGTTCATTTGATCCAGAATCGGCTCCTTTGGACCTGGTATAATCCCAAACAAGTATATGTTCTCCAATTTGTATTGTTCTGTTAATGGTAGGTTGAGACACACCAGAGTCACTGCCCCCAAGGATACCGACTTTCCTCCAGGCTTCTTTGCAAACAGATTGAACCAGTCAACATATAGGCTGAATACAAGATTCCCAGACTTTGAAGTAACAATCTTGTTTGAGTCTGAAGGTCCCACAAAGGTTTTCCATACACTTCCATCCCATACATCACTCATCTTTTCATTCCTCTGGCGTTCATATTTGAGGTTTGAATCGGCAAGACATTCAAAGCCAGGTAGCCAGAGCTTGTGAGACAGCCAGTTCTTCAGAGGTTGGAAAGTGAACGTTTGGACTGGCTTGATGATCATCCTTTCACCAGATCCTTCAATTGTGGCAAGTTTTGCGTCACAGAGTTGTTCTTCATGTTCAACCTCCTTCAGGAACTTCTTTGATGTCAAGTAGAATATAGTCGTACACGTGGTTTTGACTTCATGAGTCAACTTGTCATCCTTTCTTGGCATTTCAGGAATCGGATACAGTTTGAAACAATCTGGGCAGCAGATCATCTTTGAGAAACAAACATCAAATCCAAGGCGTTGTATGAGAGTCGTTTTCAAGAGAGGTATGTTGCTGATGATTGAGGATCTGTCAAACTTAAATTCCTGCGCGAGTTGTTTCACTTTTTCAATCTCTGTTTTCAAAAACTGTGTCACGTTTTTATCACTGACACCAGTGATAAGAGAAAGGAGAGCTGCTTGTAGCATTACTGCTAGACTATGTTGAGGGATAAGCTGAAACGTGTTTATTCGAGATGTTTGAGTGTTGACTATTGAATGATCACTCGGGCCTTCATTCACATTTCGATTTGATATGTCAGGAATAGTTGTCGTCAAAATTGTTGGACTTCCAGTCTACCCATTCCTAGTAAGTCAGCCCAGATGATTTAATGTTATCAACAGAAGTCAATACCACTCAACTTGAATATTTTTTAAAGTATGGGGACTTGGCTCGTCTTCCATCTCCTGTTCAAGTGTCTTCCTCTTCATAATTGCTTTTAAATGTGACTTGAAACATTTTACTGACCATGCCTTCCCCGCCTTCTGTTCACCTGTTTCGGAATCCCTGTAGGTCTCTTGATCACACCCCAACTCCTTACACTGGCAGATTTTCCATCGAGAGTGCATTCTTCAACGTAATTATATTGTGAGTGGTATGGTTTTTGTTGTAAAGCAAGTACTCTTTTCTCCTTGGTAACACTGTTGTTAGATCAAGATTCTTTGCAACACATCATATCTCCATATGCATAATGCATGGCATGCATGCCCCATGTTCCTTTGAACCATCACCTAATGGCAACCTTTTTGCTTGAACTCAACAGCTGGGTGGCCTTGTTTCATGTTGTGTATATGTTACACATTTCACATTTGTTATTTCTCAAATTAATCCTGGTGGGCTTAATCCTCCCTCAACCACCTTCATTCGGTAGAGGCAAATTCCCAAATCTACCAACACCATTACCTCCAGTTGTCTTAATTGGTTCACCCTCAACACCCATTAATAATTTAAGCCCGCCGGGCTTAATCAAATCACAGGAGATGTACACACCCATTAATACATTAAGCCTGCCGGGCTTAATAAAATCACACAAGATGTACCTCATTCCACCATTCCCACCAACTCACACAATAATGGGGGCACTGATTCACAACTCTTGATTATGAATCCAGAACAGCCAGAACAATATATATTCACCCAGTGCATGAAAATAATTTCAACACAATCTTATTTCAACCACAGCCATGGTCAAGTCACTCAAAAACGGAAAATCTTCAGCCAATCGACGGAACCTCAACAAGGCCCTTTTAGAAATCATCCCTCCACCCACCTCTCACTTTTCCAGGTCCATGGCTTCTTTCTGCCGCCTTCTCCTGAATATTGAACACCTCGCTGAGGAACATTGGCAAGCAACACCATTACCTGAACAGATTCAACATGTCAACACCCTCCCATTAACCATCACTAGCCATCCCATTTGTTCCAGAATGTCCCTCACCCCCTCATCAGCCAACATGCTTCATGGCATTTCACTCAAATGTCTCAATTTATTTCTCAGTGACTTGAAAGAAGCAACATTCCCCTTGGCAACTTTTCATTGGGCTTCTCCCTGGGATTCCCAGTGGAACAAGATTTTTTCCTCATTCATACTCAAGCATTTCAACCATGCATACCACAACGGTGCCTTAGCCAACTTTCCCATCAATCCTATTCATCATGCTCCATCAAATGCAATCGCTGTTCTCAAACGCTGGTTTACTGGAAAAAAAAACGATCTTGAGAAAAATAAATACTCCCCTGATGAAATTGCAAGGAAAGCATACCAGGTGAAAAAGTCAAAGTGGCGGAAGCAGGTCTGCTAAATTCTTCTTGGTTTCCTGTTTCAATTCTTGACTATCAATTCTTTGTTCCAGCTATCTCAACGACATACAGAAATCCTCACCACATTGGACATTCCTGTTGATTACCAGGATATCTTTGACAATTCTGCCTGCTGTTCAGACACTGAGCAACTTCCCAATGGTCACCTTCAGAGGATTCAATGCTCATGGTGTTCCCCAATGTTCTCCTTATTAGGTCATCAACTCGACCATCTTTACGAGAAGAATAAAGGTGAGAAGCTCGGTAAACGGTACAAGTATGGGGATTCTTTCTTTCTCCTTTGTCAAATCAGTTATTTACAGGAGAGGACTGTAAAAGTACCCTCTGGACTTCCCAAAAACTGTTACCATCCAGACTTCCTTGCCTCTCTGAATGAAATTGATTTATTGCTGCTTCAACCACAGAAAGAAATTGATTTTGCAGCTATTATACAACAGGTTTCTCCATCCTAGGCAAGTCTTTTGAATTCATATTGTTGAGTTGGTTTCCCTCACTGAACTTCTCACCATTTCAAATTCTAGGTTTCCACTCAACGGAACACTCAACCTATTGCAACCAATTTCATCAATTCATCCTTTCCATTCTTCTTTCAAGACATTGAAATCAAAAACTACTCACATGGCCAGCTCAGCCTTCTTCCGTTTGATCTGAAAGATATTTCCCTCAATACTATTTATCACACAGTAGCGCACAACCTGTACCTTTGATTTTTGTCCAATCCTATACAGTCTATCTACAGCTTGTTCTTCCACTGCTGGGTTCCATGTTGGTTCCTATTTAGTATGACATTGTACAAAATTTAATCCATCAAATTTCCTACATCCCAATAGTTTTATTCAACTCACCATGATATATACCTTCTGCGCACATCTGAGATCAATGCCTACTCCTGCCGTCTTGATTGTTGCCAACAAGATTCTACATTGGGAATCACCACGAAACCGTTCCAAATTCTTTTTTCTCGTCTCATGATCTGTCTTTCCATAATGTGTTGTAAACCGAATCCCCTCATCATTCAAAGCTATTCCAATTCTACACAATCGCAATAATTTCATATTAGTGTAATCTCTTTATCTACCCTTAGTCTTCAGTAACCCAGAATTTAGACTCACATTTCTAGGAGCCGTTTAAGTTCTGAAAATATTACTGCCCAATTTTCAGCTCCTCTCCCAAGAAATTCTTTGATGTCGCTAGCCAGATGTACAATTTTGGAACTCTCATTCCAACCATAGCCCTTTATTCCTGGCCCCTTTTCAATCAAAGCTGGGTGGTCGCATAGTTGCCGTAAATCTACAAGTTCCCCAAAGACATCTGCAGAGTTCCATCCTTGTCCAGCAATTCGATTTTTTCCAAATTGGATTGCAAATATTTCATGGTTCTTCTTGTAGATTTCATTCCATGGAGATTTCAGTTCAATGTTAACAATGCTTTCAAGTTTTTCAGGAAGCTCTAGCACTGTTGTTTTTAACCTTCTCATGCTGATTCCGTTCATAAGATTTTGAAGTGTTAATATCCCCCGAGGATCACATAGCTGGACCGGTACCTCGACACATTGCTTCCAGATTGAGTTTTTTGACCAGGGTTTCAGTTGAAGAAACGTCAGAAAATTGTGCAGATCTCCCAGGTTATTCTGCATTGGTGTACCTGTCAGGCACAATCTTCTTTGTGCCTTTAAGCCTAGGAGTACCGTACTTTGATTGGTCTTGGGATCCTTCACACTGCCAGCATAATTGCCTAGGTTGAGTTCATCCCAGTTAAACTAGGTTGCAAACAACCAAGTTAAAATGGGTTGACCTCAACCAATGAAATATAAAACCAAGGGGGGTCCCTTGGATTTATATTTCATCAGTTGATGTCATCCAAGTTTAAATTGGTTGAGTGCATCCAAGTTTAACTGGGATGACTTTATCCTAGGCAATTATGCTGGCAGTGTCATATAACTAAAAATTTATTTCAGTTTTATTTTATACTATCATGCTCATACAACCATACATGGCTTCACTTACTGCGCCTCATCCAGTACTATTCGGAACCATCTGACATTTGCTAGATTCAGATCACTTTTTCCCTTCCTCACTTGGTTGCTCGTTCCAACTTGTTGACTATCAGCACTTTCCTTTGATCCAGAATTGCAAATCAATTTGTACGTCGCTAGAACAATTGCAACTTTGCAAATATCTTGAAACTGAATGGTCAATCTTTCTTTACCGTAAAACACTTTGTATGGGAGGCTACCGCTGTCAAAATGAGTATTGATTTTGTTAATCCAGCTGTCCAACATCGATAACGGGCAGATAATTAACGTGGCAGCAGTCCGCATTTCATCTTCTTGATCTTGCTTTTTGTTGGCAAATGCAATAGCCTGCTTTTGTGAGAGTTGAATGGTGCTTAATGTTGTCAGAGTTTGTCCTAGTCCCATATCATCCGCAAGAATACACCCATGACTTTCAAACATAATATTCTTCTCAACAAGTCCTTGTGCCACGGCATCTGAAAATATTCGCTTTAACCATTTGTTATCTGGATTTGTCTATATTTCATGAGCTATTGATATCTGATCAGATTCACCCCTTTGGATAAATTCAACCGCTTTATATTGGTGATCCATCAGTGTTGTTCGGCATCCTGGGATCTTGAACGTTTTTTCTGAAGGTGTGGTTTTTGGTGAATTGTCAATTTGGCTGACACCAAAAAAATGGCTTGGCTGATAGTTGGGTATCTTCTTGATTGGATTATTTGATAACGAGAAAGCTTCCATCACTCTTGATAACAAACCAAACAGTGAAAATATAAATCCATGGACATGCGAAGTATTTCCATGTTGGGCTTGCACATAGAAGAGTCGGAGAAATATTTTCTTTGGGTTTGAATTGCCAACAAACAATCTTGAGGAAAGAGGCTCAGAAAGCTGACCTATCTCCCCAATCAATGGAACAATCAAACGGCTCTGATGGTCATTGAGATCTCCAACCTTTTCATAATTCGAGCAGAGGATATGTATATTTGTTCTTCCTTGATGAAATACTGCATCTTGAAGACCACTGGTGGACTGGTTGGAGGATTGTGGAGTTCGTACAACTAGTGTAGTGAAGAAACCTACGCAAGATATTTCGGACATTGTTGGTTTTGGTAAGAGAATGAATACGTTTCTGGATTACCTGACAATGTGTAACATCTTTTATTCCCTTTTAGCTTGGGTGGGGGATAGTGTAGATATGCTTGGATTAACCATGGTGGACTTTGGGAGGAGGTGGTGTGCCTCAAGCCATGCATCTATGGGCATCTTGCCCTTGATATATGGGTCGACTCTGAAAATCCAAGGACAAAGGGTATCTAACCTCTGTTGATGATTTGTTTGTTCTTATATCTCTCAAAAACAAAATTTATGTGAATCGCCTCAACATTCCTTCTTTGTTGAGGTTATGTCAAGACATCTCCATTGCCTGGTTAAGAACTGTTTAGCACTTAACCTTTAGTATTGTTTATGCATGTTACATAATTCACACATCCAAGGGCCTTTTAAATTAAAATTCATGTTGCTTGTTATATAACTATGTGGATATATCACATTCAAATTGTTGGTGTGCATGACCCCTTAGCTATAAGAGTACCTTATCCAAATAAACTTTTAAACACTCACAACTGCATGTCTCAATCAAATCAAAAAATCTTTTGTACTGGTACCAACATGTAACAATTCTTTTTTTTTTTTGTCTCGTGGAATTCATAAGTTTTGAGTGTTATAATTATATACCCTGATGCCAAATCAGCCATCAAATAATTACTTCATTATATACCTTATTCTGCGGAGACCAGATAATCATCCCAAGTATGCACTAACCCCCTGAATGATATATTGACATTGCAAGTCAATGAAGATCATTTTTGTAACATATTACTTTGCATTATGAGGAATGTTTGGACCAAATATGTCTTTCAAAACTGTGCAAACTATTTGGTGGAAAATTGTGCAAACATCTTGGAAGTGTGTAGATAATTTCAAATATCAAGCTTAATGGATTTAAGTATATACACAGTATATCTCATTTGATATGCCATCTATATTCCAAACTCTCTTTATCAATCAAATAATATTGAATAAAGACTTTAGTCAGATTTAAAAAAAGAATGTTGCAAACCTACAACAGTCAATTGCTTCTTTTCCTTAAGAAATAAATGTCCAGGTTTATATCAAGGTATTGCTATCGTAATAATAATAAAACAAATCACCCAGGCAATTACCATTATCAGGCCTTGGGAGTAAAAAGGGGGATCTAACACAGCTTCATATCCTCTGAGGATATTTTATAATTCAAATCAAAATACAACACAAATTATCAGTACACCATATAATATTCATGAGCTAGTTTTTAACTTGAAAATTTCAACCAACCCAGTAATAGTTGTTCAAATTTTAACCCAAAGTCACAAGTGAAAGTTTGACTAGCATTTATTCCTTTTCATGGTTCCTCATGACTTGTCAGTCTAAAATCAGCAGGTATCCTACATTTTTCTGCCATTTCTTTGTGACTTGAATTAGTTAAATTTTCCACATCCTTATCAATATTTATTCAGATTAAAAACAATTAATGTTGTAATGGAAATAAAGAAAGGAGCTCAATCATATAAGCCTCGAAGTGAAAGTCAGTGCAAGGTTCCTATTATAATCATCTTGAAATTAAAATATGCATTTAAATTCATCATAGATATGTTTTCAGAACAGTGCTTTCATATTGGTGTATTATAGACAGGTTCTTGCTAAGTTTACATTTACTCATTATTCAATTTTTCCTGGAAGCTGAATGCATGCTGCTTCACACCCCAACTTGATGTACATAACTCATGAATGTTTACTCTTCAGAATTTTGTTTTGTGTTGTTTTTCTGAGTTCAAACTCATTATTTTGGGTATGGATGGTTGAAGTTTATTCTGATCAGTAACCATACAACTATTTCTGGTTGAGAATACTGGATATTTTTTATTAACATGATACCCAAATAATAATCAAAATTTAATTGATATAAAAGACCCCTTCTCAATCAAGCCAAATTCCATGACAGCTGTTTTTATTTTTGACTGAAATTTACCCTCATGAATTATTGTACGCTCTGGAAGTTGTAATTGATTGGTAATATCATTATTTCAATATTGAACATCATCAGGATTTACCCAGATACAACAATTTGATTTCATCAATCCTTGTCAAGATCATTCAAAATCTATAAGATCAAACATGCACACATACCATGTGACCTAGAAGATTGAGAATACCAAGCACACTGAAGAACAGGGTATGAATCTTCATAAATCAGGGTTCTAACTTGAATACATTTTTCACATTAAATTGATTGATGAACTAGAATATGTATGTATATTCTCATGGGAATGGTTACTCAGCAGAGTTACAAATAACCTGAATCAAAAAATATGTCCTTAGAATACAATTTGAATTTATTTATTTGTTTTAATTCATATACATGAAGCTCTTCATCTGAATTTGGTCATTCCTCAAGGTTTGGAGGATTTTACGTACCTTGTAAAAAATTATTAATTAAATATATGTAAATACTTCAACTTTGGAGCAGTCGTGTGAATGCAAGATACCACATTGATACATTCGGTTACAGTGGGGGATACAGTCTAGATACAGTGTTGATATGTTGAGGATAGGTAAGAGATAAGCGAAGTCACCTCCATAGAGGTGCCAACTTTTTTTTCCTGGTGACAGCGTTGGGACCTCGCTTAGCTCTTTGATTTTTTTGCATGAAGGGAAAGACTGTGGGAATAGCCAAACGTGGTGTGAGACGACTATCTTGTTGGTTCCCAGAACCCATACCCTGAATGAGTGATGGTGGTCATCAAATCCAAGGAGAATGGCTTCCACCCCCAAGGGGGTGAATTTTGAGAAACACCATTTACGTTCTTCAAACAGGACAGCTCTACAGCCAAAGGGAGCAAGCCAAGACAAATCAGGCTTACGGCCATGCCACTTTTTGTAGGGGGATGAGAATTCGATGGAGCTATCCGCCAATTGGTTTTCCAAAAATACCAACAGCTTCACCGCTTCACCCCACCACTCAAGTGGAAGACCAATGGTCATGAGAAGAGCTTGGGTCTTTTCAATGGTTGTTTGATTACCCCGCTCCGCTAGCGGGTTTTGTTGAGGTGTGTAGGGAGCCGAGGTCAGATGTTTGACTCCATTTGACTCAAACAGGCTGTTGAACTGCTGATTGCAGAATTCACCGCCATTGTCTGATACTACAAATTTCAATTTTTGGCCAGTATGAGTCTTGGCCTGATTTAGGAAGATGAGGAAAAATTGGAAGGTGTCAGACTTACACCGCATCGGGTAGATGAACCAATATTTGGTGAAGCCGTCGATGATTTTAAGGAATTAGTGATTTCCTCCTCTTGAAATTGGTGTAATTGGGCCACAGAGATCCATATGGATGCAATCTAGAGGCGCACTGAAAGTTGGAAACAACCCGCCAAACAGTTGTCGGTGCATTTTGGCTCGATCGCATACGTGGCAGTCAAGTGACTTGGCAGTTAGGTTGGGGAATGATTGTAGTAAATATGGGAGACTCGGATGCCCGAGTGCCCAATGAAGGTCTAGAGCGGAGGGAGAGGAGACCAAGAGAGCCTTCAGTGGGTTCATGTCAATTTTAAGCATATTTTCATTGGTTGATCCAACAAAGATGATGTCGGTGCCTTTTCGGCATTCAAACCAATTCCTGTTTCCAACAGGAACAAGAGAGTACCCTTGTTGAATGTAATGGGTAAGGGATATTAGAGAGTTGGAGAGTTGCGGGGCGTAATAGGCGAGGCTGACTTTGAGGGGGCCAATTGCGGTTTGAATGGTCGCAGGCCCAAAACCAAGGATTGGAATGGCAACACCACTGGCTCCATAGACTGAGGATTTAGTCGTTGAGAATGAGATGAAATAAGATCGATCTTTCAGAAAGTGATTTGAGGCTCCACTGTCCAGGACGAGAACGTCTTGGAAATTTGTCCTGGTACTAAGGCTTGCTCGTGATTGAGATTTGGCTTTCATTTGATCAATGGCAGCTTGATGGAAAGCGATTGTCTTGCCGTCATGAAGTTGCCAGCATTCAGATTCGGAGTGAGCTGACTCAGGGTTATGACGACCATGAGAGCAGTAAGCTCGTCAAGACTTTTTCTTAGAGGGGTCAGTTGTGAGCCTGGGTCTCTAAAGTGACAACAGGACACAAGGATTGGGGGGGCACTACTGGTTGTATTTCAAAGATATGGGATACAACTAGTAGAGGAAAAGAGAAGAGGAAAGGGGAAGAGAATTTATTGATCTTTTATTGTTTGTTTGTTTGTTTAGAGTGCTCTTAAGATCAATGAGCTCAACCTGGAAAAGTTGGCTAAGCTGTGCCAGAGTCTTTAGAAGTGCAACAGCCTCCTCACACACTAAGGAAACAGTGGAGGGACAACAGAATTAGTAAACTAATCTGCCCTGATTTTTAGACTTATAGTCAAGGTTCTAAAAGGGTAACCTGTTGATGACTTGATCTGATCTGATGATTTGAACTTGGGTTGATCTGCTTTAATGATGGATGAGGAAAGGGAAAAGGAAAGGGAAGAAGGGGAGACAGAGAAGGACTACTGTCAGAAGAGCAAGGTTCAGAAAGGGGACCGACTGACAATACTGGTGAGGTACTGGGTGAAAGAGGCCTTTGGTTGGTTAGAGTGGTGAGCTGTAACTTGATGAATCCTTGGTGATCTGAGTTGGTGGTTCTGGGTGTCTTGAGTTTGTGTATCCTGCCTGCAATGGGGGATACACCAACTTTGTAAATTTTCAAGGTTTGCTTATGTAATCTAACATGTAGATGTGGTTGGCTGGCCTTATTTAACTTGCCCAGCCAGCTGTAGCGTAGAATTGTTTATTTAATTACTCCATGAAGGAGTTGAGCAATTACAAAGTGTTCAGTGAACACTATGGTCAAATTTTAATGAAGAATCAGAATTTGAAGTCAAAACAAGGTTTAAACCTCAGGGTAAACAGATATAAGACATTTTTGACTTAAAGAAGAAGAGAAGACAGACTTTAGGTCAGCTGTGCTGGCTCTAAGGCTGACATTCCCTACCACCAAAAGAGGTTTATTTCTGCAAGGAATGAACCTAAATAATTAAAAAAAGTTGTAAAACAGTTTGCTATAGTGCATGCTCCTATGTTACAAGTAGGTTAATAAATTTTTAACCTCCATACAGGAGAAGATCAATCAGGGAAATTTTGATAGAATTATTCTTTATATTTCCCATTTATCCCAAAAATGAACTTAGAATCTATTCCACATGTTCTGAAAGATATTATAGATTTTCTAATTAGGTCAGAAGGAATTGTAAAAGCAGCCTTTTTTTTCTTGATAAACAGCTCCAAATAGATGGGAAAATTTATTATTGAGTACTGATAATTACAAAACCTAATGTCCTTCAAAAAAGGGAAACTTAGATGAGAATTTATATGTAGGTAAATGGAAATTGTACACTGGTCTTTTCTTTTCTATATTCATTTATCAAATATTACATCTGTAAAATGGTATTCTTCATGCAGAAGAGAATGCCCACTGTTTCAAAAAAATGGCACTCTTCTTAGAAGCCAATGTGAAGGGTAGTGACAGCTAGCTTACTGATGTTAGAATTTGTTTTAGTAGCCAAATGGGTGGATTAATTTCATCTCACTACCCAAGTGACAGTTATTTCCATGTGTTATCTCAGAAAAGACTTAGCAATTGACATCAAAATATTCAACATACATATTGGTGTTTTAGACTTTGTCTTTTTTTTGAAATACTTGTGGACCTAAATTTATCAATGTCCAAAAAATTATGAAACCAAGATTCTATCATGAATAATAAGAAAGAGTGTTTGAATAATCTGTTTGGCTGGAAATATAAAGCAAGCAGGAGGGTGCCACTCAGGATCCACCTTTTGAATGATTAGGATATGAATCAAAATGGGACAGCTGGTTGTTCCTGGGAAGATAGTTGATTCAAGGGTAGCAACTCTTTCCAAGTATGTGGACACTTTCTGAATGCCCAAAGTACTCAGCTTATGCTCCTTTGAACTTACAAGCAATTGAACAAACTTATATGACAAATTCAAACAACCTTAATTAAATATAAAAACATTGGGAAAGAGGTTTTTGCTTCTGGTCATAAAATCAGTTCCATTTATCTTGAGTTCAACTCTTTGCAAGTTTGCACAAATGCAGGACAGTCTTTCAAACATAGTGATAGAACTTTACTAGCTCTTATTCCTCCAGGGAAAACTCCATTGGCTTCAAAAGGCAGTCAGAAGATTAGATCTTACTAAACAGATGAAGGGTTAGATTGGGTGAGGATACAGTGACGCAGACAGGTGGTGGTGACTGGAAGAATGGATATGAACCTGGTACATCTGATCATGAAACAGGTGTTGATGGTCCAAAGGCTCTTCTGTTATTGGTAGCAATTGTGTGGAATTCTTTTATCTTGTTTGCTGACTTGAACAATTGGTGGAAAAACATGAATGGATCAGATGTCCTAATCTTGAGTTGGTTTGTTGTTCAACATTTCGCTCCCAAGCTCCACTTTCCCATGAACAATCTCCAATGGTTCGGAAATTGGGTTCTGAACAAGAGGATGATTGGGGTTCTGAGCCATAGCTAATCTGGCAGCTGGTCGGTGAGATATCAAAGCCCTCGGTGTTGTGTACATTGACCTCTCCTTGATGATAGGAGTTGGTGGGTGGTTGTAGTCTCTATACGTCGGATGAAGTCTGCTGAGCCACTGGGTTCTCCTTGCGTGGTCCTGGAACGTTCTATTGCTCAAATTTTGTTGCTAGACCCTAAAAGCTGACGTAACTGCAAGCCAATAGGAAGTGGATGTTTGATATGTGACGCTACTTTCTGTTTCTGGCATAGTTGTTTGATCGCTGAGCTACTAATTAGGGCAAGTGATTGATTCTCTCTTCCATGGTAGGAGTTGCAGGCTAGTGGCTGTCCTAAAAGCTCCTCTTGAGAGCGGTAAGCTCCTCTCAGGAGCACCAGTCATGACTGATGCAAATCATCTCTTCCTTGTTTGCATATTCTTGGTTTTTTAAATCTTGATTCTAAATCAAAAGGTTTTTGATTTATAGCTTGTCAGATTGCAAAACCTACCGCTAACTGTAAGTGTAAAAAGCCCAAGAGGATATTCTACCTTGATGTACTAACTACCAACCTTACCGTTGCCACAGTCAATGAAGACAAGGCTGATGGAACAAACCCTGACAATTCCTTACTGCCTCCTTTGCCCCTGAAAAGCCCCCGTGGCAAATCCATCACTGCCAGCATAATTGCCTAGGATGAAGTCATCCCAGTTAAACTGGGATGCACTCAACCAATTTACACTTGGTTGAAATCAACTGATGAAATATAAATCCAAGGGACCTCCCTTGGTTTTATATTTCATTGGTTGAAGTCAACCTACTTGAAATTGGTTGTTTGAATCCTAGTTTATCTGGGATGAACTCAACCTAGGCAATTATGCTGGCAGTGCATGGCAAAGACTACCACCACCATTCCATAGTATGTAAGCAGAAGCTTGAACCTACCTGCACAACCTTAAAAAGGCATGAAAGTAGCTCACTCAGCGGCTTACTCATCCTCCTTCAGAACACAGAAATTCGACTAAGACTTCACAAGCAAACAACAACACATCTGACTTTTTCCTTACCATCCCTACTCTCTGCTCTTACATCGCTTTACACACATATCTCACATTCAAACATCAAGAAAGATTCTTCTTCTCCCTTTTTCTTTTTCATAACATCTCACTTCATCTTATTTCCCTCTTGCAATCAAATCAAACCATCTCAATCTCGACGCTTTCTTCTTTCCCACTAAAAACACGTCTTATCCATCACCGACTATCGATTACACAGCCAACAGCAGCTTACCTCTGCCCTTCTAGGTATGAGCGACTCTCTCCTTTCCCTTTCATTTCTTTCTCCCCAAGACACTTGTATATCGTTTGTAAAACGATGAAGCAAGCAGTAGACCTGATGATGAAATACATCTTCTAGACTTTTGTATTCTTTCATAGCTAACAGTTGTTACTGGTTTACAATTTAAGAATAATAATAATTTCATGTGTAGTAATCAAATCATGCAAACTGAGACATGTGTTTGATTACAGTATGAATCAAATTCCTGGAAGTTAAACTGGATAACCAGGAAAAGATCAATGAATATATCTATCTACAACACTCTCTTGAGGGTCTGTTCTTCTATTTTTCTTTTCTTTTCTTTGCTGACCAAAATCTGGCGATCCTCTGGGATGACTTGCATTAGCTTGGAGGTAGAATTTGGATGGCAGGGCCAATTAAACTGATGGCGGGCTCAAGACTGGCTGGCATTCAAGCAGTTGTTTGAGCAAACCTCTTGATCTATTGGCCGCGAGCAGGCATCAATTTTTGTTTTAACTTAGGGGTAGGGTTGAAAATTCTCGGACCTGGAAGCTATACAGTCAAGTTCAAGAGAATTATTGCCTTCAAGTCATTTGGCTTGCCTCGGGCCGTTTAACTGGGTGTATTCCTCTTTGAGGTAGTAGTGGTGGCAGCGATAGTGGTGCTGGAAGCAAAGTTTTCATCAACTGACA
Source organism: Puccinia hordei (assembly GCA_007896445.1). Classification (NCBI taxonomy): domain Eukaryota; kingdom Fungi; phylum Basidiomycota; class Pucciniomycetes; order Pucciniales; family Pucciniaceae; genus Puccinia; species Puccinia hordei. The sequence continues at coordinate 122,057 of RDRW01000689.1, read as the reverse complement.
ACAGCTGCGATGGTAATAGGGGAATGCCCCTGGGAAGATATCTCGCCCAATCAGTGTCGAAAGGGTGTATGATCCAGTATTGAATATATTGCCGGTAGCAGGTGGCTGGGGTGCACTGTATTACAAGCTATTCTGATGATCTCAGGTGGGACCGGTAGAGGAGAGTGGATATACCAACTGGAAGGTTTTGCATCTTGTTGGTTTCCTTAAAGACTCATATCTAGAGCTCTTGGCTCCTCCCAAGCATACCAGTCCTGGCCGATGCAACCTCTCCAAACAAGGTATTCTTGTGATGTTGCTGCTTAAGACAATATGAGGCTCATGCCTAAAACATTGCTTGAGTCGCAAGCTCTGACAAGAATCTTGAACTTTCTGTTTGTCAGATTGACCAAGCGCTCTATCTCCGACATCTCTGGTACTACTTCCATGAGCTCGGTGTTATGCTCTGGGTGTGGGTGCCAATCGGACGAGGTCATAGGCTTGAGGCAATTGTTGCTTCTCTCTCAACCAGGTCGTCTAAGATGTACTGGCTTATTGCTTCTTGAGACAAGATGTGTCTCTTCCAACATCTGTTGCCTGAGTCGCGTGCTTGGATGAACTTGTAGATTGTGAGCTTCCTATGTGGAGGAGGCTATCTAGTTTTGAAACCCCTTGCACTATCTCCATCGTTTCGGCCGTGGTTTGGAGGGTGTAGCGGCTGCAGCGGGTCTTGGGTCTGGCCGTGATGACAGTAACGGGTACGATCCCGGTACTGTCTCTCTTTGGTACAATGTTGAATCCTTGTAGGCTCGGGCATTAAAGTCTCTAGCCATGGCAGGGGACTGGGGTGTTGGGCTACCTCCATGCTGGGAGCGAAGCGTTCCAACTTCAAGGTCTCCTGAGGAGCGTTGTTCGCTCGGTCCTTGTTGGTCTGATTGGGTAATGAGGGACTCGCGTATAGGATCCTCTTGAGAATGTTCGGCTCTTGTTGGAGGTTGATGAGCGTCGACAACATTCCTGAATCTGGCTAAGGAGCTCCGGGACATAAAAAAGGGGTTGTCCACGCTGAGCAGAGTTTACACCTGTCCTGGACCTTTGAAGACGCTCCTCAGCGGCGGGGCTGAGTTTGTAAAGTTGCCGCCGTTCTGCTGATAGATCCCGACCGTTCCTGAGATGGGAAGGCATGCCGGAGAGTTAGAGCCGATCTCAGCAGATTTTCAGGATCAACACGGTTAGTGTGCCTGATATGGAGGAATTCTTGTTCCTTGGCAAACACTATTTGCGTTATACACCTTGTCTATATCTTGTTCTGAGATCCTATCCTCTACCATTTCTTCAGACGATAACAAGGAGAGATCCAATGATGCCAACAAGGATCGACGCTTTGGTTTGTTTTTCACTAGGAATATATTTAAAGAAAGTTTTTCGAAAGAAAAACACAGATTTTTATCTTTATTCGAAAAAGGTTATCAGCCTTTTATTGTATTTTATTTTGAGAATAATCCAGTGAGAGTGATTCTTTGAAAGAATTTTTATTTATTTTATTATAATTTTTGAGTTTTTATTTTATTTTAATTATAAGGTGATCAGCCTTTTGGATATTATGAGAGTCTAGAAGTATGATAAAGGTCTTCAAAAGGGGAGGATATTTCCCGATGAGGCCCCCAATTGTGAGCCTGGGTGTCAGCTTGCTACTATGACAGAGCAACCTGTCACAGGATTTACACAAAACTTATTATAAAAAATAGAATATCAAATAATAGTTGGAATATTATTTGATATTCTGAATCTACACTAAAATTAACCTAGGGTACCTCACTCATAGGTACCCCTAAATCTTACTCCTTCACTATGTAAATTGGCAAAGAAGAATTAGCAAGTACCTTTTAATAAAAAAGCACTTGCCTTAATTCAATGCTTATATATATATATGCATATGCTTAAACCCCATTTCCAGTCACGGAAATGAGGTGTTGTGTAAATTAGGGGAGATAGTGTAAATACACCGTGTTGTACTCAAACCCCGCGTACCGCAGTCCGCAGAGCTTGAAGTTCAACCCGCGTGACTGAAAGCCCGCGCCAAAGTTGGGATATAAGCCCCCGCGCAAGCATCAAGCCCCTTACAGGCTCTCAGCTTGGCACGCGGACTCCACAGTCACTCAGGTACCCCCAAATCAACAAAAACACGCCCCAGTAACCTCATTACATATGTTACATGTGTAATAAAGATTGCTGGGGACTACATAATTAAGTATATTGAATGGTATTAATAATTTATACATTTAAATAAAATATATTGAGTAAACAAACAGTACAATCAATACTGTGGCTTATTATAAATACTAATAAGCCACTAGTATTAATCCATAACAAATAGTACTAATGTACTACAGACTGTACCTCAATATAAATGAATAAATAAATAATAAATATCATAATAAAATCAATTGGTGACGTGTATTCAAAGCAGGGGCTGCTGAAGCGTCACCAAGAAAGCAAAAATGGCCAAAATGTGGTCCAAAGATCCCACAAGTTGGCCAACAATACCTACAGGGTACCCAGAGGGAACTCAGGACTATTTAAGGAGCTCTTCAACCGCCCAAAGAAGGCTCCTCATGCTTCCCAATACCCACTAACAACCTTACCCACTTCTTATTAGATACATACATCTTTATAACACAGTCTGGTAAGCTTCTTAGTAGTTATTCTTTAGCCCTGTCTTCCCCAACAACTTCACAGTGACCATCCAGCTCCAACATCCATCAATCCAAGCGCTCCAAACTGTCCAGTTTCACCCAGAATATCCCCAAGATCCCTCAAGGTTTATTACTAGTAAGTAATAACCCTTTCTCTTGAAGATATTCCCCATTTCCATTCCTGGGATTAAACCACCCCTGTTCCAACAGGTCCCAGTGTTCCAGGTCATTAAATCCTCTGCATTTACGTGCAAGGTACCTTAGAGGGATTAAACCACCCCTGATTTATCAGGCCCCTCTGGTTTTAATTATATTAAATTTATTTAATATAATTATTACCACCTTTTTCTCTAAATTTTTACGGTACAATTCCCCCATATCTTTTGGGAATTGCACCTTTTGTACCTTACTCAGAGTCTTTGTACTCTTTCCATCTATCCTTGCACCACCTGTAGCTAGAAGGACTTGTCCTTGGCATCAGGGAGGCTGACACTGGGTCTCTAAAGTGACAACAGGACACAAGGATTGGGGGGGCACTACTGGTTGTATTTCAAAGATATGGGATACAACTAGTAGAGGAAAAGAGAAGAGGAAAGGAGAAGAGAATTCATTGATCTTTTATTGTTTGTTTGTTTGTTTAGAGTGCTCTTAAGATCAATGAGCTCAACCTGTAAAAGTTGGCTAAGCTGTGCCTTTAGAAGTGCAACAGCCTCCTCACACACTAAGGAAACAGTGGAGGGACAACAGAATTAGTAAACTAATCTGCCCTGATTTTTAGAATTATAGTCAAGGTTCTAAAAGGGTAACCTGTTGATGACTTGATCTGATCTGATGATTTGAACTTGGGTTGATCTGCTTTGATGATGGATGAGGAAAGGGAAAAGGAAAGGGAAGAAGGGGAGACAGAGAAGGACTACTGTCAGAAGAGCAAGGTTCAGAAAGGGGACTGACTGACAATACTGGTGAGGTACTGGGTGAAAGAGGCCTTTGGTTGGTTAGAGTGGTGAGCTGTAACTTGATGAATCCTTGGTGATCTGAGTTGGTGGTTCTGGGTGTCTTGAGTTTGTGTATCCTGCCTGCAATGGGGGATACACCAACTTTGAAAATTTTCAAGGTTTGCTTATGTAATCTAACATGTAGATGTGGTTGGCTGGCCTTATTTGACTTGCCCAGCCAGCTGTAGCATAGAATAGTTTATTTAATTACTCCATGAAGAAGTTGAGCAATTACAAAGTGTTCAGTGAGCACTATGGTCAAATTTTAATGAAGAATCAGAATTTGAAGTCAAAACAAGGTTTAAACCTCAGGGTAAACAGATATAAGACATTTTTGACTTAAAGAAGAAGAGAAGACAGACTTTTGGTCAGCTGTGCTGGCTCTAAGGCTGACATCAGTGGTCATTGAAAGTTGAGAGACGGCTAGCGCGGTGGCAGTGGACACTTGTTGTAGTTGGGCCTCCTGCTGTTGTCTCACTTCTACTTTGACATCTCGTAAGAAGTCCTCCATGTCTGGCGTCTCTTCATCCTTGAAGCCGCTGTATTGGAGAGTTCTGAAGGTGTTGAATGGGGGTGGAAGACGCCGTAATGAATAGATGACTCCCATAGAGTGGAGGGCGTTGGTGCCAAACTTCTTGCAGCCGACTTCATGTAGGTGTCGGTGTGGAACTCCTAAATGATCAGGAAAGAGCTTGAAGGGGAAATAGACAACAAATCTAGTAAGTAGAAGATGTTGAAGCTACAGGTGCTGATGAGGCTGCCCTTCTTGACTAAAGCTGAGGGGAAAGGGTTTCACTAAGAAAAAGAAAGAAAGAGGTGTGGCTATATTTCTACTAATCCTTAGACTGCTGTTACTAATGGGAACTTAGGTTGTTTTAATCAATCTGAGGCAGGGACCTTTGAGGAGTGAGAAAAGCACTGAGAAAGAGTAAAAGGGTATATGTTATAATTGTTATTGGTGTAAAGGTTGATGCAAAAGTAAATGTAAAAGGGTTAAAGGCAAAGGTTTAAAGGTAAAGGTAAATGTAAACTGTACTTTGGTCAAAGGGGGGGGTGCATCATTTATCCATAGAACTAAGGGGAGTTCTACTTATACAAAAGGGCACAAGATGGCTAATCCTGGCAGTAAAGAGAAAGAAGAAATGTGTTCAGAGGTATACAACCAAAAGAGAGTAGTGATAGTGTAAGAAAGATGAGCCAATGTAGCTAGTAACTATGTATATAAGGAATGTAATGTGACTAGTAACCAAAGAGGATGTTAAAGGCAGAAGATGTAACTATGTAATATAAATGACTGTGCTGTACAACTTAATACCAAAGAAGATATAAACTAAAGAAAAGTATGTAATGTCTGTGTTTTATTTATGTACTGTATATTTATAATTCAATACCTTGTATAATATCCTATGGGGTTGTAGTATTGGTAAAGTCATGTAATTATAAGTGGTAATATTCTAAAAATGCCAATAACTTCTGAACCAAAGGGAAATCAGGGGTACTTTGAGTGAGTGACTAGGGGTAGTTTTGTATGTAGAATCTGAATATGTAATAATAATGAAGTATATGTAAGAGGAAATGTAAGTTGTTGATGCTTGTATGTGAAAAGGTATGGATTACCACATCGGAAGGCATGTTGTACGTTGGTGATTGATTTGTCCATGTTGGACTCATCAAAGACAATGTAGAAATATTTGTCCATAGCCGTAGCTATGTTCTCCATTGTCTTCCCAGCAAAATGTCCCTCAACGTCGTCCCATAGCTTCTTTGGGTCATAGTCTTTGAGATCCTTGACAAATTGCTCCAGGTTTGCGGTTGACATATGCATGCGTATGAAGTTGGTCGTCATCTTACAGTTGATAAGATAATCAGGATTCTTCTTCATCTCTTCAGAATGGGTTCCAAGGATATAGTAGTCCAACATCTTGTAACCTAGCGCAGTGGCAAATGCCCATCTCCTACTGGTGAAATTATCTCGATCCAGTTTATCGGTAACAAGTTTGATGTTTGCTGTGTCGGAGTTGGTCATTTTGATAGATGAGGTAGAAAATTTAGGAGATCGAGTAGGAACAAGATCTTCAAGGGTGAATTTATCCAAACTAGAGTCGGTGGATTTGAAGGACTGAGGACTGGTTAATTGTGGGGTGGAATCTCCTTGCTCAAGGGAATTGTCCACTGATTGTAAGGTCGGAGGATTGGTGGAAGATGAGTTCACACAAATTGGATCCGCCACGGTGTTGGTGTCGTCTTTTTTAGAAGGGAAGAATGGGATAGAGGTCAAAACACTCCTGGGCACTCGAATAGCTTGTTTACGCTGGGCTCATAACCTGAGAAACACCATGATGCAGCTGTGAGCTAAGGAGGCCTTAATGGGAGGCCAACGAGACAGAGAGTGAGAGAAAAGAGAAACAAACAAGCACCTGAGAAACACCACAATGCAGCTGTGAGCTAAGGAGGCCTTAATGGGAGGCCGACAAGACGAAGAGTGAGAGAAAAGAGAAACAACAAAGCACCTATTGAGGTGCGAGGAGATGATGGACAAGATGAGTTCATTGCATGATGAGCATAGGTAGAGAAAGACAGAAAGGAAAGAAATGAGAAACCAAACCTGAGAAACACCACAATGCAGCTGTGAGCTAAGGAGGCCTTAATGGAAGGCCGGCAAGACGAAGAGTGAGAGAAAAGAGAAACGACAAAGCACCTATTGAGGTGCAAGGAGATGATGGACAAGTTGAGTGAGAAAAAGAGGAAAAGGAAGAAAAGCAAGAAACAACAGGAGCTAATAACTAGTTACAGCGAGTGAAACCTAAACCTAGTTTATCGCGTTGAGTCCTTTTCCATCTTAACCACCTTGCCGCAGCATCTCCCTAAAACCCCTTTCTGGCCTTGAACGCTACATGAGCTGTTAGAAGTGATTGGTAAGATCTCAAACATTGTTTGACAATATGGCTTGTTGATGATCTCATGTTTTCCCTCGCAGACAAGAAAGGAATGCCAAGATTTGTCTTTTTAGAAAACCAAGTTGTTTTTTGGAAGAAAACAAAAAGTTACAGGCATTGAATTTCAACGGGATGGGAAAAAAATAAAGATAGAGGTAAAGGGTTGAAAAGTAGAGAATGATATGAGAGAGGGACAGGAAGAGAGAGAAAGAGACCGCCGCCATCTGAAGTGTCGGACAAAGTGTTGGGAGGGGAAGCCAAAGGATATCAATATGGAATTCAAGCCAATAGATTTCATGAATAGTATCCAATACCTTACCTCGACTTTTTAATTCAGTCAGTAGCGTAATACCCACGCTTATATTTGGGAACAATCAAATCGGGGCGAAGGGATTAGTACAACGTGATTTGAGCTACGACAATGTGGATGCTCAAAGAGACCTACAAGTTTCCAGGTGAAAGAATGAGGTGAAGAAAGCTGAAAGAAAATTGGCAGGATTATCAAGGAGGCAGGGATATTCAGGCTGGGGAAATCAGAGTAAGAGTGGAATGTTATGTCAATCGAGTCGTTCTTCATGAATCGGATGCAATGCAGGGAATCCGGTTTACATACCTGAAGGGGTAGGGGGAGCTGGAGCGCGGCAGATGATGCAGAAGTGGTTGCCGCCACCAATCTCCTTGCCACCCTTGTTCTTGACGACGAGAACTTTTGGAGGGGGAGACATTTTTTGGGGGAAGTGACGAGGAGGATGAAAAGATAGTTGGAGGAAGGCAGCCGAGTCATGGCGCATGTTTTATAGACTGGCGAACGCAAGCTCAGCGTCCTGCGCTGCGCAAGCAGCGCGAACGCGTGATCTTAAAGGGGATGCTCAGTATTACAGCATTCCGACGGAATACTCAAACGCGTCACGGCTTTGTTAGCTCCCTAGAAGGCTGTATACACTCAGCCGGGCATGTTCCGGAAAGTAGAAAAGATCACCGGCTCATTCCCGGTCCTCCTTTCTGGGAAGTGTTACCTGACACATTCGGAGCCACCAAGCTCAACTCCATTTACCAGGGAATGTTTACACTGAGACTACTCTCCTATGTATGGGTCAATCTAGGGGGCGTAAAATCTAGATTTTCTCCAAGTGCAATAACACCCGATCACAGGAGAGATGTTCCGTATCCTGGAAGGTTACTAAGCATTCTACCAATAGTGTGAGGATTGACTACTTTAGGTGTTCTACAAAGCCATGTCAAAAAGGTGAAAAGTCATTTGAGATAGGAAACGTCACTTGAAGCACCGACGGGGTGCCGCGCCGAGACTTGAAAGGGGAAGTCGCGTTCTGACACGGCGATGTTGCCTACATGATGCCTTTACGGAAATGGTACTAAGTTTGCTTGGCTGGAAGAGTCATAGATATCGGTTGTTATCCCGGTGAAAAGAACGCAGACTACTATTTAGCGTCCTGAGATTGTGTCAGCCTGCTACTAATTCAGAGACAACCTGACCATAGCAAATTAAATCAATATACAACTTATATTCTTAGTCTCAAAAGAATGCACACCTTACGTCTTTTTTTTCGAAAGAAATGATTAAAAACAAAACATATAACACAGAATCTAGTTATAACTTCTAAAGTATAAAGAAAACTTAGAATATTATTTCAGATTCTGAATCTAAACGTAAATTAACCTAGGGTAGCTCAGCAAAAGTACCCCTTAATTATTACTCCTTCATATCCCTTCACAAGGCCTTCAAGGTTGTATATGACTTAAAAATCTACATAACCTTGAATATATGCTATTAGACTATGTAATTAAGGTTAATAGAGTTCGGGTATGATGCATAAATAAGGTTGACATCATAATTTCCATAGTTACATGTACCTGGCACCTGTGATAAAAGCCACAACCAACGCCGCGGCCATACTTTTCCTACTAAGGCCAAGCTAGCCCAATTGGTTGGTTGTAAATAGACTACTGGTCCAAAAGGAAGGAAGACACGAAAGTATTCACCTTTATGAGAACATTAGACCACTTTGGGCCTTTTGAAACATGTAACTAAGCCCTACCGTAACCAAACCAGTTATACAGGTAACTAGGGCTTAGTAGAAGACTAGACCAGGCAAAAAAGAGCTTCTTCTTCGCCTCAAGAGCCCAGAATGGATATATAAACAGCCCTTCCTTCCCACGAAATGATATCCCCATCTTCATATACATTTACCAGCTTTTACCCACCATATCAACCAGCCTTTTCAGCCTGTTATATAGTCAGTATTTGCTTGTTTTATACTTGAAGTTCATTCAAAAACCCTTTCACATTTCTCAGCACTCAACCACCACCTGTTACTCAACCTTGTGAGCGCTTCTGGACCACCTACAACTCCCTGAAGAACCTCTGACAGGAAATAGAAGCAGTAAGTCTATTTCCTCCATTCCTTCAGCAGTTATTGTCTAGGTGTACTCCTTGTTCAAAGGACTAGACTTTCAGGTACCCAAAATACCCCCTGTTAACTCAGGTCCTGAATATTTTAGAGGGCACAGTAAATACCCCTGGAACTCAGGCCCCTCTGTTAATAAAAACTTTATAGTTTTTTTATGTCTTTTCACCTTTTTTACCCACCTGTCACTGCACAACCTGCAGCTGTTTTTACCTTGCACCCTGTGTAGCTAGAAGAATCCAGTTCTTGGCATCACAGAGGCTGACAGATTGTGCCCGAGGTAGAATTGAATAGAAGTGATCATCAAGTTTTCAAGCATTATTCAACATTCCACCCAAAATATTACAGTTAAGGATTGCTTGAGTATGTCATGGTTTCTTTCCCCCTCCCCCCCAAGGGACGACGGAGATCCCAAGATGTCTCACATGAGAGGGATCAAGTCATTTTTCAAAGTTTGAGCAGACAACAGGGATTTGATTTCAGAAGGATAAGAAATAATGACTACTCAAGATACAAAGACAAGGTGGAACAGCAGAAATATTTTGGAGAGAAGAGAGAGACCGCCGCCGTCTAACGTGTTGGACAAAGTGGTGGGCAGAGAGGAGGAAGGATATCAGTGTGGAATTCAAGCCAACAGATTTCATTGATAGGATCCAATAGCTTACCTCGATGTTTGAATTGAGATAGTTGGCTGTTCGGCCATGATGAAAACCGAGCAGAATACACCCACTAATACTTGAGGAATATCGGATCGATGCAAAGGGATTAGTACAAGGATGATGATGAGTTTAAGCTCAGGCGATGCGGATGCTGAATGAGACCTACACTTTACTCGGGGAAGGAATGAGGGGTCAAGAAAGGCTAAAGCACATTGGCAGGAGCCTCAAGGAGGAAGGGAGATTCAGGCTGGGGACATTAGAGTAAGAGTGAAATGTTATGTCAATCGGGTCGTTCTTCATGAATCGGATGCGATGCAGGGAATCCGGTTTACTTACCTGAAGGGGTAGGGGGAGCTGGAGCGCGGCAGATGATGCAGTAGTGGTTGCCGCCACCAATCTCCTTGCCACCCTCGTTCTTGACGACAACAACTTTTGGAGGGGGAGACATTTTTTTGTGGAAGTGACGAGGAGGATGAAAAGATAGTTGGAGGAAGGCAGCCCTGTCATGGAGGCTCATCTTTTATAGACCGGTGAACGTGGGCTCAGCATCTTGCGCTGCGCAAGTAGCGCCAGGAGTGATCTCAAAGCGGACGCGAGTTTTCAAAGCGGACGCGCGACTCGTGCTCTCAAGACAGGGGGTCGTGTTCTCATGATTATGATGCAATCCATTTCACCCCCGGGAACTTGCGGTTTCCGGGAGCGGTCGAGGCGACGGGACCGCGGCTGCTTCGCTCTCTCAGCCTAGCCGGTCGTCTCTTGGTTTCTGACACTGTGGGCTAGCATAAGTACCCCTCGCGGAGGCCTCTGTCACTGAGGTGGATGTCAGACCGAACGTTTCCCCTCTGGCCCGCGCACAGCAGGACTTTGTTGTGAGACAAGGTCCCACAGAGACGGTTGAGCAACCTGGGCAGCTAATCGGGCTATGGAGAGCCTCGTCGTCCCACACATGGTGAGCTAGCGTAGGTGAGGCTTTCCGAGAGAAATTTTCACTGAGCAAAAACAGAGCCTGAAAGCCCAGCCAGCAGAGGTCGAGGCGCAAAGCCCAAATTACCTACCTTCCTGCGCTACTACTATCTATGTTGGGGCGGAGCAAAAGAGGAAAGGAGCAAATCTTGGTGTGATGGTTAGAATAAGTGCAAAGATACAAGGATTCTTTTCAACCTCATTCATTCACCTTTATCATGTTTCGATTAATGATTTATTTTCATGTTCTCTTTTCAAGACTCTTTACTACCATTAGGTTTTCAAACAGGTTGCAATACAGTGCTTTGACCCCGAATTCCTACAGTTAAATACTATTGATCTCTTTATCTTGTTTCCCACTACCTCATCACACTCTTCCTGATGTAGTAGATGGGTTGTAGTGCCTTCATTGAACTCAAACACTTGATCGCTTTTTTTACTGCAAGCAAAGATGCTTCAACTGCCACCAGCTGTCATGCAAGAACTTTGATCTTACTCCAACCTTACTGCGGGCTTACTTGAAACAAGCTTGAATGCATAGCCATTGTACATGATCCTGTGAGGGCTGACAGCCTCCACTTGATCTTTACTCAAATGGACCGGTAGTTATGTTGACACTGGGAGTGACTTTCCTAGTATGTGTATGATTTCTAGCTCAGCAAAGATGGGACATGGATGAAGTGGTTGGTGTCTCTCTTCAGTATAATACACAATGTGATGGAGGGATGATAAAATATGACAAGAGGAAAAGAGAGAAAAGGGGAAAGAAGAAAACAGGATGTGAAGAAGTGGAGTGATAATCTTACCTAGCTCAGCAAGGATGGGAAATGGATCAAGTGGGTGGTGTCTCTGCTGAGCTAGGAGATGGGCGGGCACTGGGGGTTGAAGTAGCTGGTGAAGATCTTGATGATGTAATGATGTTGTGACAGCTGTGATGTGGGGTTTCCCAGTTCACTGTCACTGCACACCAAATGTAACCTTCAAGTAAGACCAAATTGACGTATTCTGCATGTCAACTGGTGACAGAGGAAGCAGATTGTCCTGCAGTGCATGAGACCCACATATTCAATATCCTGTATTATTCATTTTACATACACCATAGCTTGATCTCTTGTGCATAACCTAACTAGCCACTTTATTTGGACTCAATCCCACTCATTTTTATATATCAGCTCTATGAATTTTGAAAGACAAAAATAACAAGAGAGAACAGGAAAACAAAACCACACTTGCTCCCTTTCAGTATCTAGTGTCCTTTTATCTCTGGATCTTGTGCTAACCTGCCCTTGCTAGAATTGGTTGGGCTGAGGTTATCTTGCAAGCTGGAAGTATTATTGACAATTTGAGGAACTGCCAGCACATTTGCATCAGATCTTTGCATATGGGCGTACATCAGAAAAATAATGGTGATATTGTGTTATTTAAAAGTGACATCAAGTTTGTTTTCTCACATCCATCATAATGTTCCAGGGCCAAAAACCTATATCAGATGGACACATCTGAGAATGTGTCAGGTCATAAGGATCTAATATCAGCTTTTTACTTTTGAGGTAACATCAGATATGTGATCAGCCTGAGTGTCTTAAATGACAACAGGACACAAGGAACATTCCATGATGAATCCAGAAATTAAGTACTGCAAGAAAAACACAATACACTGCAGCAGCGTGTTCAAGTCAAACCTCAATCACAACAATTGCTGATGCTTGTACATCATATGGTGGTATCCCCCTGGGACGACAAAGGGGACCAATTATGCAAAGATCAGATGACCACTGAAGTTCAACTCAACTTAAGCATATTGCAAGCCTTGAGCTCTTTCATGTCAACTGCCACTGGTTTCTTGAGTTGTGTTTTCAGTGAAGAGTATTAGTTAACTGAATGTTCTTTAATGTTTTGATCAAACTCAAGAATAATATTTCAATGAGATAATGTAACTATACAATTTATAAGAAAGGAAAAATTGAGAAATGTACCTACAGGACAAACATGGTCTGGCGAGTGAGATAAGGCAAGGGCAGAGAGTGAGGGAAGGAAAAGAGAAGTGATAGCAATGTTGTGAGAGAAGAGATATGGGTTGTATAAGAGAGAGAATTGTCAGGTGTCAAGCTGATGATGATAAGGGCGCGAGTGACAAAGTATTTCAAGGATCAAGTCAATAAGGATTTAATAATGTAGATTAGAAGTTATTGAATAGGCAGATGAGATCTGAAAGGTTCCCCAGGGAAGAAGAAAAAGAGTTGATCAAGTTTGTCTTAAATAATTGAGGAGTTTCGGAAATGCAAGGAGAGAGAAAAACAAAGAGAAAAGGTACATGAGAGAAGATAAGAGAAAGGAGAAAGATTTGCGGTAAGATTTAATTATCTAAGTGCTTTGACATGATGATAATGCGCTATTTTACGACTAGGGGATGTAAGAAATTGAGATCACACTTTATTGCAGCACTAAATAATAGCTAATAGTAGTAAGGAGACTGAAAAACAAAGAGTGAAAAGAGAACAAGAGTTAGAAGAGGAAAAAATGATAGAAGGAAAAAGAAATCAAGAAGATGATGATTGAGGTTTACCTTCTTATGATCTGATTCTAGCTGGTACTCAGTAAAGACAGTTGAGAAGATATTTATAGGAGATATAAGAAGAAACACAAGCCTGAGAGAAAAATGGAGAGATAGTAAAAGTTTTAACAAGTGAGTGATGAGAAGTAAGGGAAAGGGGACCAAGTACCTCGACTTGGATATCTTCGGTACTCCTCCTGAATCTTCTGAGTGTCTTACTGAGAGTCGGTTTGAATGAGATCTGGCAAATCGTAGGGTTCTGGACGGTGGATTAAGGGATTGTTGATATAGACAAAGGGTCGAGTTTGTTGGCTTGTCAAGTCTGAGGATTGATCTGAGATGCGGGGGTGAGTTCAAGGTTGATTGTGTACGGGACTATGCATAGCTTGATATTGAATGTGTCAGCTTGCTACTATGTCAGAGACAACCTGAACAAAATATATAAATATATAATAATGAAAGAGACATTATTACAAACCAACAATGAAAGAGACATTATTACAAAAACAACAATAAAAGAGACATTGTTACTTATGAAAGAGACATTGTTACTCTTTACGCCATAAAAAGAGAAAAATACATATAAAAAACATATAAATAATAAAATATTATTTAATATTCTGATTCTACACGTAAAATAACATAGGGTACCTCAGCCAAAGTACCCCTGTAACTTTACTCCTTCTAGTAGTAAATCCACTTTAAACTACTATAATAATAAGTATAAACATGAATAGTAGAATATACAACCTGTATGACGAAAAGAATAATCATCATACAACAGTAAAACCATAGTACAACTCAAAAGAAACATATGTAAACATCCTTACATACATAATCTGACATTTATGGCCCAATTGGGATGACATATTACTAATGGTGATCATGACAGATGTTCTACATGGTTACCACTTCAGTTGGAAACTCTGAAGCGCACACTTGAACCATATTACATGACAGTAACTGTGGTAATACTCCCATGTCAACCATTGACATCATTGCCAATCTGTCATGGCTCATCCTTAGTAGTTACTACTAAGAATCATGACACATGACAGCCCTCTCTAGCTCTCCTGTTTCGCCACCAAGGCTTCAAAGAAGATATTTAAGAGGCTCTTCTTTCCCCTTGCTTTAATCCCCATCATCTTTTATACATACAACATACATACATAGCATTCCACCAGTCATAGTAACCAGTGTCCTGCCCTGTAAGTTTGTCTATTATAGACCTGATCACTCAGCCCTCTTTCTTCACCAACTGCCAGTCTTTAGCCCATCAACCCAACCGCCTCAGCCTGTCCAGTAACCCATAGAAGTGCCCCTTCCTTCCAGAAAAGACCATAACAGTAAGTCCTTTCTTTCAGGAGTTGTGGCCCTTCTAGCCATCTTTACTGGGATCAAAACAACCCCTGCTTGCAGGCCCCAGTTGCAACAGGTCACCAATTTCCTCTGCTTTTGCAAGAAAACCTGTGGAGGGAACTAAACCACCCCTGCTTGCAGGCCCCTCCTTAAAAAATATATCCTTATATTTTTTATATCTCATATCACCACCATATTACCACCCTTTTCTATCTTTGCACCCTGTGTAGCTAGAAGGATCTTAGTCCTTGGCATCACAGAGCGTGACAGAATGCGGCTCTTGCGTGCGGGGCTCTCAACTCGGATTGGGGTTACAAGTTGGCAGGGGAAACCATGATTTTACTTCCAACATGGTCAATATGTTGACCAAGGGGAGCAATTTTTCAATGGAAGAACTACAACCTAGAGATAGGTCTTCAGAGCGCAGGTGAAGCGCAATACAGGGTTGATCTTATCCTGCAAGGATGTCAGATTGATGTTGATTTTTGTCCAGGTAATTGTTGGTTGTAGACTAAGGTAAAACCAGGGATTTTTCCATGGCACTTGCATACAAGTGCCATCAGTTAAATTTCTTGGGCATCTCTTCTACAACTTCTAAGAAGTCATGCGCAACTTGGTTCCAAGGAATTTGATTGTAGATATGTTGTCATCTGTCACTCAGGTCAATGGATAAATCAATAATTACCCTCATGTTGTGACCAACTCCAGTGTATCTTGACTATGAAATATGAATAAATTGGGTTTTGATTCCAGGTACCCAAACCAATGGATGTATATTCTTGAGTCATCCAAGACTGATTGGAGCCCTATTTTGGGCATTACAAGATGGCTCAGAGCAATAATACAAGTGGTTCATGATCCATCATGTTCATTTTGCACAGAACCAAAGATAAGTTTGTTTTCAGATGAGATCACAATTTTGAGCGGTGGTTCAGTTTATGTGATGTTCAGATCACTTCCGAAAAAGGGAACAGATTTGCAGTAACGCCTGATCCATGCACAAATATCTGTTGATAATTCACACATTGGTTTGAGGGGCAGTGGTCAATGGGTTATAGAATATATTCAAGGGCATATTCACACAAAAGTGGGAAAAGTATTTGGATTCAGTTTGAAACAGTTTAGAATCATTTTTGTACTTCTTACACTTCTCCCGTTGCAAGTGGGTGAGGCATACTTAGGTTAGTATTGGGTGTATATGCACCCTTGAGCACTGTGGACAAGCTCCTCAAATGTAAGTATAAAAATTGTTTTGCTTGACAGAGGTAGTTTCTTACCCAATACGGAATGGTTTGGACAGTCTTGATAAAGGAATTCAATTTATTTCAAACTAACTAAAACCAGAACTGAGTAAAGAAAAATTAGAAACAGGCGAGAAGAAGTAAAAGAAGATAATGAAAAAGAAGAATAAGAAGCATACCCCAGATAGCAGCAGTAATAATAGAGAGAGGCTATTTGTTGAAGAAGAAGTTAAGATAGAGATTAAGTGTAACTGTAATGAACGATGAGAGTTAGTTCTTTTGACAACAAACAGAAGAGGAAGAATAGATGAAAAGATAGAAAGAAAAGCACACAATACACAAAGAGCTCAAAGGTAGTTTTCAGGGATTAAGGAAGGGGAAAGATAGGGATGCTCGCTTAGTCTGAGAAGGAGAAGATGGAGTGAAGCGTTAGGTTGAAGGCATAGGTCATGAACAGAGATTCTTGAGGTTAGTACTTTACAAGTCTGATTCCCGTTAAGATCTCAAGTTGATAATTATTGTTCTTGAGTTATTGAGTTGGTCGAAGTTGATCAAAAGTGTTGGTCAAAGTCAATCGGATCTTGGAAGAAGTTTTCAAGATGAGTTCGATGACGGATTCGTAATAGCTAGCCGTTTTATTCATTGATCCGCAGTCATTTGTAATGCTGTGCACGCACGGGCAGAGAAACAATAACTTGATAATTAAACAGCCCTCCTTGTTTGTTGGCAAAGGAACTGTGAGACATTTTTGTTGAAGCTTGCTTATAGAGGAATGAGGTGCTGCTTTAGTCAAGGCATCCGCTACCATCTCAGAGGAAGGGATAAGTTCAACATCAATTTCCGCTCGAGGAATACTTGTCTCTTAAACCCTTCACCTTAATATCAAGGTGTTTTGTTTTTGAGTTAGACCCGAAATTCTTCAGTTTTTCAAGAAGACCTTTGTTATTGATATGAAAGAGAGTTGGAGGCAGTTTGATTCGCCATAGTTCTTCAATCAGAAAGGATAGCCATTGGTTTTCCTGCTCCCCATCAGACAGAGCATTCATTTCTGATTCAGTCGAAGACATTGTAATATTTTTTTTGTTTTTTACTGTTCCACAAGATTGGGCAGCACTTCCAGAAAGCTAATGTTCCGCTCCTTGATATTCTAGATTCTTGATCTTCAGCCCAAGTTGTGTCGGTGAAAAAATTGATTTGGTCAAGCATTTTATCGGGTTTTGGATGAAGCAACAGTCCTAAGCTAGCTGTTCCCTTGAGATACTTCCAACAGTGAAGAACCTCCTTCCAATGACTGAGACCGGGTTTTTGGTTGAATTTTGACAGAATTCAAACAGCCAAAGCCAAATCAGGTCTAGTGCGACACGCCAAATAATTCAACATTCCAGTATAAGACCGATAGTTAATTCCCAACTCCACAAAAGCATTATGATCTTCATCTGTAGCTGAATGTAATTGAATCACAGGTGTTAAAGGAGTCTTGACAGAGCAACAATCCTCCATGTTTAACATTTCCAGCCCCTTGTTTATGAGATTTGGTTGAGCTAGCTCGATGAAGTCGGAGGTGATGTTGAGATTCATTCCAAGCAGAGTGTCAGGACAATGAGCCGTAGAGTTAGGAAATCGTTTTAGGAATAAATCTTCAAATGTTTCTGTCTGAACCACTACAATGAGATCATAGACATGAAAAAAGATAAAGGAATTTTTATCTTCATGAATGAAGAGACAGGCATCTGAAATCGACGGTAGATAGTTGATCTCTTGAAACCAAGCGGTCAAAGTGTCGTACCAATTTTTAGGTGCTTGCTTAAGACCATAGAGGGATTTTAACAACTTTAGGAAAGGAGTTTGTTGATCTGAGCCTTCAGGAGTCCGAATGTAAATTTCTTCATCCAGTGGAGCGAACAAAAACGCGCTCTTCACATCAAATTGCTTGATTGGCAAGTGAAGGTCTAAAGCAAGAACCAAAAGAGTTAACAAAGAAGGAAACTTGCCAGTCGGAGCGAAGGTTTCGAAAAAATCCTCCCCGTATGTTTGAAGAAATCCTTGTATACAAAGACATGCCTTCTTTTTTTCAGGAGAAGAATTGGTGGCAGGCTTGGTTTTGAAAATCCAAGTAGTGTTTAGAGACTTGACTGGTACTTCACGATGATCTTGCCAGACTTCATGATCTTCAATATTGAACAATTCATCATGTATAGCCTTCTTCCATCCGTCGGCCTCAGCACCAGAAACTTCCTTTTTAAAAGTTCGAGGATCTTCAGAGTAAAAGGAATGATGATTCAGATGAGAGTATTTGATCGGGTTCACCTGAAGAGTTCTGTCGCGAAGGATTCTTCCAACAGGATTAACAGACAGATCAATCAAAGAATCAGTGGAATTTTCGATATCGCTAGTAACGTCGTCCTCCCTTAGTTCATTGGTTCCTTCTGAATCTTCAGTCATTTCTCATTCCACCTCAAGTAAGGGTTCTTTTTCGACATGATGAGAAGGAGAAACTTCAGAAACGGGTTGAGACAGCTCTCTTCTCTCACAATTCACAAGATCGTCAATGTTGAGTGATGGAGTTGAGTTTTCTTCAAATTCAAGAAAGACCACACTTTTTGAGTCGATGATCTTTCCGTCGGCCAGTTGAATTCTGTACGATTTCAGATCAACATTAAAGCCAAGAAGCTTGCCGTAATCACCTCTCGGTTCCAACTTGGTCTTCTTTTTGTTTGATAAAACAACAACAGAGTTTCCAATAGGTTTGAAGTAGTCCAAGGGTATGGATTTTAACTTGAAAAGCTCATATGGAGACTTTTGACTTCGATGTACAGGAACTTGATTTAATGTCAGTGTACAACCTTCGAGTAGTTCGTTCCACAAGGTGGGAGCGAAGCCTGAATCCAAAAGAACAGTCCTCAAAGACTCCAGGATGGTCCAATTGAATCTCTCGGCGAGTCCATTCTGTTGGGGAGTGTACGCGTCGGAAAATCACTGTCTGATCACATGACTTTTACAGTATTGATCAAGATCGGAATTAACAAACTCTGTTCCTCGATCTGAGTGTAAGATTGAAGGATGGTATCCAAGTCTCTTAGCCTCCACATTAATAGCAAAGGTCAGAGCATTAACAGTGTCAGATTTGGATACCAAAGGAATTGCAGCCACATATCAAGTATTTGCATCGACGATAGTAAGAATATACTTGTGTTGACGATGAGACGAAAGAGAAATAGGCCCTATCAAGTCTAGATGGAGTTCTTCAAGTGGTTTTGAAGCTGAAGATGATTGATGCTTAAAAGAAGCCTTCGTAACCTTCACTAGAGCACACGTCTTACAAACTTGAGGAGTTTTAACAGGAATTCCAAGCTTTTGACGAATCCTACTGTAGCTTACATGAACCAATGACTTATGGAGCAATTTGGCCGAACTCAGGTGAGATTCTTGAGAAAACGGAATCAATTCAAGGATTGGAAGATTGTGATAATATCGACCTTCAAGATACGTCTCATTGTTTTTTGTAATTACGAATTCGTTAATAAGGAAATTGACAGTGCATTGCTCGAGTAGAAAATGACGAAGAGATAGTACATTGACAGTGATATTAGGGACAAGTAATACATTATTCAAAGTGATAGGATTATTTTTGAATAACATCTTAATTGTACCCTTTCCTTCAATTTTGAGAGTGCTCATTCCGCAACTAGTGTTGATCATTCCGCTTTTGTTTTCATCTAGAAAGGTGAAAATATTTTGATCAGAGACCATATGAGAGGTTGAGCCGGAATCAAGTACAAAAACAGAGGGTTGATTGAAGGAGAACGTGGAGAATGAGCTGACTTGATTCTCTTCCTTCTTCTTTAGAAAAGCTATTCGTTTTTCCGGAAACACCATCCAACAGCGGTCTTTGGTGTGTGACTTTGAGAAGGGATTATGTTGAACAGCAATGCAGCGAGGATCTTCCTTCGTGAACATCATAGTAGCAATCAACTCGATTTTGTTGGCATTCAAGACCTTGAGTTCATTTACATGAATTTCAAGATGATCCAAAAGAACAGAAGGTTTGATGTCTTCTCCATTCTTCGAGTGGGTGATGCTTTGTTTAATGTTGTCCATGTTGCTGGGAAGACGTCTCAAGAGATTGTAGGTAATAATGTCCTTGGGGAGAACAATTCCAACGTCTTCAAGCTTGACAAGGGAACTCCTCACTTCTGTAATAAACCTTTCGATATTACTGGGATCGTAAACAATATTGGCAAACAAGTTATACACACGAGCTTGATTAGCCAGTTCTGACGGGACAAAACGTTTCAGGATGTCTTTCCAAAGGAGCTGAGCATCCACCTCGTTGGTACTGTTGACCACGTTGTTGTGAGTGATCGGGGATATCTTGGCTATAATGATAGCACACAGAATCGTGTTATTGTCTTTGGCCAGAGCGGGTGATCCTTTAGTCATTTGATCTTTGATACCGCCTAACTTGAAGAGAGCCATGATACGAGTGCGCCAGCTCGAAAATTTTTCTTCGTTTAGTATTGGAATAGCCTCGATGGTCATTTTCAGAATGGTAGGATTAACTGTGTCCATCGCAACAAGATAAGGATTCTGGTTTAGATTTGCAAATTGGTTTTGAGTTCAAACTGTTTGTCGGTTTGACTGTTAATCGTGAAGGAATTCGATTTATTTCAAACTAACTAAAACCAGAACTGAGTAAAGAAAAATTAGAAACAGGCGAGAAGAAGTAAAAGAAGATAATGAAAAAGAAGAATAAGAAGCATACCCCAGATAGCAGCAGTAATAATAGAGAGAGGCTATTTGTTGAAGAAGAAGTTAAGATAGAGATTAAGTGTAACTGTAATGAACGATGAGAGTTAGTTCTTTTGACAACAAACAGAAGAGGAAGAATAGATGAAAAGATAGAAAGAAAAGCACACAATACACAAAGAGCTCAAAGGTAGTTTTCAGGGATTAAGCACTGCCAGCATAATTGCCTAGGTTGAGTTCATCCCAGTTAAACTAGGATGCAAAAAAACCAATTTAAAGTAGGTTGACCTCAACCAATGAAATATAAAACCAAGGGGGGTCCCTTGGATTTATATTTCATCAGTTGATTTCAACCAAGTTTAAATTGGTTGAGTGCATCCCAGTTTAACTGGGATGACTTCATCCTAGGCAATTATGCTGGCAGTGAAGGAAGGGGAAAGATAGGGATGCTCGCTTAGTCTGAGAAGGAGAAGATGGAGTGAAGCGTTAGGTTGAAGGCATAGGTCATGAACAGAGATTCTTGAGGTTAGTACTTTACAAGTCTGATTCCCGTTAAGATCTCAAGTTGATAATTATTGTTCTTGAGTTATTGAGTTGGTCGAAGTTGATCAAAAGTGTTGGTCAAAGTCAATCGGATCTTGGAAGAAGTTTTCAAGATGAGTTCAATGACGGATTCGTAATAGCTAGCCGTTTTATTCATTGATCCGCAGTCATTTGTAATGTTGTGCACGCACGGGCAGAGAAACAATAACTTGATAATTCAACACTTGACATAAAAAAATACCTTTTCTTCAAGGAAATGGGAGTATCAATTTGTGGCCTGATTTTTTACAGAAACGTTTTTCACAAGAGCCTTCATTTACACAGTTGAAACTGATTTGGTTAAAGGTTTTTCCATATCCCAATAAAGCATACAGGGATTTGCAGAAAATATTTGTGACACAGTCATATATGAAATGTTAGTCACCTCTCGACGTATCATTTAATTCAAGTGAAAATTTGTGGAGAATTTGATCCATCAGGCAGAAAGGGTTTGTAATGAGTGAAATTCCACAGTTGTAAAGGATCATAAATTCAATTGTAACAGTTAGAGCCTGACAAATACATACAAGGCTGAAAACCACAAATGCTGAATCACAATGAACAAATCAAACAAGGGCTTGTTTAAAATCTTCCTAGAGATAGATTTTGTGACCTGTTGCATTTATGTAAGCAACTACAGCATTAAACATGGCTTTAGAAATTTCACACAATAACCCCATAGAGGTGTACCTATTAGATGGAGATGCACCAGGCAGAGTCTGGTGCGTGTGATGCTTGGACCTACAACACAAAGAGTAACAACCAAAACATGATGAAATTCTAAACATACCAGGAAGTTCCTAAAGGTTAATTTACCTCCCAAATTAACTTCAAGAGCATGTTAAGGCAAAGGATATTGTCAGCCTGCTACTAATTCCAAGACAACCTGACCATAGCAACTTATATCAATATACAACTTATATTCTTAGTCTCAAAAGAATGCACACCTTACGTCTTTTGTTTCGAAAGAAATAATTAAAAACAAAACATACAACACAGAATCTAGTTATAACTTCTAAAGTATACAAAGAAAACTTAGCATATTATTTCAGATTCTGAATCTACACGTAAATTAACCTAGGGTAGCTCAGCTAAAGTACCCCTTAATTATTAGTCCTTCATATCCCTTCACAAGGCCTTCAAGGTTTTATATGACTTAAAGATCTATGTCAGCCTCTGTGATGCCAAGAACTGGATTCTTCTAGCTACACAGGGTGCAAGGTAAAAAAAGCTGCAGGTTGTGCAGTGACAGGTGGGTAAAAAAGGTGAAAAGATATAAAAAAACTATAAAGTTTTTATTAACAGAGGGGCCTGAGTTACAGGGGTATTTACTGTGCCCTCTAAAATATTCAGGACCTGAGTTAACAGGGGGTTTTTTGGGTACCTGAAAGTCTAGTCCTTGGAACAAGGAGTACACCTAGACAATAACTGCTGAAGGAATGGAGGAAATAGACTTACTGCTTCTATTTCCTGTCAGAGGTTCTTCAGGGAGTTTTAGATGGTCCAGAAGCGCTCACAAGGTTGAGTAACAGGTGGTGGTTGAGTGCTGAGAAAGGTGAAAGGGTTGTTCAATGAACTTCAAGTATAAAACAAGCAAAAACTGACTATATAACAGGCTAAAAAGGCTGGTTGATATGGTGGGTAAAAGCTGGTAAATGTAATTGAAGATGGGGATATCATTTCGTGGGAAGGAAGGGCTGTTTATATATCCATTCTGGGCTCTTGGGGGCGAAGCAGAAGCTCTGTTTTGCCTGGTCTAGTCTTCTACTAAGCCCTAGTTACCTGTATAACTGGTTTGGTTACGGTAGGGCTTAGTTACATGTTTCAAAAGGCCCAAAGTGGTTTAATGTTCTCATAAAGGTGAATACTTTCGTGTCTTCCTTCCTTTTGGACCAGTAGTCTATTTACAACCAACCAATTGGGCTAGCTTGGCCTTAGTAGGAAAAGTATGGCCGCGGCGTTGGTTGTGGCTTTTATTACAGGTGCCAGGTACATGTAACTATGGAAATTATGATGTCAACCTTATTTATGCATCATACCCGAACTCTATTAACCTTAATTACATAGTCTACTAGCATATATTCAAGGTTATGTAGATCTTTAAGTCATATAAAACCTTGAAGGCCTTGTGAAGGGATATGAAGGAGTAATAATTAAGGGGTACTTTTGCTGAGCTACCCTAGGTTAATTTACGTTTAGATTCAGAATCTGAAATAATATTCTAAGTTTTCTTTATACTTTAGAAGTTATAACTAGATTCTGTGTTATATGTTTTGTTTTTAATCATTTCTTTTGAAACAAAAGACGTAAGGTGTGCATTCTTTTGAGACTAAGAATATATGTTTTATATTGATGTAATTTGCTATGGTCAGGTTGTCTCTGAATTAGTAGCAGGCTGACATTCCCTACCCCTAAGATGAGTCTTCAGCTCATATGAAGAGGTATTATTATAGACTAGAAACTGAAAAAAAAATTTAAGGGGTTTTATATTTTAAAATGTTTCGTATTTTTATTTTATTTTATTTTATTTTACTCAACGTCTTCTTGATGCTCTGTAATTTCTTAGATGAATTGCTCCATCAGGTATATTACCCTCTGGAAGCCATTCGTCTTTGTCAGCAGACTGATGTTTATATCTCACCAAGTAGAGTCTAGTATCTTTCCCTTGTATTCTTTCCTTCTTATCTTTCAGTATTTTGGAGATTTGGAGTTTTTTAGATTTATTTGGTTCTACTAATGGTACTGGAGGGCATGGTAAAGGCTCCAATTTATCTCTAGTTGTATAAGGCTTGATCAAGCTTACTGGAAAAACAGGATGTTTTCTGGAAAGTTCTTCACTCAAGATTACTCCTACTGCATTTTTTCCATGTAAGTTTTTAATTGTAAAAGGTCCAATAAAAGATGGTTTTAATTTCTTATTGCCACCTAAATTGTTGAAGTTTATAGTAGATAAAAGTACTTTGTCTCCAATCTTAAAATCAGGTTCTCTGTGACTTTTATCCCATCTGGTTTTGTTATACTCTACTGCTTCTTGGACACAATTTCTGGCGTGGTTATGTGTAATATCAAGCATTTTCTTGAAGTCAAGAGCTGTTGGATGTATGTGTGGTAGTTTATCATTTAGTTTATCTTTAGGCATCCTAGGTACCCATCCTCTCTCTAAAACATATGGAATTTCATTGGATGATGAATGTTTACTACTATTGTAAGCAATTTCTAATGCTGGTAGCAGACTAACCCAATCATGAGTGTATCCATCATGGTTTTTGAACTCAAGGCCAAATGAACAGAATCTTCTTAGCATATCTTCCAAGGTTTGTATCATCCTTTTGGCCAATCCATCTGTCTGAGGGTGGTAAGCTGTGGAGAAAGCTAATTTAGTACCTAACATGTCATGAAGATTCCTCCAAAATTCTGACGTGAACTTGGGATCTCTATCACTGATAATAATTTTGGGAATACCAACATCAGCCATTATTCTATTCCAAAACAGAATTGCTACTTCCATTGCCGTATCATCTTTATGGTTAGGAATGAACCTAGCTCTCTTGGAATACCTGTCTACTACAACTAGAACAGAGTTATAAGAGTAAGGTCCTCCAGGAGGTAATCCTGTGACAAAGTCCATGTTAATTATCTCCCACTTGGTAGTTGGTTCTGATATTTTCTGGAGCAGTCCATATCTTTTCCCTGTCTGCTTGTTTGATTTCTGGCAAGTCTTCACAGGATTTTACGTATGTAGCTACTTGAACTCTCCAGTTTAGCCACCAGGTAGTGTGTTTCACTCTTTCTATGGTCCTGTCCTCAGAGAAGTGGCCTGAGCTTATACCATTATGACATTCATGAAGTATATTATCTATGTGGGTTTGATCACAAAGGATAATTACACTAGAATGTCTACACCTATAGTATAGGATTCCATCTAATAGTGTGAATTTTCTTTCAGAATAAGGTTTAGATAATGAAGGGGGAGGACTGGAAGTTAATTCTGCTGGGCTGTTTTCATTACTCAGTATGTCTACTAGTTTTAAAATTTCAATGTTTTCCTTATAGCTATTTTGAACCAAGTTATAGAAAGCAGCATCTAAATCACATATTTGAATTCCTAAAATGGGGAATATATCATCATCCTCTGGATCCCAGGCAGGATTATCCGGAGTGTTAGGTAAAGCCCATCTGCTAAGACCATCAGCATTCCTGTGTTTAATACCTGCTTTATGAACAATTGTCATATGTTCTCTATACTTCTGGATTGCAATTAATTTGCCATCCAAGCATATGCATGTTGGGAGTCTTCATATTCATGAGGGTCCTTATTGCAGTGCAGTCTGTGAAAACTACTACTTTAGTTCCCTCAAGGTAGTAGTGAAGCTTTTCTAGTGACCAAACCAATGCTAAGCATTCCATTTGGCTGGCACCATATTTTCTCTCACTGATCTTAATTTGTCTAAAAGAGTCTGGTTTTTTCCACTGGTATTCCATCTTTCTCAAACTCTTTATCTAGAGCATTGCCTAAAACACCCAAACAATCATTGGAAGTAGTCATCAAATTCTTGATCATTTTGCAGTTTTGGACTCATAAATTTGTCATTTTATGTACCATGTTTTTATTAAACATTTCATAAAAGCAGAAGATTTTTTCCTACCAAGAGTTTTTGTTGATAACTTGAACCTTCCAAGATTGGCTATGGCTACTAGAATACTTCAATCTATCCAATTGGTAAAAGGGTTATTGAATTCATTACTATCACATCAGCAAAGAGTGCCTATTTAGTACATGTCCAAACATTTTCCTTGGAAAATGACTGTGGTATAGCTGTTTGTGCCTATGATATAAAAAATTTCTTTCTCAGGTATATTGGAAAGGATCTTGGCATTAGGAAAGTCTCAAATTATTCATGGAAGACTCCATTTTCTGAGGTAAATTAATCCTCATGGATGGTGCTTTTGTCAAATTAATCCCAATTTCATCTTTTGTGAAATGCAATCTATGCTCATATTATTTTGGTTTAAGATAGGACTGATGGAAATCAGAATATTTTGGTTAAAATTGCACCATTTAAGCTCAGAAGCAGTTTAAATTCTTTCCTATCAGGCTCAAAGTTGACATCATTGATTCTTCTCCTAGGATTAGGGTAATCAGGTTTCTGAAAAGCCCTCAATGGTAGTGATAAGATCCAGGTACAAGCTGTTTACTCACTGGGGAATCAAGTACAGGGCATTTGTAATTTGAGGTTTCTCTTTGAAACTCTTATTACAAGGTATTCTTTTTCATTTTTAATTTAAAAATTGTATGATCTCATTTTTCACTCATTTCATCTGAATGCTTTCTTTCTAGAGTCAAGATTTCTCACTTGATTTCTCAGAAATAAGGATACTCTCCCTTATCATCTTAATCCATCACTTCTTATTTATAATGGCTCCAGCAAGCATGTTTTTAGTGGGCTGCTGTCAAACCTCACAGCTTCGCACTTCTTCAAAGGAAGATGTGCTCTGTTGGAATTAAATTTACTATATTATGATTCCTTTTTTCAAATTGGACCTCTGGCCACTTTGAGAAGATTTATGGGATACTTCCCAACAGATCGGATAGACAGGATCAATTTTCATACCCAATGAATTTGTTGGAGTTCATATTGTCTCTGATTAATCCTTTTGCACTAATATGCCATGATCCAACAGCATCGTTGTAGCTATTTTGTTACTCTTCTTGATAGTGATGAGTTGAAGATTATTTGCTCTCGTCTGTCACTGATCTAGCACTATTTGCTGATTGAGTGGATGATGGCAGAGTTAAAACAAGTTTGGAAGACAGGGTCATTAGTTTTATCAACAAGCGTGTCTGCTAAATGCTCAGGATTTTCTTTGTTGCAGCAGCTGTCGCTTCCATGACTGCCATGCTGAGATCCAGTGTAGGTATCAGTGTCCTGCTTGAAGCAGCTCAGTTTCAATGACCTTATCTTTTAGTGGGGTTTAACCGGGTCGCTGGTGGCGAGAATCAAACGAAGGGATGTTGCTGGGAGTCGGGACCTAGACGCCATGGATGTTAGTTTCCTCATTTCCTCTTTCAAAAAAGGCTAACAACTGTCTATATTGGTTGCGATTCAAGCAGTGACAGGGTGACAGCGCTGGTGTCCAAGGTAACCAACACTTTCCTCATTTCCTCTTTCAAAAAAAGGCTAACAACTGTCTAGATTGGTCGCGATTCAAGCAGGGATAAAGTGACATCGCTGGTGTCCAAGGTAACCAACATTGAAATTTTATGAGGACCGTGCGCTTCAGGGTTTTTGAGCTGTTCCTTGCACTGCAAGATTTGGGTTTGACAATGGGTCGTTTAGAATGATAGATTCGAGGTATATCAGGTGTGGATCGCTTCGAGTTTGATACAGACAAACTTTTGTTAGCTTTAGAAGTCGCTTCAACCTTTGGGTGAACAGCAAGCTGCTGAGCTAAGACCGAGGTATCAACAAGGTTGATGAGGTGTTGCATCACCTTAAACGAACGACTCCGAACCGTTTCGCGACTGGAACTGGTGACTGGAGCTAACAATCTTCTAGCAGCACTTTTCTTGGTGCTTGCTCCATCATTATCAGCGATGATATTCCTAGGATTCCAATTCAACGATGATCACGAATTGCTCAACTTCAACTTGACCTTGCTTCTGCTGTAATTTTTCAAGCTGATGCTTGATAGCTATGACTTTGAGTTCGAGTGACATGGGGATCTTCGAAAGAAAAGGGAAAGTTGTCGAAGACTGCTGAGGTCTCAATGACAGGCTTCCATAAGTTTCGCGAGTCTGCACACAGCTTTAATATGAGCAAGGGATTCATCTTGCCTTTACCTCTGTTTTTTCTATTCGAAGTAAGGAAGAGATAAAATAAATTAATTCTTTGTTGATCATGCAACAAAAGGCAATTGCAAGCCTCTCTATGGGGCTGAGGAAATCCCAAGTGTTAGGTTCCCTCTACACTCATTTTTTTTTTCTAGATCGATCTGAATGTGAAAAAGAGGTTGTCCGAGTTTTTTCTAGAAGGCAAAGAAGAACCCAGTTGCTTCTTTTATAATG
Source organism: Puccinia hordei (assembly GCA_007896445.1). Taxonomy (NCBI): domain Eukaryota; kingdom Fungi; phylum Basidiomycota; class Pucciniomycetes; order Pucciniales; family Pucciniaceae; genus Puccinia; species Puccinia hordei. The sequence continues at coordinate 93,855 of RDRW01000689.1, read as the reverse complement.
TACTAGATTGTCACTTTAGAAAATCTGAGAGAGTCTAAATGTTGCTTTATTGCTGTATAATTGGGGTCAAGGTTCTGCCAAGATGTAGCGACAAGATGTTTGTAAAAAAAGTAAACATTGAGTGGTTTGGATATGTATTGTATTCCTTATTTCTATGTACTGTTGTTTGCAAAGGTTTGTGTAAAATTACACATTGTTTGGTTTGTTTCACAAAACGAAAGGGTTCATAAACTTGCAATAACGTTCCGGTGATTTGGATTTATTGTTAGTAGCAAATGGATTTTTCGAAAAAATCAGGTAATGATGTTGTTAAGAGAAAAACTATGTATTTTGGTGATTTTGGTAAAATCAAAATCAGAATCAAGTAATAGATTTAGTGAAGAATATTTCTGTATGTTCTTTTGAGTTGTGGTAAAGAGTAAAAATACTTTTTTTGTGGTTTGAATTTTCTTAGTAGAAAAAATTAAAGAACCAGGATTTTCATCAATAAAAGATAAAAATTTCCCGGCCAGACCCCCAATTGTCAGCCTCTGTGATGCCAAGAACTGGATTCTTCTAGCTACACAGGGTGCAAGTTAAAAAAAGCTGCAGGTTGTGCAGTGACAGGTGGGTAAAAAAGGTGAAAAGATATAAAAAAACTATAAAGTTTTTATTAACAGAGGGGCCTGAGTTACAGGGGTATTTACTGTGCCCTCTAAAATATTCAGGACCTGAGTTAACAGGGGGTATTTTGGGTACCTGAAAGTCTAGTCCTTGGAACAAGGAGTACACCTAGACAATAACTGCTGAAGGAATGGAGGAAATAGACTTACTGCTTCTATTTCCTGTCAGAGGTTCTTCAGGGAGTTTTAGATGGTCCAGAAGCGCTCACAAGGTTGAACAACAGGTGGTGGTTGAGTGCTGAGAAAGGTGAAAGGGTTGTTCAATGAACTTCAAGTATAAAACAAGCAAAAACTGACTATATAACAGGCTAAAAAGGCTGGTTGATATGGTGGGTAAAAGCTGGTAAATGTAATTGAAGATGGGGATATCATTTCTTGGGAAGGAAGGGCTGTTTATATATCCATTCTGGGCTCTTGGGGGCGAAGCAGAAGCTCTGTTTTGCCTGGTCTAGTCTTCTACTAAGCCCTAGTTACCTGTATAACTGGTTTGGTTACGGTAGGGCTTAGTTACATGTTTCAAAAGGCCCAAAGTGGTTTAATGTTCTCATAAAGGTGAATACTTTCGTGTCTTCCTTCCTTTTCGACCATTAGTCTATTTACAACCAACCAATTGGGCTAGCTTGGCCTTAGTAGGAAAAGTATGGCCGCGGCGTTGGTTGTGGCTTTTATTACAGGTGCCAGGTACATGTAACTATGGAAATTATGATGTCAACCTTATTTATGCATCATACCCGAACTCTATTAACCTTAATTACATAGTCTACTAGCATATATTCAAGGTTATGTAGATCTTTAAGTCATATAAAACCTTGAAGGCCTTGTGAAGGGATATGAAGGAGTAATAATTAAGGGGTACTTTTGCTGAGCTACCCTAGGTTAATTTACGTTTAGATTCAGAATCTGAAATAATATTCTAAGTTTTCTTTATACTTTAGAAGTTATAACTAGATTCTGTGTTATATGTTTTGTTTTTAATCATTTCTTTTGAAACAAAAGACGTAAGGTGTGCATTCTTTTGAGACTAAGAATATATGTTGTATATTGATGTAATTTGCTATGGTCAGGTTGTCTCTGAATTAGTAGCAGGCTGACAATCTACATAACCTTGAATATATGCTAGTAGACTATGTAATTAGGGTTAATAGAGTTCGGGTATGATGCATAAATAAGTTTGACGTCATAATTTCCATAGTTACATGTACCTGGCACCTGTAATAAAAGCCACAACCAACGCCGCGGCCATACTTTTCCTACTAAGGCCAAGCTAGCCCAATTGGTTGGTTGTAAATAGACTACTGGTCCAAAAGAAAGTAAGACACGAAATTATTCACCTTTATGAGAACATTAGACCACTTTGGGCCTTTTGAAACATGTAACTAAGCCCTACCGTAACCAAACCAGTTATACAGGTAACTAGGGCTTAGTAGAAGACTAGACCAGGCAAAACAGAGCTTCTGCTTCGCCCCCAAGAGCCCAGAATGGATATATAAACAGCCCTTCCTTCCCACGAAATGATATCCCCATCTTCAATTACATTTACCAGCTTTTACCCACCATATCAACCAGCCTTTTTAGCCTGTTATATAGTCAGTTTTTGCTTGTTTTATACTTGAAGTTCATTGAACAACCCTTTCACCTTTCTCAGCACTCAACCACCACCTGTTACTCAACCTTGTGAGCGCTTCTGGACCATCTAAAACTCCCTGAAGAACCTCTGACAGGAAATAGAAGCAGTAAGTCTATTTCCTCCATTCCTTCAGCAGTTATTGTCTAGGTGTACTCCTTGTTCCAAGGACTAGACTTTCAGGTACCCAAAAAACCCCCTGTTAACTCAGGTCCTGAATATTTTAGAGGGCACAGTAAATACCCCTGTAACTCAGGCCCCTCTGTTAATAAAAACTTTATAGTTTTTTTATATCTTTTCACCTTTTTTACCCACCTGTCACTGCACAACCTGCAGCTGTTTTTACCTTGCACCCTGTGTAGCTAGAAGAATCCAGTTCTTGGCATCACAGAGGCTGACAGAAAACTTTAAAATAAAATAAGAACGGCGGACACCTAAGGAGAAAATCACAGGACTATAATGAAAGAAAATAAGTACACACATCGAGATTACAACTATGAATACTGGTTCACTTCTCACCAAGTTGAGAGTTTGAAGAGCCTTCTAAGAGCTTATTGAATAGGCAAGAGCTTTGCCAAGATCACAGAGAGACAGGAGGAACAAGTTAAAGAGATAGAAGGATGATAATGTGGGATAGAAGGATGATAAAGTGGGATAGAAGGATGGTTTTGAGACGAGTATTGATTTTTAGAGAGATAACGAGAACAAGGAGTGAGGAGATAGAAGGATGATATTAGGAGTGAGGAGCAAAAGGGAAGAAAGAAATGGAAGGGGAATGATTAAGCTGATTAGATTAATGGAGGAGATGAGGGAGCAGAGCAAAGAATGGAAGGGGAATGATTAAGATGATTAGATTAATGGAGGAGATGAGGGAGCAGAGAAAAGAGGGAGAGTAGAGGACTGGAGAGAGGAAGATGAGCGGATAACAAGGAGTGTGAAGAGGAGTGGTGGACTGAGATCTTTGATCAATTAGGTTTCAATTGAGTATAAAAAGAGTCAAGATATTTGTGGATCAGCATTGACTTTCACATAAATATCACTGAGAAAAGATGTCAAGTAGGGAAGGGAAAAAGTTGAGATATACAGACGAGGAGACTAACGTCAAGATACCGTTGAGTTTCAACACCCCCTTAAACTTGATGAGTAGTGAACCAAAAAAGATTTGTCTTGAAGAAGCTTGAGCAATTCATGATTGCTGGCTTTTGTCAAGGTATCTGCTACCATAACTTCAGAGGGAATTAAGGTAACTACAATTTTGTTTGCATTCTTCAGATTTCTTAACCGTTTCATTTTTATGTCAAGATGTTTTGTCTTCAAATTTGATCCAAAGTGATCAATCTTCTCAACTAGACCTTGATTGTTGATGTGAAAGTTTGAAGGATTCAGATTTTCGTCCCATGACTCTTCAGCAAGAAATTTAATCCACTGGTTCTCTTGAGCTCTGTCTGATAGTGAGTTTAGTTCAGCTTCCGTTGATGGCAGGGTAATATTTTTCTGCTTTTTGCTTGTCCACGCTATCAGACAAGCTTTCCAAAAACAGATGGAGCTGCATTGAGACAGATAAGTTTCTACGTTGTCTGCCCAAGTTGCATTGGTGAAATGTTGAATTGAATTTGTTGCATCTTGTTGATTTGGCCTGAGTGTCAAGTGAAGGTGTTGAGTACCCTTGATGTACCGAAAAACATGACAAACTTCTTTCCAGTGAGAGATACCCGGTGAGTTGTTGAAACTAGATATGATTGAAACAGCTGGGGCCAAGTCTGGTTGAGTGCGACAGGAGAGATAATTCAGTATACCGGTAAATGTTCTTTAATTAATATTGAGTTTGCTGAATTCTAGTAGTTCATTGGGTGTAGCAGCCTTCAATTGTACTCCTACAGATAGAGGTGTGGCAACAGTACGAGTTTCCCTTAGATTCAATAATTCTAGTCCCTTTTCAATAAACTTTTCTTGAGATAGTGTAATTGAGTCTTCATCTTGAATGTACATCCATTCCTATCAGGGTATCCGGTTCATGTGCAGTTGAATTTGGAAAACATTGAAGACAAAGAATCTCAAAGACATCTGCATTACCCACAAAAATTAAATCATCAACATGAAAAACAATAAAGGAACTATTGTTGATGTGGATGAATAAACAAGGATCAGAAGAGGATTGTTGATAATTAATTTGTTCAAACCACTTTGTGAGAGTTTCAAACCAATTTTCTGGCGCTTGCTTGAGACCATGAAGTGATTTCTTGAGCTTCAAAATTGGTGATTTTCTTGAGGCACCTTCTGGCTTCTTGATGTACAGTTCTTCCTTCAAGGGCACTGTGAGAACTCCTTTTGGGACAGGGGGAGTTCTGTGAGGGGGAAATAGCAGTTATAGTATTTCAGGTATTTATGAATCTATTACAACTGTTAAGGGTGGTTTGAAAGACCTGCCCCTCAATTTACTACAAGAGTTAACACAACAATTTTATTTATTGTTGTGGCTGATAACTTGCTTTTTGTTTTCTTTAAGAGAACTATTTATGTAGTAATCTCTTATCAGACAAAGATCTCATTTCAACTTTACAAATAATCAGCAATGAGTTTGATAAAGGGATCAGGGAAGTAGATAGTGGATGGATTGTTACAGAAAGTTCTGGTAAATGGAATACAAGCTTTTTGGAATTGATGGGGAACAAGTATTTATATGTTTATTATCCATTTATTTCTTTCCTTCTTTTTAGATGTAGTCTGAGAAAATGAGTAGAAGGATGTTTTGGTATAATGTGAAATATTCAAAGTGTTGTACCTTCTTCCTTAACCTTTAGTTAAAAGAGCACAATTTTCCTTTTGTTACTTTTGTCTATCTTAAACTGATATGAAAGATTTTGTTGTGGGTAACCTGATTAAGATCACTGTCAGCTTGCTACTATGACAGAGCAACCTGTCACAAGCTTTTACACTACTTGTTACAAAATTACATAGAATATCAAATCAAAGTTGAGATATTATTTGATATTCTCAATCTACACTAAAATTAACCTAACTTACCTCACTCATAGGTACCCCTAATTCCTAATCCTTCATTATGTAAATTAGCAAGTACCTTTAGAAATAAAAGGCACTTGCATTATTGTATGCTTATATATATATATATATATATATATTCTTACACCCCATTTCCAGTCACGGAAATGAGGTGTTGTGTAAATTGGGGGAGATAGTGCAAATCCACTGTGTTTTACTCAAACCCTGCGTACCGCAGTCCGCATACCTTGAATTCAACCCGCGTGACTGAGAGGCTGCTCCAAATTTGGAGTATAAGGCCCCCCGCAATCATCAGACCCCTTACAGGCTCTCAGCGTGGCACGCAGACACCAAAGCCAACAATAGGTACACTCAAGGCAACAAAAAACGCCCCAGTAACTCCATTACATATGTTACATATGTAATAAAGATTACTGGGGACTAGAATAACGTATTGTATTTATTTTCTTATTATTATACACACAAAATAACTACAGTATTGACTGAACAACAGTATAAAACAATTACTGTGGCTTATTATAAAATACAAATAAGCCACTGGTACTAATCAATATCAACCAGTACTAATGTACTATAAACTGTAATTAACACAATAAATAATAAAATAATAAAATGAAAACAATACATATTAATTTGGTGATGTGTACTCTAAGCAATAGCTGCTGTAGCATCACCAATAAGGCCAATGTGTGGTCAAAGCTCCCACCACAAGTTGGCCAATAATACCTAAAGGGTCCCCAGAGGGATCTCAAGACTATTTAAGGAGCTCTTCAACCGCCCAAAGAAGGCTCCTCATGCTTCCCAATAACCACTAGATTACTTACCACCATTTACTTTAGATACACATATTAACAAACAGTCTGGTATGCTCCTTAGTAGTTATTCTTTAGCCTTCTCTTCCCCAACAGCACTACAGTGTTTAACCAGCTCCACAATCAACCCATCAAAGCACCCAAAACTTTCTTTTTTAAGCCAGAATATCGTCAAGCTCTCTCTAGGATTATTACTAGTAAGTAATAACCCTTTTCTTGAAGATATTCCCCCATTTCCTTTCCTGGGATTACACCACCCCTGTGTCAACATGCCCCAGTGTTCCAGGTACCTAAATCCTCTGCATTTATTTCCAAGATATCTTAGAGGGATTTAAACCACCCCTGATTTATCAGGCCCCTCTGGTTTTAAATATATTAAATTTATTTAGTATAATTATTACCCTTTTTCTCCATTTTGTACGTCACAATTCCCCAATATTCTTTGGGAATTATAACTTTTATCCCTTACCCAGAGTTTTAACACTCTTTCCTTGTATCTTTGCACCATGTGTAGCTAGAAGGACTTTTTTTTTTTAAGTGTAATTTCGCCGTTGGCATTACACACTATGAATATGTAATATCAGACTACATACACGGTTGAGTAGGGAAAATCAAAACCATCAAGTTTGTGAGGATAGTGTTAAGAGAATTACGCGGTGATTCAGAACAAGCAAAGCCACAGAGGGCGGACAGAGACGCTAGGACATGAAAAAGGAAACTCTAGAAGGACTTGTCCTTGACATCACGTAGGCTGACAGGTTCTGTCAGCTTCATATTGTATGGAAAAACTGTGTCCTCAAAAATAGTGATGTGAGTTTTTACTATAGTTATTGTACTCAGAATCTACAAATACAATATAAATCTTGCATAACACATGGATTATTATTGCATACTCTGAATTGAAAGATAAAATACACTAGGGTACCCCACCAAAGGTACCCCTTAATTATTACTGCTTGATGTACTTCTATAATTTGGTCACCACATGCCCACTTACACTATACACTTGAGGTATGCATGACATGAGTCTAGTATATATATAATACAAGTGGAATGGGTTATTACCCAAAAAAGAAATAAAATGGAGGTGCTGTGTGAACTGGCTGAGTGAGACCCAACTGGGGTTTCCTTTCTCCAATCCCACACACCTTGCCTGTGAGCTTGGGTCTCTTTAGTGACTGCGGGACACAAGAATATAAATGGCTTTGTAGCAGCCAAGGAAGTTGAGCATTATGTAAATCTATGCTCAACTTTATGATAAAAGGAGCTACGTGTATAAAGACAACCTCCAACCTAGAAATAAGTCTGCTGTAACAGCAATTTAAGGGTAAAGGGGTTTGTTTAACCAATAAATTAGGAGGACATATTTTGGATACTGGCAAGAAGGTTACTTCAAAGATTTTACAAGGCAATACTAAGAATGTGATTCTGGTGGTGACTTAGAAATCTGGATGAAAAACCAAACATGCAGTAAAGGGTATGTTTATGTATGTTTTCTTTCTCTCAGATTAGATTAATTCTTTAAATATTACTTGGCTGGGTGCTGTATTTCCTGTACAAGTACATGTATAATTCTGAACCTCCTTGTTGAATTACCATGTGGGCTTAAGCTTTATGTAGACCATGTGTTCTGTAATTAATCTGGGACATGGTGTTTGGAGATTAGTATTGAAATAAGTGGCTTTGTATTGTCAAGATGGAATAGCCACTAGTCTCAAAGCAGAAACCACACATTTTTACTGTTATCACATGTGTCATAGTATCTTATATGGGTTATGTCTTCCCTTTGCATGATAATCCCTATCTTTCCATGCATAAGGTAATGATCCTATACGTTTCACATATTATACGGTATGTGTCTTGTTTCTTATGGGTTATCCATTATTACATAAGCTACAAGGCTCTATTCCCCTTTTTCTAAGGGACTTTAGTCTATTTGAAGTCTTTAGGGCAATAATTATTGGCCTAGCTGTAGGGTGAGGACATATGTATTGTCTCATAGGCTGAAATTGTCCAAAATGTAATACCAGACCCCTCAAATGAAATCAAACTAAAGGTTGTAGCAGCTCTACATATCTACTCATGATTTTTGCATTTCAAATAGACTCCATAGATAAATTTTATGTCATTAGAACCTTGAATATTTATGCATAAAAACTGTAGCATACCTGGTTTGAGCACCTTGCGTCCCAATTTTCCCAACTACACCCAGGTAAGCCAATCCCACTAGTCATGGAAGGCTGCCAGCAACCAAAACTTGGTTGTAGGTGCGCCAGAACATGCCCCAGTACAAACGTAAATCCTGCTTTCGGGCCTCTGACACATCTAACCAAGTGATACAGCTGATAATACTGGACTGCAGGATACCAAGGCTTAGTGAACACTTGCACCTGAAAAACAGCTTTCTGTGTTTGCCTCCCACTAGAGCACAGAATGGCTATAGAAGCATTTGGGTCCTTCAATTAAATAAGAGAGACATCTTCATTCATATTTACCTGCATTTACCTACCTCCTGTAAAGATGGCTGCTTATACACTGCAACAGTAAAACTGGCTCAACTGGCTGAACTGCCTGCAGTTGACATGCAGAAAACCCAATGAAGCTGGTGGCTGTACTCCAACCTTTCTCAAATGTTCAATAAGCCAAGCTTTAATGCAAATTCACTGTACACAATGCGCAGAAAGCAGCTACATGTGTAAACAGGTGGAGATGTCATGGTAACTTGTTTGAAGGATGCCACATGCCAACTGCAGGAAGTTCATCCAGTGTTTCTTGAACTCATCAGGTATAAAAAAAAAAGGAGGGGAATGTGAGTGCTTTGAGGCCCTGGGGGAACTGTGAAAGCCCAGATGGAAGGACAAATCCTGTGGAGGATCAGTAATGCCTAGGATCTGTTTGTTACTTGATCAGTGATCAGTAGAACTGCTGTGATTGGTATTCAACAATGATGTAATAATGTATTGCATATTTTCTTGATAAACACATTATGGGTATTATCAAGGCAGTATCATATACATATTCAGTACTTGTTATACTTCATTTTCAGGGAATTTGTGAAAAATCAGGGGTGCAACAGTGATGTCTGTTACCCTGAGTAACTCAGGGGGAAGTTGTGTTAATGTTCAAAATTAAGGATGAATTTCATGTTAGTTGAAAGACCAAGGAAAAACATAGTAAATAAATGAGACAATGTAGAAGGGTAAAAAATACTTTTAAGGCAGGAGAAAAAGAAATGAGGAACAAATCAAAGATGATAGAGATTGAAGAAAGAGCACACAGAGAAACTAAATACAGATAGGTCAATAAAGAGATACAGGTGTTGAATACAGGATGTTGAATGAGAACCTACAGTGATGGGGAAACAGGATGAGATCAACAAAGAGTTTTGATAGGAAGGGAACAAAGTTAAGTGATGAGTAAGAAGGGTATGAGATTGAAAAAGAGTTTTGATAGGAAGCGAACGAGGTTAAAGGGATAAATAAAAAGAAAAAGGAATCACCAAATAATTGAGGCAATTCAATTTTTGTGAATGGTTAAATGATGAATCAGAAAGAGAAAGATAAGATGTTCTGTCACGGTAGAGTATTTGCTGGATTCACACAAGGGACAAGTTTTTGAGAGAGGAGAGATAATGAGTTGATATATTGAATCTTGAAGGTTTGGGCAAGCAGAAAGGAAAGGACCGTGATGAAAGTGATGTCATTTCTATAAGGACTGGATTAAGTAATTGGGGGTTCTCAAGTACTTCCCGGGCAAGAGTTACAGAGGGATCAGGATGAGATCTCAACAAGATGGAGAAAATGTCTACATGTTTCAAAGCTGTTATAGGAGGAATACACTCTTAGAAGAGGGAAAGAAAAGCTCCATGTATACATGGTTTGGGGAGTGGCCAAAGATGTGAGTGGAACAATTGTCAGCCTGGGTGTGGAACTAACCGTGGTTATGGGTTGTAACTAAGGTAGGTTGATGATTTAAAGTGGTTTGGGTAATGGTTTAAGTCCTGTAAAAAGGTACTTCCTCAATCAGTAAGTCTTGTCTGAGAGGTTTGCTCTAATTGCTCTAATTAGGCGCATCCAAATCAATACAAAGTATTAATAGGCATCCAAGGAGGTACTCACTTGGGTTCGTGGTTTCTACCTTATTGAAGGTAGGTTGTGGCCAATTCTTGAGGTAATAACAGTATTAAACTATAGATTATCCAGAATTGGGGGATTGTTGGAGAATGGGGAACTAAGCAAGGTAAATAACTCTAAGGTATGTACTGTGCTGGTGTGTTCTAAATATTCTCTCGGGGATAAACAACTGTTTACAGTCTGTTTATATATTGTAAGAGCTCCTCAAGGGGGAACTGTGAGCGCTTCCATGACCTGAGAGGTACTGTGGAACTTCAGGGGCAAGACAGATCCTTTTGGGAGGATCTGTTAATGTTTATGATGTGATTTCTACTAAGGCTGTGTTATGGGACACATCTTTGATCAGTAGTCCTTAGTGGGATTGGATCACATCATGACATTTGTATTAATTGATCTGTTATTAATATTAATAAAGTTATTAACTTATAATGATGTCATTTATTATTGGTACCATCTTATAAGTATTAATTATTATAATATTAATAAGTTCTTTTATTAATAAGATATTAAATTGCATATCTTATGCGTGAAATATTCCAATGTTAAGGAATGTGGGCGTAATCAGAGGGGAAAGAGTGATATCTGTTACTCTGGATATTTCACGTGTCAGGGGGGCAAAGGCCTACAAGTTATGTATCTTGTATAACAGGAGTACATAGCTTAACCAGAATTATTCATGAGTTTATTAATGAATATATTATTAAAGTATTTATATTAATTAATGTAATTAATGTACTTTAATAATATTAATATTAATGTAATAATAATGAAGGTATAATAATAATAATAACTACAGAATAGTAATTATTATTAAGGATAATAATTAATATTACGTGGAGTTATTTAGAATAAATAATGATAATAAATAGTAATACTAATTAATAAGAATAGTAATTATTATTAGAGATAATAATTATTAATAATGTTTGCAGTTACGTGGTACATGTCAGGTACTGTGATATGTACTCAGTGGCTGACACTTCCTCCCTCTAAAAAAGGGTTGACTAAAAAAATTTTCTTAATGGTTTCTTTTGTCAACTCTGTATTGTCTCAGAATTCTTTCTGAATCAGGGATCTGATCAGCTGTAAGCCATTCATCCTCTTTGGATCCACTATATCTGACTAAGTACTGTTTAACATCTTCATTATTCTTTCTAATTTTTCTATGTTGTATAACTTTTTTAACTTTAATGAGTTGGTCTTTCTCTACTGGAGGTATCACAACTCTAATGTTATCTTTCCTTAGAGGAAATTTATCATCATTATTAGGAATAAATGGTTTGATTAGACTAACAGGGAATGTGGGGTGTTTTCTTTCTAATTCTCCAGTTAATATAACTTCTACTGCATTTGCACCATGTAAAGCTTTAATTGTATAAGGTCCAACATAGGAGTCCCTGAGTTTCTTGGGTCCTGATAAATTAGTAAAATTAAATGTAGAAATAAGAACTTGATCTCCAACTTTAAATTGGTGAACCTTATGGGTCTTGTCCCATCTGTTCTTATTATATTCAAAAGATTTCTTAATACATTCTGCTGCGTAATTTGCAGTTTTAGTCATCATTTGATGGAAATTAGTGGCATTGGGGTGAATTGTTACTGATTAGAGAGAACTAATTCTTTGGGGAACCAAGGTATCCATCCTCTTTCTAATTCAAAAGGAGTAATGTCAGTACTACTGTGTTTACTGGAATTATAAGCAAATTCTAATGCTGGTAATAGTGAACACCAGTCATGTGAGTAATTATCTTTGTCTTTAAATTCTAGACCATAAGCACAATATCTTCTAATCATATCTTCCAAGGTTTGAATCATTCTTTCAGCTAATCCATCAGTCTGAGGATGATAAGCTGTAGAGAACTTCAATTGAGTGCCACATAAATCATATAAACCTTTCCAGAATTCAGATGTAAATTTTGGATCTCTGTCTGTAATAATATATCTAGGACAGCCTACGTCAGCTATAATCTTTTGCCAAAATAGCAGAGCTACATCAAATGCATTATTTTCCTTATGACATGGCAAGAATTTAGCTCTTTTAGAGAATCTGTCAACTACTACTAGTACAGAATTGCAGTTATTCATTCCAGCTGGAGGTAATCCTGTAACAAAATCCATATTAATTACAGACCATCTTTCTGTTGGTTCTTCAATTTCCTGTAGTAAACCATATCTTTTTCCAGTAGCTTTATTTGCTTTTTGACATCTTTCACAAGATTCACAATATTCCTTGGTTGCATTTCTATAATGGGGCCACCAAGCTATATGTTTAACTCTTTCTATAGTTCTGTCAAAAGAAAAATATCCTGCTGTGATATTATCATGGCATTCTTTAAGAAAAAGATTAATATGTTCCTTTTTAGCCAGAACTACTAGCTAGTATGTTTGGTTCTATGATATATCAATCCATCCAGAAGTGAAAATCTGTTTTCATTAAAGGCAGTAGACCAAGGTTCTTCTAAAGAATTAATCAAGTCCAGGTTTTTATGTTTACTTTGTAGAATTTCTTTAAGAGTGGAGCAATTCTTGTCCAGGTTATAACTTTCACGTATTTCATCCCAAAATTCTTCCTTCATTTCAGTAACATGAAGTCCAAGAATGTCATAGGTTTCAGAAGGGTCATCATAAGCAGGATTATTTGCATCATTAATTAGTGGAAAAAGGCACATAATTTTTGCCGCTATTTCTCCATCCCAAGCAGGATTTTCTGGTAGATTGTCTAAAGACCATCTACTGAGACCATCAGCATTTTTATGTATATTTCCATCTCTATGGACAATAGTCATACTTCCTCTCCATTCTTGGATTGCAATTTGCCATCTTAACATATGTCTGTTGGGAGTTTTCATACTGAGTAAACTTTTGAGTGCACTACAATCAGTAATAACTTCGAAATCACAACCATCCAAGTAGTAATATAATTTGTCTAAGGCCCATACTAGACATAAGCATTCTAGTTGGCTAGCACCATATTTCTGTTCACTGTCCTTAAGTGTGCGTGAAATATAACATATTACTCCTTCTTTGGAATGTCCTGTAAATCTTGTACTTGATGTAAAGCAGCTCCAAGTCCTTCCATGCTTGCATCTACATATAATTTTTAAGGCTTGTGAGGGTCAGGCATTAATAATATAGGGGCAGAGGTTAACATTTCTCTGATTTTATTAAAGGCATCCACTCTGGGGGACGTCATCTCATATGCAGTGTTTGGACTAGTAATTTGGTACAGGGGTCCAGTAATTTTAGCAAAGTCTTTAATGTGTTGCCTGTAATAACTAGCAAAACCTAAAAATGATTGTAATTCCTTGACATTAGTTCGCATGGGCTTAAGCAATACTGCAGCCACTTTATTCATGTCAATAGCAATACTAAGTCCAGAAACTATATGTCCAAGTGCTTTTAATTCCTTAAAACCAAATTGACATTTGCTCATGGATATTTTCATATTCATTTTTGTAACTCTGTCTAAAACTATTGAAAGTTTTTCCAAATTTTCTTTCCAGTCTTGACTAAAAATAATGATGTCATCAATGTAGATAATAAGCCAACCTTCACGTAATTCTTTGTGGAATTCTATGTCCATCATTCTTTGGAAGTGAGAGGGGGCATTCTTAATTCCAAAAGGCATTCTTTGGTACTCATAAATTCCCATATGTAATATTATTCTCATCAAATATCTACTGTCTTCATGGATTACATTCTGATGGAAACCTTTGAGTACATCCATACAAGTTATAAATTTTGCATCTTTTAACTGAGTTAGTGCTTCACTGATTTTGGGCATAGGGTATCTGTCCGGTATGGTATAATTATTAAGACCTCTAAAGTCTCCAACCATTCTTGATTTTCCATTATGCCAAGCAATAATAACTGGGGTAGTAACTTCTACATTTTCATTTGCTCCCACTTTGCGTAAGACATTCATTCTTACTAATTCAGTAACATGCTGCTGTAAAGCTTCTCTACTTCTGGGGAAGCAGGATAAGCAGCTTTCCTTAAAGCAGGAGGATAAGGTCTAGTAGTATTAAGATTAATTCTTACTTCATGTCCTCTAATGCTTCCAAAGGGTTCATCAGCAGTGGCAAATGCAAGTTTCTTTTTATGTAGCAAGTTCTTTAGTTCCTTTGATTGCTCATCATCTAAATTCTCAGCAATCTTTGCTTCTAATATTGTATTATCAAAGTTAGAATTATTGATAGAATTACATTCAAGTTGCTCCAGGTTCATTTTGTCACTTATTCCAAGTTCAAACTTGTTCATAATGTCGCCATTGAAGGTAAATATCTTCCATTAGAATTTATCACATCTATTCCATAATTAATGATATAATCATTTCCTAAAATGATATATTTTCATTTTAAAATCTTTCATAACTATTAATTCAGCGGTAATCTGAATACTTTGTCTGTTATGAGGGAATATGATATCTAATTTGATAATACCTAGTGGTTTCAATTTACTGTTACAACTGTAGAATTTCTCAGAATTAATGGGGATTAATTCTTTCTTCCATTGAGGCAATATCTTATCTAATAAATTGGGACCAATAATAGAGCAGAAAGCTCCTCCATCAATTAAACATTTGATTTTAAACTTGTTACATATTATATTAGTGATATTAGTACCACCAGTCTTATGTATATTTCCAGTATTCATCTTCTTGGACAAGTGTAATTTCTTAATGTTTACAGGTCTGAATTTATCTTCCATTTTAGAAATATTAGATATGATCAATTCATCTTTTGAAACAATGGCATGAGTACTGTGAATATCTGAGTCAGAATCAATGGAATCAGAATCAGAATCATCTGGTAAAGATTCTATACTAGATTGGGAATCATCATTAATTGGGACCAAGTTATCATCAATGTTTTCAATGCAGTGTACTTTCTTACTAGATTTCTTATTGGGACATTTATTGGATCTATGTCCTTTCTTTCCACATTCATAACACGTAATTTCTTTCTCAGAAGTGTCTTTGGTTTCCTTCTGGTCTGATTTCCTGGAATCTTTATAATTATCTCTTTTGACAGATTTATACTTTTCTTTCTTGTCCTTTCTTTTAACATTGACAAGACTTTCCAGTTGATTGATGAATTCAGTTAAATCACTGTCACTTTGTAGAACTCTACGCATCATGTACTCAGTATTATGATCTAATTGTCCAAGTAATTTATCATTAATAGAGGCATTGTCTACATCTCTTTCAATGGCTTTAATTCTGTTCACTTGTTGTGTAACCCAATCAGATGGTTCTACATCACTCAGTATGTCAAATCTGCTTCTTCTGAAGTTGGTTTTCACTTTTCTCTTCCATTCAGGAGTGCTAAATTTATTAATGATTTCCTTTTTCCAGAATAACCAATTTTTATTGCCAGGTACTTCTTTTTTCCTAGAATTATACCATGAATTTGCAACTCCAGTAAGAATTGAATTCAATTTTGAGCATATAATTTGATCAGGGGCATTAGTATCTTCTTTCAAGTTATCAATCCAATCAATAAATTTAAAGTGGTCATATTCTCCCACTCCAGAAAAGGTTAGCCACTCATTAGTCTTTGGCAGACCTGCTAACACTAATTTGTGGATGGCCTTGTCTTCATCCAAAGTATTAATGGTGGATGTGGCCACTCTAATTTGTTGATTATTAAGAGTTGGCGTAGCAGTTTGATCCCTGCTTGGTTCAACTTGGGTATTCTGTAAAGGTGAAGGGGTTAAATTGGCCAATTGAGTTGTAATGACTGGAGGAATAGATTGACTGTCATCTCCAATGTCATTAATAGTATCATGTCTGCTTCTTGGTTGGGCATCTCTAGTCAGGAGTTCTTCCAACTTGTGCATGATATCTGAGTTGTTTTTGGTCATTTCTGACGTAACACATGTGAACTGTTTCTCAATTCTGTTCACTACATCTTCAAAGGTTCTAAATTGAGAATTTACTTTATTAGTAGTATCTGATTGTAAATTCTGAATCTTGAATTCCAATTGTGCCACTTTCTTGACAAGATCTTGGTTGGAATTACCTTGCTCTTCAACCCAGTCATCAATTCTGGTCATAGAATTAGACAGTTGTTTACTAAATGTTTTACAATGATCATCCAATTCTACATGGAACATATCAATTTTTGTATCCATTTCAGTCAACCTCTGTTGAATAAGATATAATGTACTATCTTCTGAGTTCACCTGCTCATCTGTAGCTCTCATAATTTTACGGCATAATTCTTGTAAGTCATTGGATAGAGCTTTGTTACTATTGTTCATAGCATTTACTACATGTTGGAATGTGGTAATTTGTTGATGTTGTTCAGGAGTACAAGTAGACTTATTGGAGTCATTAATTATTACACATGGGGAACTTTGTGTTCTAATTCTCTGACTAGATGATGGGGAAGTGTTACAAGTTATGGGGATTCGTCCATCTGGCGCTCTTGACGGGCTATTTTGCCTTGCTCCAGATGTTGATAAGTCCCTTGGAGGGATCTCCCTAGGCGTACCATCTCTGAATAGATCTGGTTGCGCCACTGAGTATTCTTCCCTGTGTTCCTGGGATGTCTGGAATTGACATTTCTCCCCTTTGGACCACGGGGATTTTGGGTTCTGATGGGAGTATTTGAAGGATTGGGGGGAGAGAAAAGGATTCCTGGAGATAAATGTAGTGGGTTCCAATCTTTGGTGCGGTAGAGGGCTGCTGGCAGACCTTTGAGGCTGACCATCTGACGGAAATCCTCCTGGCAGTAACTTAGATGGGCTTTCACAGCATTGAAGCTGCTTCTGTTTCTCACATCTTTCAACCAGTACTTGTTTTCCTTCATCCTGTAGTAAAATCTCTCGAATTTTTCCTCTGCTGTGACTAGAATCAGAAGAATTTCCCTTATCATTAGTCTTTTTACTTCTATAAATAATTTTATTTAAAGATTCTTGTCTGCCAGGGGGCAAAACTGACGCTGATGGAAATCCAAGTCCTGGCTCTGGCTCCCTGGTGCGGCCATTGTAACCTCTATTTCTAAGGGAAGGAGGAGTCATGGTAAAAATGCGTAAAAGGTTGTTAGTAGGAGATTTTTAATAAGGATATAATTTGTTAAGGATTTAATTCACCAGATGACTTGTCTGATGGAGTAACAGAGGCTTCTCTGTGAGTGGTAATCTCAGAGGTTTCTCTGGTGTCACGGGCTGTAGTTGTCTTGTCAGACACTTTCAAAATGTCCAATTCAGGGGTAAGCTTGTCTACGTTGGTGGACACTAAAAAACAAAGGAAAATTAGTAAAAAATATGTTATATTTTTACTGATTTAAAGATGTTTGCTTACTCTTCAGAATTTTTTTCTTTGAAGAGGGCTGAAAAGGTTTGTTTTATAGAGAAAATAGGTATAAAGTAATGTGAATGTGTTACTTTGTTGAGAGTAATAGTAGTTGTTCTATGATTTTATGCGGTAAAATCAAGTTGCTTGTTGTGAGTATGACAAGACTTGAAAGGAGTCTGCTTTTATGTCTAAAATTCCAGGTGGAAATGACAAAAACAATGAGCTAAATCTTAGTAAGATGTGCCTGAGAGGGGATTAGTCTTCCTTTCAGGTTGAGAAATTATATGTAAACTGATCAATTTGATCTGTTTAACAGTTAAATTTGTTATTTTTTTGTTGTTTTTATTGGTTCAAATCACGGAGAGACTCGACGTGATTTGTGAGATGTACCTGAAAGGGGATTGTTCTTCCTTTCAGGGGGATAAAGTAGATGTAAACTGATCAAATGATCTGTTTTACAGTTGATTTTAATTAGTTTACACTAGTTTTTATATTTGTTTTGATAAATCACGGAGAAACTCAACGTGATTTGTGAGATATTTCTGAAAGGGGATTTTTCTGCCTTTCAAGGTGAGAGATAATGTGTAAACTGGATCAAAAATGATCTAATTTATTTTTAATTATGTTAATGTACCTTCTTTTACTATGTACAAATCACAGAGTGACTTTGAAACGTGATTTGTGAGATAAAAAAGTCTCGACGGGGCTAATACACGCTGTTCCCAATGTGTAATAATGGAATAGATCAGACAGTTGAATGCAGCTGATTTTTCCCGTTATTTTGATCTACTCAACACCTTGATAGCTCAAGTATTGAGTGAGAAAGTCTAACGTCGACGATTGTTATGATTGGATATAAGGGTCTTATCCGTGTATTATACTGTAGAATGTATGCTGGAACTTCCAGAAGTGCGTCGGCGCACGTATGTATACTGTAGATCCTGGAATATCCGGGGAATACAGTATGTAACACGTGATCAAGCTAGAAGATCAATCTTCCGATCACTGATACACTATGTAATATACACCCGGTATGTACTACGGTGTGTATTACCACCTATATGCGGTTACTATGTGTATTACCACTATGTAATTCGTGATCGAGGAGGATTTGTAGTGATCAGGAGCCTAGTGCCTTGGGAATGGAGGCTCTAGAGATTAAGGGAACTGGATTTTAGTAGTGTAAATCTACTATTGCGGTTCGAATGGTCTACTCAGAATTTCTCTATGAGTAGTGGATCTACTAGAACGTAGAATTTTGAAGGGATTTTATTATAAAAAAGGCGGTTTTTTCTTGTTTTTTGATCAATATCTTCAGCCAGATATTGGTTTTTAATTTTTTATATGTTTTTTATTTTATAATTCCGACTTTTTCTCAATTTTTGTAGGGTTTTTTATTTTTCTTAGACTCAAATTTGGGTAGCAGACTCTGTTTTATTGCAATTTTATAATTTTGTTAGAGATAAGAATATAGAAAAAACAAGCGGTATTTTTTATGATTTTATATTTTTCCTGTAGTTAAAAGCAGTCAATCTTGGATCTTTGTTCCTTCTACTGTTTCTAAGGAGATATCTAGGGACTTCTGGAGGGTCACAATTCAAAGGGGGGAACAGACACGTAAGTATTGTTAGAAGAAATTATATCACAATATATATCATTAAAGGGTGGATTTCCTTCTTCTAAAGCTGATCTAATTTCTTTTCTGACAATTTTAGTGTGCTCTCTTTGGTTAATACGTCAGATTCTTCAGTATTAAGCAAAGTGCCGTCAGAAGAATAAGTATTAGTGAGTCTAAGTTGTTTTATTTTTGTCCAGGTACAGTTATAGAATTGGTCTTCTCCTTCTATAACTTCAGTTTTGATAACCAGTTGTGACGTGGTGATATTGTCAGGGTTGTCCAATTGGTAATGTCTCTGTTGGAAGAGGTTGGATTTCTTTTTGAAGTCACAAATGATCTCTGGCATCTATTAAAGGGCCATTTCCACGAAAATTGTAAAGGTAAGGAGGTGTTAGTGATGATTTTTTAAGGGTTAAAGGGTGAAAAATCACGGATAAATAAAGGCCAGACCCCCAATTGTCAGCCTGGGTGTGGAACTAACCGTGGTTATGGGTTGTAACTAAGGTAGGTTGATGATTTAAAGTGGTTTGGGTAATGGTTTAAGTCCTGTAAAAAGGTACTTCCTCAATCAGTAAGTCTTGTCTGAGAGGCTTGCTCTAATTGCTCTAATTAGGCGCATCCAAATCAATACAAAGTATTAATAGGCATCCAAGGAGGTACTCACTTGGGTTCGTGGTTTCTACCTTATTGAAGGTAGGTTGTGGCCAATTCTTGAGGTAATAACAGTATTAAACTACAGATTATCCAGAATTGGGGGATTGTTGGAGAATGGGGAACTAAGCAAGGTAAATAACTCTAAGGTATGTACTGTGCTGGTGTGTTCTAAATATTCTCTCGGGGATAAACAACTGTTTACAGTCTGTTTATATATTGTAAGAGCTCCTCAAGGGGGAACTGTGAGCGCTTCCATGACCTGAGAGGTACTGTGGAACTTCAGGGGCAAGACAGATCCTTTTGGGAGGATCTGTTAATGTTTATGATGTGATTTCTACTAAGGCTGTGTTATGGGACACATCTTTGATCAGTAGTCCTTAGTGGGATTGGATCACATCATGACATTTGTATTAATTGATCTGTTATTAATATTAATAAAGTTATTAACTTATAATGATGTCATTTATTATTGGTACATCTTATAAGTATTAATTATTATAATATTAATAAGTTCTTTTATTAATAAGATATTAAATTACATATCTTATGCGTGAAATATTCCAATGTTAAGGAATGTGGGCGTAATCAGAGGGGAAAGAGTGATATCTGTTACTCTGGATATTTCACGTGTCAGGGGGGCAAAGGCCTACAAGTTATGTATCTTGTA
Organism: Puccinia hordei; assembly: GCA_007896445.1. Lineage (NCBI taxonomy): Eukaryota > Fungi > Basidiomycota > Pucciniomycetes > Pucciniales > Pucciniaceae > Puccinia > Puccinia hordei. The sequence continues at coordinate 73,361 of RDRW01000689.1, read as the reverse complement.
TAACAGGAGTACATAGCTTAACCAGAATTATTCATGAGTTTATTAATGAATATATTATTAAAGTATTTATATTAATTAATGTAATTAATGTACTTTAATAATATTAATATTAATGTAATAATAATGAAGGTATAATAATAATAATAACTACAGAATAGTAATTATTATTAAGGATAATAATTAATATTACGTGGATTTATTTAGAATAAATAATGATAATAAATAGTAATACTAATTAATAAGAATAGTAATTATTATTAGAGATAATAATTATTAATAATGTTTGCAGTTACGTGGTACATGTCAGGTACTGTGATATGTACTCAGTGGCTGACAACAATAGACTGAAGGAATGGAAACAAGAGTACATGGTGAAATATCAACTGGAAACCAATGTGGCCCAATGCATTAGACCCTTGGATGAAGGTAGAATTGTATGAAAAATGTACAGAAATGCAATGCACCTCATGCAGAGATCCGCTGGAACTCATGCAGAGATCCTCTGGAATTCATGAGACCCATCAAGTACTCAATCGGACCTCAGCCAGTACTCATTTTGACAGGACACAATGATTTATTTGTGTAAATGTACCAATAAATCATCAGTGGAGTGATTTTATGTTGGAAAGCAATTCTGAATAGATCAGTGAATGGCATCATAGAAAGGGAATATTGCTGTTTGAGTAGCAGTTCTGTGTGGCTCACACTGTTGTGTTGCGGTGAAACAAAACAAGAGGACTATTTGGCCCTGTGAGATCATGCCAGAGACAGGAGCAAGCTGTTAGAAGTGATTGGTAAGATCTCAAACATCGTTTGACAATATGGCTTGTTGATGATCTCATGTTTTCCCTCGCGGACAAGAAAGGAGTGCCAAGATTTGTCTTTTTAGAAAACCAAGTTGTTTTTTGGAAGAAAACAAAAAGTTACAGGCATTGAATTTCAACGGAATGGGAAACAAATAAAGATAGAGGTACAGGGTTGAAAAGTAGAGAATGATCTGAGAGAGGGAGAGGAAGAGAGAGAAAGAGACCGCCGCCGTCTGAAGTGTCGGACAAAGTTTTGGGAGGGGAAGACAAAGGATATCAATGTGGAATTCAAGCCAATAGATTTCATGAATATTTTGAATTCAGTTAGTCGGCTGCTCGGCCATGATGAGGACCGAGCAAAATACCATTTGGGAACAATCAAACCGGGGCGAAGGGATTAGTACAACGTGATTTGAGCTACGACAATGTGGATGCTCAAAGAGACCTACAAGTTTCCAGGGGAAAGAATGAGGTGAGGAAAGCTGAAAGAACATTGGCAGGATTATCAAGGAGGCAGGGATATTCAGGCTGGGGAAATCAGAGTAAGAGTGGAATGTTATGTCAATCGAGTCGTTCTTCATGAATCGGATGCAATGCAGGGAATCCGGTTTACATACCTGAAGGGGTAGGGGGAGCTGGAGCGCGGCAGATGATGCAGTAGTGGTTGCCGCCACCAATCTCCTTGCCACCCTCGTTCTTGACGACAAGAACTTTTGGAGGGGGAGACATTTTTTGGGGGAAGTGACGAGGAGGATGAAAAGATAGTTGGAGGAAGGCAGCCGAGGCATGGCGCATGTTGTATAGACTGGCGAACGCGGGCTCAGCGTCCTGCGCTGCGCAAGCAGCGCGACCGCGTGATCTTAAAGGGGATGCTCAGTATTACAGCATTCCGACGGAATACTCAAACGCGTCACGGCTTTGTTAGCTCCCTAGAAGGCTGTATACACTCAGCCGGGCATGTTCCGGAAAGTAGAAAAGATCACCGGCTCATTCCCGGTCCTCCTTTCGGGGAAGTGTTACCTGACACATTCGGAGCCACCAAGCTCAACTCCATTTACCAGGGAATGTTTACACTGAGACTACTCTCCTATGTATGGGTCGATCTAGGGGGCGTAAAATCTAGATTTTCTCCAAGTGCAAAGACACCCGATCACAGGAGAGATGTTCCGTACCCTGGAAGTTTACTAAGCATTCTACCAATAGTGTGAGGATTGACTACTTTAGGTGTTCTACAAAGCCATGTCAAAAAAGTGAAAAGTCATTTGAGATAGGAAACGTCACTTGAAGCACCGACGGGGTGTCGCGCCGAGACTTGAAAGGGGAAGTCGCGTTCTGACACAGCGGTGTTGCCTAAATGATGCCTTTACGGAAAAGGTACTCAGTTTGCTTGGCTGGAAGAGTCATAGATATCGGTTGTTATCCCGGTGAAAAGAACGCAGACTACTATTTAGCGTCCTGAGATTGTGCCCGAGGTAGACTTGAATCGAAGTGATCATCAAGTTTTCAAGCATTATTCAACATTCCACCCAACATATTACAGTTAAGGATTGCTTGAGTATGTCATGTTTTCTTTCCCCCTCCCCCCCGATGGACGACGGAGATCTCAAGATGTCTCACATGAGAGGGATCAATATTAGACGAAAAAGTCTTTAGAGTTTGAGATACTCGTGAGCAAGCATGCAGACAGCGGCGGCGACAAGAGTTGGATGGAACAAACCTAACAGTTTGTGATAGAGTTGAGTGAGCAGGGCGAACGTGGTTTGAAACAGAGTTGAATCAGAAAAACATTCCAAGAAGAGAGAGCTTATTTAAATGTGATCAACTAGGTTTCAAATGTGCTGCGGACTACAAACTGTAACTCTAACTACATTATGCTATTACTAGTTAAACAATGAAATATGCTAATACCCCCCCCTCGTTTTTCTAGCTTCAGGTGGTGATTGCTTTCATCTTGAGATGTTGAATGAATTCAGAGTGCTTCGGTCTTGCTAATTATTTGGTTAAACCATTGGCGGGCATGTTGGCTGTGTTGACATAGGTGACGGTGACCCATTCTTTTTCAACCACATTGCGAGTGAAATGATATTTAACATCAATATGCTTGAGGCGAGAATTGGCAATAGGATTCTTGGTGAGAGCCATTGCAGCTTGGTTGTCTGTTTGAATGTGAATGGGATAGATGGATGTTTCTTGAATGGAATTCATAAGTGATTCGAGCCAAATTGCTTCTTGAGCTCCATTGTACAGCGCTCGATATTCAGCCTCAGTCGTTGACGTAGACACTGACGATTGCTTCTTTGATTTCCATGAAATGATTGAATTGCCGCAGGTGACCAGGTAGCCGGAGTAAGACCTGCGGTTGATCGGGCAGTTTGCCCAATCAGCATCAGTGAAAACTCGAAATATGCCATCTCCTCCACCAATCTTGATTGCAAGATTCTTTGTTCCACATAGATAACGAAGGAGATGATTAACCGCTTTCCAGTGATTTATTCCAGGTTTTTCTAGATGTTGAGAGATTTGAGATACAGAGAAGGAGATGTCGGGGCAAGTGGACACTGATAGATAGTTGAGAGAACCAACTACACGACGATAGCTAACTCCCAAGCGCAAAAATCCTTCCCGCTCTTCCTCAGTGGCCGCCGTGAGCCTTGTGTTGGGAATCATCGGAGTAGCAACTGTTCTCGCCATGCCGAGATTGTGCTCCTGCAAGAGAGCTTCCACATGACGTTCTTGAGATAGAGTCAGATGGTCGGAGTACCAGGTAATCTTCATTCCAAGAAGAGAGCTCGCTGGACCCAAGTCGTCCATAAGAAACCGGGAATTTACTAGCGCTTTAAAATGATTGACATCGTGACTAATAATGGCCATATCATCCACATATACGTGGACCAGACAAACCCATCCTGGAACTGTTGAAACAAATAGACATGCGTCTGCTGGAGATGGAGCGAAGTCGATTGATTCAAAGAATTGGGAAAGCGCCTTGTACCAAACCCTAGGAGTGTTATGGTCTGATCTGTGGAGAGGAAGGCTCTGGGGTTCTGGGGTTTCTGGGGTTTCGGGATCCTATAATGTAGATTGCAGGATGAGGAAGAGATGTGGATCCTCGTCCTGACAGACTATATAGTGGTCTGTCTGTGACATGTACGTGATAGACTATCTACATGTGGTGCGGGCTTTGGTGCGGGCAGGCCCGCAATACGGCTCATGACATTATCCCCCTTTTAATGCTAAATCCTCCACTCATTCGCCAATCAAGAAAAAAAGAAAAAAAAATCCACCTCTTATCAATTTTGTTCCTCACTTCCTTCTCCGTCTCCGTCAATGAGTAGTTGCTGCATTTGGAAATCTTGAATTAAATCCCGCTACCAGTTCCTCGCAATTCTTCAAGTTTTCCGTTGGTTCCCATGAGTTGTCTTCTGTTCCAAATCCCTTCCAGCTGACCAGGTATTGGGTCTTCCCGCGTCGTCTTTTACAGTCCAGTACCTCTTTGACTTCCCACTCATCCCCGCCGTCCGCTGTAATTGGTTCCGTGTCTTCCCTCCGTCGTTCCGCAATTTCGTCGGGTCTGTGTTTGCGGAGTATTGATACGTGGAATACGGGGTGTACCCCCCGCATGGATATAGGGAGTGTTAGCTTATACGCGGATCTTGAGATTCTTTTACAGATAGAGAAAGGTCCCAGCCATCTATGTTCCAATTTTGGGCTGGGGCGGGTCATTGAAATGTTGCGTCCATCTAGCCATACTTCGTCCCCTATGTCCCATTACGGTGTTTCCCTTGTTTTCTTGTCAAATTGGCCTTTCATTGTTTCTTGCGCCTCTTCTAAGCAATGCTTGAGTTCTCCTTGGACCTCCGCAAGTTTGCAGAGTTGTTCCTCTACTGCGGGGATGCATTGTTCTGTTGAGGGGGTTCAGCTATATGCCGGGTTGAATCCGTAGTTGGCTTTGAACGGGGAAGCTCCTGTCGAGGTGTGGTTGTTGTTGTTGTAAGCAAATTCGGCCATTGGGAGGAGTGGGGCCCAATCGTTCTGTTGGTAGCAAACAAAGTGCCGCAGGTATTGCTCGACTGCTTTGTTGGCAATTTCGGATTGTCCATCTGTCCTTGGGTGGTACGCTGTGGATGGCTGTAGTCTAATCCCCATGCGGGAGCTCAATTCACGTGTGATTTGGGAGATAAAAATACTTCCCCGGTCCAAGACAATTGTCTTGGGGGGTCCATGGAGTTTCCATACGTGTTCTGCCATCAGTTCCGCTAGTTGTTCCGTGTTCATGGTTTTCTTGCATGGGATGAAGTGGGCCATCTTGGTCAGTTGGTCTACTACTGTTAGTATGCTGTCACTCAAGCGGGATTCAGGGAGATCAGTGATCAAATCATAGCTAATGTCCGTCCATGGGCCTGCGGGGATCGGGAGGGGTTCTAATGTTCCGAACGGCTGTCGAGTGCTAGATTTGACTCTTTGGCATGAATCACATCCGACTACGTACTGGTTGACAAATCTCTTCATTCCACTCCACACAAAACTTCTCCGTACTAATGCCAACATGCGGGATCTGCCTGGGTGGCCTGCGGACTTTGTGTTGTGTCGACTTTTGAGGATTATCGTCCGCAATGCCGAGTCCGCTGGTACCACTATCCGTCCCTTGTCATAGAGTACCCCGTCGGCTTCCGCATACCTGTTGTAGTCCCCTGTCGGTTTCTGTAACAGCTTAATCCAGTCAGCCAATTTTGGGTCATGTGGGGTCAGTTCTCTAATCCTGGCAATGATTTCGGCGTCAGACAACACTAGGTCGTCCGTTCCCGCATCTTCCAAATCAGTCCCCATCACGTCCACCTCAAACCAATGTTCCCCATCATCCATTTGAATTGATTTGTCCAGAAACCAGCTGTCCAATTCCGCACATTCCGCAAGCTCCTCAAAAGTCCGCTTGGTGATGTTACCTGGCTTTAAAAGCTGACCAAAGGTCAGCTTTTCTCCTGGTGCTGGGGCGAGGTCCGGTCTGCGGGATAGGGCGTCAGGTTTTGTCGATTGGTGTCCTGGTCGGAATATGATCTCGAAGTCAAAATGTCAGCCACCAAGATATTACATATGACATGTAATACTTGAAACTGCAAGCTTAATAAATAATAAACCTTTTAATTTATTGTTATTTAATTTATTCTATGTTTTATTTTTACTTGATTTTCTGACCAAAAGAGGAATTATACTGCTTCAACAAATAGCGTAATAGTCTAACAGTTAAGGACAAGCTTATGAATATCCTGCTTATATTAAAGGATCTGGGTTCAAGCCACACTCATGACCACACTTATAAAATATTATTAAATTTATCTAAAATTATATCTATATTTTTATAAAAATCCAAGGAAATTTAATTAAGGAAAATCCTTGGAAAATCAATTTGCAAACACGCAATAAATGGATAAAGAACCATTTATTGGTATAGTTTTTTTCCTTGAAAATCCTGGAAAATCCCAGCATAACCCATAATAATACATACTATAAGATTACATACTCATTTAAGTAAATAGTTTATGTATTATTTATTTATATAATTAATACATGTGATTATTAATCAATTATTCTTCAGGAAGGGCGCTTTTTCAAGCCCTGTTCCCTAGATAATTTATTCACAAGTATGCCTTAGTGAAATAAATAATGTATTACTGAAATACTTGTTTAATTTAAAAATTATAATGTGAAATAATTATGGTATCATTTTAATTAAAAATGACACCATATTTCACATTTGATCACGAACAGGGTTCTCACTTCCCCCTGGTGATTTTGCCCTGAACATTGCTTTCAAAAAAGAAGCATGTGAAAAATAATAATAAATTATTTAAGGAGCTGGTTTTTCCACTAAATTGAAGACCACCTCCCCATTAATTTTAACATATACATAGATAACTCATTATAAGCTACCAAGGCGCTCACCTTCTCCTGTAAGTAAGGAGGACTGGCCTTTCTTATATTTATCTTAATTAGTTAGAATTCTTAAACAAAACCCCCCCAATAAATAATATCTCATCTTATTTATTGGAAGAACCGTGTTTAATTCTGGTTAACCCTTCTGTGGACTTTCCCCCCACTAGAAGTTTTGGTAGCAGGCTAAGAACCTGTTTTTATTGCATTACTTAAGTGTTTATACACTATAGTAATTATTCTTTAAGCTTATAGTCTGTTATTTTACACTTTTTAAGTGTATATTTTTTATTCATATCTGTACACGCCATTTTTCGTGGAATAGAGTCCAGATAGTTGACACAAAACATCCCATGGTCTCCGCACATCTTGCCTGTCTTCTCGTGAGCTGCTTGGTTGTCATGAAGCTTTCCAAATTAAGGTGATCGGTGTATACAATTGCCGTCAATCGGTGTGGGTTCCCCTCTAGGTATTGCCGCCACTCTTTGAAGGCAGCCACAATAGCCAGTAACTCTTTGTCAAAGATCTCATAGTTGCGTTCCGCCTGTACAAGGGATCGGGACAGGTAAGCTACTGGGTGAAGTTCCTGGTCCTTGGTGCAAACCTGGGACAGTACCGCGCCGAGCGCAAAATCGGAGCAATCACATTCGAGGACAAACGGTTTGTACGGGTCCGCAATTTTCAGGATCGGGGCGGATGTGAAGGCGGTTTTGAGGGATTGAAATGCAGAGTTGCACTTGGCGTCCCACACGAAGGGGGTCTCTACTCTTGTCAGGTTGTGGAGCGGTCTGGTCTTTCCTGAGAAATGGTCGATGAAATGGCGGTAAAAATTAGCAAACCCAATGAATCGTTGAAGTTCGGTGACATTCTTTGGTGCGGGCCAGTCGGTTACTGCTTGCACCTTTGCGGGGTCCATTCTGATCCGGTTGCATGATATCAATAATCCTAGGTATTCCACTTCCGGCCTTGAAAATTCACACTTTTTGGGTTTCAGCCACAATTGGTGCTTGCTCAATGTGTCCAGTATACTGCCCACCGCTTACGCATGGTCCGACCCTTTCCGCGTGTAGATCATGATTTCATCTAGGTATGCAGCGGTGTCTTTCCCAATCCGTCCGAGGAGGATGTCTTGCATGAAGTATTGGATGTATCCTGGCGCTCCCGTGGGACCGAAGGGCATGGTAAGCGGGGCAAATTGTCCTGCCCTGCAAATGAAAGCCAGCTTATCTTTGTCGCCTTCCGCAACTCTGAGGTTTCCATATGCGTTGCGGAGGTCGAGCTTTGTGAATGTGTCCGCATCCAAAAGGCTGTCAACTAAGTCCATTGTCAGTGGGAGCGGGTACTTGTTCTTCACCGTTACCGCGTTGAGTCTCCTGTAGTCAAAACAGGGTCGCAGGTTTCCGTCCTTCTTTCCAGTGAATAGTACTGGTGCCGCCCACGGGGATGTGGTCCGTCGAATGGTCCCGCTCGTCAGTCCTTCGGCAATCATAATATCAAGTGCCTGGTTCTCTGCTGGGGATAGCGGGATGATTCTTCCGGCCTGTGGGGTGGCTCCTGGGATCAGATCTACGCGGAAGTCATAGTTTCTTCGCGGGGGAAGTCTCATGGCACTTGATTTCCGGAACATGTCAAGGTGTCGGTGGTAGCACCGCGGCACTAATTCTTCCGTAGTCCGCTCCGCAGTCGTGGCTTTCCCTTTTGCTGCCAATCGGGCCAATGTCGACCACGATGTTTTGGCCGTGCTGATCACTGCAGGGGTATGTCCTAGGGGTAAAAGAGGCTTGCCAGCTGTTTTGGGATTCAAATGCGGGGGAGATCTATCAGACTCACATTGCGGGGGTGTTATTGTGCTAAAAGCACACACCCCCTCATCACTAATCCTAGCTTTCCCCATGGGCCTGTAGACCGTATGCGGGGATGTTGGCGGAGAGGACAATACTGCCTTGGCAGTAGCAATAATTTCATCGGGTACCTGGTCAGAGTGTCAAGTCTTGGGGTTCTTGGCGGGGCTTGTGAATCTATCTACAAGGCGTACAAGCTTGCCAGCTGTCTCGGGCAGTAAAGTATGGGGTGGGGGGTTGTCAAACTCACATTGCGGGGGTGTTATTGTGCTGTAAGCACACACCCCCTTGTCACTAATCCTAGCTTTCCCCATGGGCCTTTCGACCTTCTGCGGGGATTTTAGCGGGTAGCACAATACTGCTGCCGCAGTAGCACAAGTTTGGTTGGATAGGGGTTCATCGGGTACGTGGTTGGGGTGTCGGGTTTCGGGATTCCATGCGGGGTTCGGGGGTCTACCTACGGGGTGTACAAGCTTGCCAGCCGTTTCGGGAATGATGTGGGGGATAGGGATGTCGAACTCACATTGCGGGGGCGTTATTGTGTTCAAAACACACACCCCCTCGTCAATCTTCCTAGCTTTCCCCGACTCGCCGGTTGGGGTGTTTTTCGGAATAGACAAAACCGCCGAAGCGGCCGCAATGTCCGGGGTCCATAGGGTACGGTTCGTCCAATTGATTTGGTGTCCATATCGGCGGACCCGGGGCATCCCTAGGATCCCATCATACGAGTCTTTCAGTCGTGTAATGATGAATCGGGACGGGCGGGGTTCGTCGTTCAACATTAGGTCTATCTCATGGGTTGCTCTGCTTGCGGACCCGTCAAATCCGAAGACGGTTTGCCCCAAGGCCGAAGCGGCCTCGAGGAGTCCCCATCGGGATGCGTACAATTCACTCAGAACGTCGTGGGTTGCTCCGGAGTCTATGACGAAGGATAGGGGGGATAGGGGCTTTGGGGTGTGGCTCTGGGAGTTGTGATGGTGCATGAAAGGAAACATTGGGGATCAATTTCATTTACATGTAATGTCTGACTAGCACCAATACTGCATGACAACTCCGCTACGCTCGGGAAGGGCACAACCTTCATTCCCGAGCGTCTCCATTTTTTGACTTATTGGCCCATCCCTTGTTCACCTTGTCCGCCTGTCCCTCCGTTTTGAGCGCCGCCAATCCATTGGCTAGCTGTTGGATCTGGTCCTCAAGTGCGGAGACTGAGGCAGGTGTCCGTCCTTTCCCTTTCTTGTTTGGACACTCCCGAGAGATATGTCCTCGCGTCCCGCAGCGGAAGCAAAGTCCTTCCCGCATCATGCGGGCCTTCTCATCCTCGGACAGTTGGCCGCTGATTGCAGATGTGTCCATGGCGTCGGGATCTGGCTGGGTCTTTGCAAATCCAGTGGTTTTTTCCGCCCCGTGCATCTCCGAATCAAGCTCCATGGCTAGACCCGCTGCCTCATTGACAGTGGTGAAAGTGGTGCGGGCCAGTACTAGTGCCGTCCGAATGTCCCGTTTTAAGCCCTGTCGGTATTGGCTGATGAGGGTCGGGACCTCCCATCCGGTGGCAGTAGCGTGGGTGAGGAATGTGTGGGTGTAGTCGGCCACTGTCCTTGTCTGTCGTAGCGTTTGTAACGCCCGTTCCGCCTTCCCTTTCTTCTCGGAGTCGAAATACATTGTTCCAAAATCCTTCGTCCACCCGTCATACGAGAAGTCCGCCCCTTCCGTGACTAGGTCGATGTACGGGGCGGACCACACGGCGGCGGGTCCAGTAAGGTAGGACGCGGCGAATAACAGCTTTGTCCTGTCGTCAGGGAACATGGCGCTGTTGACCGATGTATAAATCGCCACTTGGCGGGCGAACGTTTCTGCCTTCGTCCCGCGTTCACCATCGAACTTGTCGGGACATGCGATCTTTGGTCCGCAGGTTGGGGTGGAACCGGTTGGTCGGGATGGTTGGTCCCGTTGTGCTTTGGCCGCTCTTTGGCGGGATCGTTCGTTCTCCCTTGCTTGAGTCATCTCCTCAAGCTGTCGTTGGAGTTGCTCTACTTCATCCATCTTTTGGGTGCGGGTGGAGTTGGGATCGTTCGGGTTGTCTGTCTGGTTTTGTTCAGGTGTCTGGGTGTTGGTTTCTTGCCTTTGTCTCCGTAGTGTTAGATCCTGCAATATGTTATGGTCTGATCTTTGGAGAGGAAGGCTCTGGGGTTCTGGGGTTTCTGGGGTTTCGGGATCCTATAATGTAGATTGCAGGATGAGGAAGAGATGTGGATCCTCGTCCTGACAGACTATATAGTGGTCTGTCTGTGACATGTACGTGATAGACTATCTACATGTGGTGCGGGCTTTGGTGCGGGCAGGCCCGCAATACGGCTCATGACAAGGAGCTTGCTTCAATCCGTAAATGGATTTGTGTAGCTTCAGACAGTGGCCGGAAGGAATTGATAGGCCTGCTGGGCATTGAAGATAAATCAACTCATCAAGCGTTCCATTGAGGAACGCATTACAAACATCCATTTGGTGAATTTCCATGTTGTTGTTGACCCCATAGGAGAGAGCTGTACAAAGAGCTGAAGGGCGACCAGTTGGAGCGTACGTTTCATTGAAGTCAATACCTTCTTGTTGTGCGCTGCCCTGAGCGCAGAGGCGAGCCTTGAACTTGATAAGATTTCCGTTAGCATCCAGCTTCTTGCGAAAAACCCAAATAGTACCAAGTAGGGTTGAACCCTTTGGTTGGGGAACAATTTCCCAAACTCCAAGTCGATGCATTGCTTCAATTGAAGCTGTCCAACTTGCTGCTTCAGAAGATTCCATCGCGTGACTATACGTTGTTGGAACTCCTGGCGTGATAGATGCTGCAGCTGCCATGGCAAACATTGCCTCGTAGAAGGGTTGAGCCGTGATCAATGAGTTGGCCACATGAGCTCGTCGCTTTGTTGAAATAATGTTTGACGGATTGATGTCAGAAGATATCTGTTTAGATGGAGGTTGAGAGGTTGGGACGTAGTCAAAACCCGGCTTTGGCGGATGTGGTGGGGAATGAGATTGAATTGCAATGCTATTATTGGGTTCAAGAAGAACGTCTGCAGGAGGAACCCGTGGGGTTTTGATGATTGGCGCAATTTCAGTTGAAGGGGTTTGTGATTTGTCAATAGTATCTTCTTGAGGAAGAACATCAAGAATTTGATGATCATTATTGGACAAGTTTGAGTGTTCATTGTTGTGATTTGCAGTAGGAGTAGTTGTATTCAGATCTTCTTCAAACGGCAATGTGGGAATATCTGTTGAACTGAATTCGTTGGAGATCCCGGGGAACATATTCTCGTTGAATACAACATCGTGATCACTGTATTCCACGCAATTCCCTGGAAGAAGAATCCTCCAGTTATGAATTCCCTGACGATAGCCGACTAGAATTCCAACTTTTGCTGTATCACCAAACTTTCCTGATCGTCTTTCTTTAGGAATATTGACATACGCTCAACAACCAAAGACTCTTAAGCGTGAATTGTTGAATGGGACTCCGAACCACAGTTTGTGAGGCGTAATCCAGCCAAGACGTTTCATTGGAGTGATATTTTCATATAAGACTGCAGTTGTCACGGCTTCCCCCCACAGGTAGTTGGGCAGGGCGGCTTGTTTCAACAGAGCTTGAGCTTTTTCACTAGTTGTTCGATTACCCCTCTCGGCAATGGAATTTTGCTGTGGGGTATAAGGGGCTGTGGTATGATGAACAATACCGGTAGACTTATGGAATTTGTTGAATACGTTGGAGCAGAATTCTCCCCCCCCCCGTCCGTAACAACATTTTTAATCTTTATACCATGAAAATTCTGGACTTCATTGCAATAGGTTTGAAATTTCTCCAAAGCTTGTGATTTAGCTGAGAGAATATAGACATGCTTGTATGAAGAGAATGTGTCTGTTATTTTGAAGTAATATAATCCCCCTCTGCTAGATGCAGGCATAATTTTTCCGCTGAGATCCATATAGACAAAGTCTAATAGGCCTTTTGGTTTTGGTAGAGAACTGGGGAATGGAAGACGATGAGATTTGGAGAGACGGCACGATTCACAGTTGATTGTAGGGAAATAAACGCCAAACATTTTCACAAGAGCTTTGGAGCTTGGATGACTGGCTCGCCTGTGAATAGATATAGCGTTAACTTGAGATGTCTTCATGCAAGAGAGTGGATGAGACTGACCCAATTCCTTAACGATCTCGGCTTGAATTGAGAAGAGCTTTCCTTGAACTATTCCATCGAATAAGTGTGTGTTGTTGGATACATCAACCACCGAGAAACCTTCAGGTCCTTGTCTAATAAAGTCACAATTCTTGACAAATAGACAGCCGAAACTGACTAATGGATGTGATAGTTTCAGAACGTGCCGAGCTTTGATGGTATGAGTTTGACCTCGATTATTTTTGAGTTTTATCATTCCTGAGCCAACGATTGGGACAGTTTGACCATCAGCTACTTGTACGGAAGATTTCATCGGTGAATAATAGAAGAAATCAGATTGTTCGGGGAACATGTGGTCGGAGCATCCACTGTCCAGGAGAATGTAACTACGATTCTCGCAAGATGATATGAATGCCTTCCCAATGGCTAAGTAAACTCCGTGTTGGCTGTCAACGCTCTTGGAGTCTTTGTTCTGATCCGTAGTAGCAACCTTTGCCTTCCACTGTTGCTTTTCTTTCCATGAATCAGGTGCTTGATCAGGATGAAGCTGGTAACATTTTGATTTGGCGTGTCTTGTATTGGGATTGTGCTTGCCGCCTTCACAGTACGCTTTATTGGAGGAAGTGCTGGCTTTATGGGCCGATTCAGTTTTGACTTCAATGTCGTTATCATGACTTTTGGATTCAAGTTGATCCTTGACGGTTCGGATAGTCAAGGGCCGTTTTTCAAAGAGGATGTCCTTGGTAATGTCAAATTTGGCTGGAAGTAAGCTGATGATTTGTTCTGAGAGAAGAGTTTCGCTGATATCTGGTTCACCCGGCTTTGGTACGGCTATTCTTATTCCAACGGCTTGCATAGATGCAATTCCGTTATCTATTTAAGTTAGGAAGTCGGTAAGAGTTGATTTGAAACTAATCTTGAGGAACTTTTGATAAGTTTTCGCCTGATTTTGAGATGAGCTAGATTCAAAATGCTTTTGAAGATCTTTCCAAAGCTTGTGAGGTTGGTTTTTGTTCTCCTTGGTGACCACTTTGCATTCTATGTCTTCACTCAGATATCAACGAAGTATACCAGCAGTTTTCTTCTTTTTGTCTCTCCAGAGTTCGATGGTTTCTGGAGTTGTAGCTGTTGCTGCTTTATCTTTTTCAAGATACTCGTCAAGGTTGATCTCCATACAGTAAGCTTCAATTTGTGATTTCCATCTTTTATAGTTGTTGTTTTTAAGAACTGGTAATTGAGCTGATGTGGAATCCGACATAGTTTTATGGATTATTTGAGTATACTTGAGATGATGATAGTGATTGATTTAAGTGCTTAGCGGGCACCTGGGCTCATAACCTATTAGACGAAAAAGTCTTTAGAGTTTGAGATACTCGTGAGCAAGCAAGCAGACAGCGGCGGCGACAAGAGTTGGATGGAACAAACCTTTAGAGTTTGAGATACTCGTGAGCAAGCAAGCAGACAGCAGCGGTGACAAGAGTTGGATGGAACAAACCTAACAGTTTGTGATAGAGTTGAGTGAGCAGGGCGAACGTGGTTTGAAACAGAGTTGAATCAGAAAAAAATTACAAGAAGAGAGAACTTATTTAAATGTGATCAACTAGGTTTCAAATGTGCTGCGGACTACAAACTGTAACTCTAACTACATTATGCTATTACTAGTTAAACAATGAAATATGCTAATAATCAAGTCATTTTTCAAAGTTTGAGCAGAAAACAGGGATTTGATTTCAGAAGGATGAGAAATAATGACTACTAAAGATACAAAGACAAGGTGGAACAGCAGAAATATTTTGGAGAGAAGAGAGAGACCGCCGCCGTCTAACGTGTTGGACAAAGTGGTGGGAAGAGAGGAGGAAGGATATCAGTGTGGAATTCAAGCCAACAGATTTCATTGATAGGATCCAATAGCTTACCTCGATGTTTGAATTGAGATAGTTGGCTGTTCGGCCATGATGAAGACCGAGCAGAATACACCCACTAATACTTGAGGAATACCGGATCAATGCAAAGGGATTAGGACAAGGATGATGATGAGTTTAAGCTCAGGCAATGCGGATGCTGAATGAGACCTACCCTTTACTCGGGGAAGGAATGAGGGGTCAAGAAAGGCTAAAGCACATTGGCAGGAGCCTCAAGGAGGAAGGGAGATTCAGGCTGGGGACATTAGAGTAAGAGTGGAATGTTATGTCAATCGGGTTGTTCTTCATGAATTGGATGCAATGCAGGGAATCCGGTTTACTTACCTGAAGGGGTAGGGGGAGCTGGAGCGCGGCAGATGATGCAGTAGTGGTTGCCGCCACCAATCTCCTTGCCACCCTCGTTCTTGACGACAACAAATTTTGGAGGGGGAGACATTTTTTTGTGGAAGTGACGAGGAGGATGAAAAGATAGTTGGAGGAAGGCAGCCCTGTCATGGAGGCTCATCGTTTATAGACCGGTGAACGTGGGCTCAGCATCTTGCGCTGCGCAAGTAGCGCCAGGAGTGATCTCAAAGGGGACACGAGTTTTCACAGGGGATGCGCGACTCGTGCTCTCAAGCATGATGATGATGCAATCCATTTCACCCCAGGGAACTTGCGGTTTCCAGGAGCGGTCAAGGCGACGGCACCGCGGCTGCTTCGTTCTCTCAGCCTAGCCGGTTGTCTTTCGGTTGGTTTGGTTTCTGACACGGTGGGCTAGCATAGGTGTTTTTTGTTTTTTGTTTGTAAAGTGAAATTTTGCCAGTGGGGTTGCACCCTATGAATATCAAAATGGCACACTACATACAAAGTAGCAATAACAGGAACAGGTAACAAGCTTTTTATATTAGATCAGAGAGTGCACAATAACAGAACCAGGAAATATGGAAGAGCAAAAGGAAAAGGAGAAACAGAAGGAATCAAAAAAGGAAAGAAACAATAAAAAAGAAAAAGAAACATAGAAACAGTTGTCATATGTGAGAAGTTGAACAAAACGTCAAGTCAAGAAATTGAAGCTCTTAGACGCTTGTATGAAATGGAAAATCACTTTGTGGGCTTTGGGATTCCTCAGTAGCAGGTGGGGTTTGTTTGAGTTGTACTGGGGAAATGGATGGTTGTCTGTTTGCCTGCACAGTGGGGGCAGATGGGGTTGCAATGGTGTTAGACTACGTAGAGATAATTGTTGAGGGGAGCATGGCTGGAGGATAACTGATTGAACAGTTGGTAGTGGGGAGATTTGTCTCTTGAGGGTCACAATTGAATGGTGTTGGATTTGAGATTTGAGCGTTGCTGAGAATTTTGTCTGGTGTCACGTTTTGTTCAGTCGCCACCTTGGTTAGGTAGTCTGCTGCTTCATTTCCCCGTATTCCCCCATGCCCAGGGCACCATACTAAGTGGATTAGAAGGTCAGTTGGGATTTTCATCCACACTTGTAATATTTCATCAAAAAGATACTGCCCTGATCTTTCTGCATGGAATTTTTGCCATGTGTTGCAGCACCCCTTTTTTATCTTTGAGGATGAAGACCTTAGAGGCACCCTTGTGCTTCAGGGTCATCTCCACCAGGTTGGAGGCCAGCAGTAACCCTATTGTTTCACTTTCATTAGTTTAGCAGAGGGAATTCACTCCTAGAGCTGCTGCGAGGGTGTGAGCCTGTGCCTCTTATGTGACAGCAGGACACAAGAAAAGGGGGAATAAGTAATTTATTACTTGGTAGAAAAGTAGTAGTAAACTAAAAGATAATAAGAAAAGAACAGATCTTAAATGATCTGGGGAGCTGCCAACTGAGGGTCAGCCTCTTCTTCCACACAGAAAACTGGGAGAGGGAGCCTGGTCAAAGGAAACTGAAGCCAGCCAATCTTTTTCTGGTCAAAAGAAACTGACACAAGGATCCTTAGATGGAAGCCTGGTTGATTTTCCCTGATACAATCAACAACAATGCAAGGGGATATGATCTAGGAATGATCAAGCAATCTAGTGCTGCTTAAGGCTTTACCAAGCAGGAGTTAATCCTATGGGGTTATTGCAATAATGGTTTGCCAATGATTTGTAAAAATCACCATCATGTCATGTCACATCTGTGACACTCCTCTTTCACTTCTCTCACTCAACTCCTCTACCTTTTTTTTCTCACACTTCAACCACTTTTCTTCAGCCAACCTCAATCCCATCATCACAACCAACCTCAATCCCATCATCAGTCTCAACTAAACACCTCAACACCTCGAACCCTCAACTATCAATCAATTCACACTCACTTCCCTTCTTATGTCTTATCCCCTTCTTTATTCTTTTATTCTCTTCATTGTCATCACTTCCCTTCTTTCTGCCTGGTGAGATTCCTCTTCATCATACACACTCAACTCAATCCTCTCAGCTAATCTCTTTCCCTTAGTTCATATCTCTCTGTCCTGTCCTCCACTCCAGTTCTCAATTCATCACCGCCTTTTATCATATCTCTATTGATCTACAAGTTGGTTTTCCAATTCTTTCATCTTCTTTCACTTTCTCTTATTCTCTTCAACTCTTTTTTCTGACCTGTTTTCATTCTAGTGTGCCGGCTCTCATTTAGTAATAAATCATCAATCAAATTTCTTTTACGGTTAAAAGCCTACAACCAAAGAATTAAATAAGAGCCGGTGCGGGACGATAGTAGATTTGTTGTGGTTGGCAATATGGAGGCATCATCGAATAACAATGGCTTCCAAAAAGCTATGCTGAAAACAGCCTTGGAAACACCTCCTCAGCTGTCGGAGGAGAACTACTCAATATGGAAGGACAAGATGACATCCCTGCTAGACTTACGAGGGGTCCTAAACGCTCTCAACTCACAATCACCGAACGACATACCTCTAGCGGATGATGTCAACGCAGAACTGAAACTGCTCTTCATTTCAAAGATGGACAGTGTGACGCACAGCAACATTGTCACAGCAGAAAATCAGGGATCGGAAAAGAGACTGTGGAAGGCGATCAAAGATCAATTTGCTTCCGACGAGTCATCTAATCAAGCACAGGTGTTCAATGAATTCCTATATGTCAAGTTCAAGGAAGACACCCTTGAATTGTTTGTCACGGATATCAAAGTATCAATCAAGAAACTCGTTGACGTAGGAATCAAACTTCCTCAAGATATTCTAGCCTACCTAATCCTCTTCAAGCTACCAGAGAATTTACACCTCCTGAAGCAACAGATCATGCAGTCGGAAAAAACTCTGACCGTTCAGTTTGTGTGCAATCATCTAACTCAATTGAACAACAACAACAGAGCCAAAGTCAAGGAAGTATCATCTTCAACTCAAGTGGCGCTTTTATTGACTCTTAATCTAAAATCTGGTCAGAATTGAACCCAATCCAGCGTTGGATCTAACTCTGGAGCAAATGGCGGGAAGCGATGCACCGCCGGTTATCACACGCCTAAACAAGATGGAAATCATTCAGCCGATTTGTGCTGGCACCTGCACCCCGACAAGGCACCAGAATGGTGGCAGGAAGCTCAGGCGAAGTGGCAAGCAAGCAAGAGGAACTCCAACGTCAATTACTACTTGTCACTCGTCACGCTTTGGACCAAAGTTGCAAATCCGAAGTGCAAGATGGTTCTCAACAGCGGAGCATCCGCTCACATCTTCAATGATCCAAAATTCTTTGACAGTCTAGAACTCGGCGACCGCAACATGATCCGTACTGGAAAAGAGGGTGCCACTTTACCAATCAAAGGATTGGGAAGGGTAACCCTCCAATGGGGAAAGTCAAAAATCTTGATAACCGATTGCCTGTACGTCCCTGACATAGTCATCAACTTGATCAGTGTGGGGGCTCTGTTGAAGAAAGTGTAAGCCACTGAGTACATATCACAGTACCTGACATGTACCACGTAACTGCAAATATTATTAATTATTATTATCTCTAATAATAATCACTATTCTTATTATTATTATTATAAATTCATTATTATTATTACATTACTATTATTATTATTAAAGTACATTAATTACAATAATTAATATAAATACTTTAATAATATATTCATTAATAACTCATGAATAATTCTGGTTAAGCTATGTACTCCTGTTATACAAGATACATAACTTGTAGGCCCTTTACCCTCCTTTCACGTGAAATATCCAGAGTAACAGATGTCACTCTTTCCCCTCTGATTACGCCCACATTCCTTAACATTGGAATATTTTCACGTATAAGATATGTACTTTAATATCTTAATAATAAAAGAACTTATTAATATTATAATAATTAATACTTATAAGATGTACCAATAATAAATGACATCATTATAAGTTAATAACTTTATTAATAACAGATCAATTAATACAAATGTCATGATGTGATCCAATCCCACTAAGGACTACTGATCAAAGATGTGTCCCATAACACAGCCTTAGTAGAAATCACATCATAAACATTAACAGATCCTCCCAAAAGGATCTGTCTTGCCCCTGAAGTTCCACAGTACCTCCCAGGTCATGGAAGCGCTCACAGTTCCCCCTGAGGAGCTCTTACAATATATAAACAGACTGTAAACAGTTGTTTATCCCCGAGAGAATATTTAGAACACACCAGCACAGTACATACCTTAGAGTTATTTACCTTGCTTAGTTCCCCATTCTCCAACAATCCCCCAATTCTGGATAATCTATAGTTTAATACTGTTATTACCTCAAGAATTGGCCACAACCTACCTTCAATAAGGTAGAAACCACGAACCCAAGTGAGTACCTCCTTGGATGCCTATTAATACTTTGTATTGATTTGGATGCGCCTAATTAGAGCAATTAGAGCAAGCCTCTCAGACAAGACTTACTGATTGAGGAAGTACCTTTTTACAGGACTTAAACCATTACCCAAACCACTTTTAATCATCAACCTACCTTAGTTACAACCCTTAACCACGGTTAGTTCCACACCCAGGCTGACAATTGGGGGTCTGGCCTTTATTTATCCGTGATTTTTCACCCTTTAACCCTTAAAAATCATCACTAACACCTCCTTACCTTTTTATTTTTCGTGAAAATGGCCCTTTGATAGATGCCAGAAATCATTTGTGACTTCAAAAAGAACTCCAACCTTTTCCAGCAAAGATATTATCAATTGGACAACCCAGAAAACATCATCACGTCACAACTAGTGATAAAAACTGAAGTCATAGAGGGAGAAGATCAGTTTTATAACTGCACCTGGACTAAAGTTAAACAACTTACACTCACTAATACTTATTCTTCTGACGGTACTTTGCTTAATACTGAAGAATCTGACGTATTAACCAAAGAAGAACACACTAAAATTGTCAGAAAAGAAATTAGATCAGCTTTAGAAGAAGGAAATCCACCCTTTAATGATATATATTGTGATATAATTTCTTCTAACAATACTTACGTGTCTGTTCCCCCTTTTTTGAATTGTGACCCTCCAGAAGTCCCTAGATATCTCCTTAGAAACAGTAGAAGGAACAAAGATCCAAGATTGACTGCTTTTAACTACAGGAAAAATATAAAATCATAAAAAAATACAGCTTGTTTTTCTATTTTTTCTTATCTATAAAATTATAAATTGCAATAAAAACAAAGTCTGCTTCCCAAATTTGAGTCTAAGAAAAAATAAAAACACTACAAAAATTGAGAAAAACTCGAAATTATAAAATAAAAAACATATAAAAAATTAAAAACCAATATCTGGCTGAAGATATTGATCAAAAACAAGAAAAAGCGCCCTTTTTATAATAAAATCCCTTCAAAATTCTACGTTCTAGTAGATCCACTACTCATAGAGAAATTCTGAGTAGACCATTCGAACCGCAATAGTAGATTTACACTACTAAAATTCAGTTCCCTTAATCTCTAGAGCCTCCATTCCCAAGGCACTAGGCTCCTGATCACTACAAATCCTCCTCGATCACGAATTACATAGTGGTAATACACATAGTAACCGCATATAGGTGGTAATACACACGGTAGTACATACCAAGTGTATATTACATAGTGTATAAGTGATCGGAAGATTGATCTTCTAGCAGTATCACGTGTTACATACTGTATTCCCCGGATATTCCAGGATCTACAGTATACATACGTGCGCCGACGCACTTCTGGAAGTTCCAGCATACATTCTATAGTGTAATACACGGATAAGACCCTTATATCCGATCATAAGCATCGTCGACGTTAGACTTTCTCACTCAATACTTGACCTATCAAGGTGCTGAGTACATCAAAATAACGGGAAAAATCAGCAGAATACAACTGTCTGATCTATTCCATTATTACACATCGAGAACAGTGTGTATTAGCCCCGTCGAGACTTTTTATCTCACAAATCACGTTTAAGAGTCTCTCCGTGATTTGTACATAGTAAAAGAAGGTACATTAACACAATTAAAAGTAAATTAGATCATTTTTGATCAAGTTTACACATTATCTCTCACCCTGAAAGGAAGAAAAATCCCCTTTCAGAAATATCTCACAAATCACGTTGAGTCTCTCCGTGATTTATCAAAAATAAAAATAAAATTAGTGTAAACTAATTAAATCAACTGTAAAACAGATCATTTGATCAGTTTACATCTACCTTCTACCCCTGAAAGGAAGAAAAATCCCCTTTCAGAAATATCTCACAAATCACGTTGAGTCTCTCCGTGATTTATCAAAATAAAAATAAAATTACTGTAAACTAATTAAATCAACTGTAAAACAGATCATTTGATCAGTTTACATCTACCTTCTACCCCTGAAAGGAAGAATAATCCCCTTTCAGAAACATCTCACAAATCACGTTGAGTCTCTCCGTGATTTGAACACATAAAAACAAATAAAAATAACAAATTTAACTGTCAAACAGATCAATTTGATCAGTTTACATCCACTCTCTCAACCTGAAAGGAAGACTAATCCCCTCTCAGGCACATCTTACTAAAAAATTCAGCTCATTTTTTGTCATTTCCACCTGGAATTTGAGACATAAAAGCAGACTCCTCTCAAGTATTGTCATACTCACAACAAGCAACTTGATTTTACCGCATAAAAATCATAGTACAACTACTATTACTCTCAATAAAGTAACAAATTCACATTACTTTATACCTCTTTTCTCTATAAAACAATAACCCTTTTAAGCCCTCTTCAAAGAAAAATTCTGAAGAGTAAGCAAACATCTTTAAATAAGTAAAAATATGACACATTTTTACTAATTTTCTTTTGTTTTTAGTGTCCACCAACGTAGACAAACTCACTCCTGAATTGGATATCTTGAAAGTGTCTGACAAGACCACTACAGCCCGTGACACTAGAGAAACCTCTGAGATTACCACTAACAGAGAAGCCTCTGTTACTCCATCAGACAAATCATCTGGTGAATTAAATCCTTAACAAATTATATCCTTATTAAAAATCTCCCACTAACAAATATTTTATGCATTTTTACCATGACTCCTCCTTCCCTTAGACATAGAGGTTACAATGGCCGCACCAGGGAGCCAGAGCCAGGACTTGGATTTCCACCAGCGTCAGTTTTGCCCCCAGGCAAACAAGAATCCTTAAATAAAATTATTTATAGAAGTAAAAAGACTGATAATAAGTCAATTTCCTCTGATTCTAGTCACAGCAGAGGAAAAATTCGAGAGATTCTATTACAGGATGAAGGAAAACAAGTATTGGTTGAAAGATGTGAGAAACAGAAGCAGCTTCAATGCTGTGAAAGCCCATCTAAGTTACTGCCAGGAGGATTTCCGTCAGATGGTCAGCCTCAAAGGTCTGCCAGCAGCCCTCTACCGCACCAAAGATTGGAACCCACTGCATTTGTCTCCAGGAATCCTTTTCTCTCCCCCCAATCCTTCCAACACTCCAATCGGAACCCAAAATCCCCGTGGTCCCAAGGGCAGAAATGTCAATTCCAGACATCCCAGGAACACAGGGAAGAATACTCAGTGGCGCAACCAGATTTATTCAGAGATGGTACGCCTAGGGAGATCCCTCCAAGGGACTTATCAACATCTGGAGCAAGGCAAAATAGCCCGTCAAGAGCGCCAGATGGAAGAATCCCCATAAATTGTAACACTTCCCCATCATCTAGTCAAAAAATTAGAACACAAAGTTCACCATGTGTAGTAATTGATGACTCAAACAATTCTGCATGTACCCCTGAACAACATCAACAAATTACCACATTTCAACATGTAGTAAATGCTATGAACAATAGTAACAAAGCTCTGTCCAATGATTTACAAGAATTATGCCGTAAAATTATGAGAGCCGCAAATGAGCAGGTGAACTCAGAAGATAGTACATTATATCTTATTCAACAGAAGTTGACTGAAATGGATACCAAAATTGATATGTTTAATGTAGAATTAGCTGCCCATTGTAAGACATTTAGTAAACAATTGTCTAATTCTATGACCAGAATTGATGACTGGGTTGAAGAGCAAGGTAATTCCAACCAAGATCTTGTTAAGAAAGTAGAACAATTGGAATTAAAAATCAAGAATTTACAGTCAGATACTACTAATAAAGTAGATTCTCAATTTAGAACCTTTGAAGATGTAGTTAACAGAATAGAGAAACAGTTCACATGTGTTACGTCAGAAATGACCAAGAACAACTCAGATATCATGCACAAGTTGGAAGAACTCCTGACTAGAGATGCCCAACCAAGAAGCAGACATGATACTATTAATGACATTGGAGATGACAGTCAATCTATTCCTCCAGTCATTACAACTCAATTAGCCAATGTGACCACTTCACCTTTACAGAGTACCCAGGTTGAACCAAGCAGGGATCAAACTGCTACACCAACTCTTAATAATCAACAAATTAGAGTGGCCACATCCACAATTAATAGTTTGGATGAAGACAAGGCCATCCACAAATTAGTATTAGCAGGTCTGCCAAAGACTAATGAGTGGCTAACCTTTTCTGGAGTGGGAGAATATGACCACTTTAAATTTATTGATTGGATTGATAACTTGAAAGAAGACACTAATGCCCCTGATCAAATTATATGCTCAAAATTGAATTCAATTCTTACTGGAGTTGCAAATTCATGGTATAATTCTAGGAAAAAAGAAGTACCTGGCAATAAAAATTGGTTATTCTGGAAAAAGGAAATCATTAATAAATTTAGCACTCCTGAATGGAAGAGAAAAGTGAAAACCAACTTCAGAAGAAGCAGATTTGACATACTGAGTGATGTAGAACCATCTGATTGGGTTACACAACAAGTGAACAGAATTAAAGCCATTGAAAGAGATGTAGACAATGCCTCTATTAATGATAAATTACTTGGACAATTAGATCACAATACTGAGTACATGATGCGTAGAGTTCTTCAAAGTGACAGTGACTTAACTGAATTCATTAATCAACTGGAAAGTCTTGTCAATGTTAAAAGAAAAGACAAGAAAGAAAAGTATAAATCTATGAAAAGAGATAATTATGAAGACTCCAGGAGATTAGACCAGAAGGAAACCAAGGACACTTCTGAGAAAGAAATCACTTGTTATGAATGTGGAAAGAAAGGACATAGATCCAATAAATGTCCCAATAAGAATTCCAGCAAAAAGGTACTTTGCATTGAAAACATTGATGATAACTTAGTCCCCTTCAATGATGAAACCCAATCCAGTGTAGAATCTTTGCCAGATGATTCTGATTCCCTTGATTCTGATTCTGATATTCATGGTACTCATGCCATTGTTTCAAAAGAAGAACTGATCATATCTAATATTTCTAAAATTGAAGATAAATTCAAACCAATGAACATTAAGAAATTACACTTGTCCAATGAGAAGCATACTGGACAAATACATAAGACTGGTGGTACTAATATCACTAACATAATATGTAATAGGTTTAAAATTAAATGTTTAATTGATGGAGGAGCCTTCTGCTCTATTATTGGTCCTAAATTATTAGATAAGATATTGCCACAATGGAAGAAAGAATTAATCCCCATTAATTCTGAGAAATTCTACAGTTGTAACAGCAAATTAAAACCACTAGGTATTATTAAATTAGATGTTATATTCCCTCATAACAGACAAAGTATTCAGATTACCACTGACTTAATAGTTATGGAAGAATTTAAAATGAAATATATCATTTTAGGAAATGATTATATCATTAATTATGGAATAGATGTAATAAATTCTAATGGAAGATATTTTACCTTCAATGGTGACATTATGAACAAGTTTGAACTTGGCATAAGTGACAAAATGAACCTGGAACAACTAGAATGTAATTCTATTAATAATTCTAACTTTGATAACATTATATTGGAGGCAAAGATTGCGGAGGAATTAGATGATGTGCAATTAAAAGAACTGAAGAACTTACTACATAAAAGGAAACTTGCATTTGCCACTGCTGATGAACCCTTTGGAAGCATCAGAGGTCATGAAGTTCTTAAAGAAATTCTACAAAGTAAGCATAATAAACTAGATTGATTAATTCTTTACAAGATCCTTGGTCTCCTGCCTTTAATGAAAACAGATTTTCACTTCTGGATAGATTAATATCTCATAGAACCAAACATACTAGTGTAGTAGTTCTGGATTTCCATCAAATGATGCCTAAAACTGCAAATTAAGCAGCAGAATGTATCAAGAAATTTTGAATATTATAAAAACAGACGGGATAAAACCCATAAGGTTAAAGTTAAAGATCAAGTTCTTATTTCCACATTTAATTTCACTAATTTATCAGGACCCAAAAAACTGAGAGATTCCTATGTTGGACCTTATACAATTAAAGCTTTACATGGTGCAAATGCATTAGAAGTTATATTAACTGAAGAATTAGAAAGGATACACCCCTGATTCAGAAAGAATTCTGAGACAATAGAGAGTTGACAAAAGAAGCCATTAAAAAATTTGTAGTCAACCCTTTTTTAGAGGGAGGAAGTGTCAGCCACTGAGTACATATCACAGTACCTGACATGTACCACGTAACTGCAAATATTATTAATTATTATTATCTCTAATAATAATCACTATTCTTATTATTATTATTATAAATTCATTATTATTATTACATTACTATTATTATTATTAAAGTACATTAATTACAATAATTAATATAAATACTTTAATAATATATTCATTAATAACTCATGAATAATTCTGGTTAAGCTATGTACTCCTGTTATACAAGATACATAACTTGTAGGCCCTTTACCCTCCTTTCACGTGAAATATCCAGAGTAACAGATGTCACTCTTTCCCCTCTGATTACGCCCACATTCCTTAACATTGGAATATTTTCACGTATAAGATATGTACTTTAATATCTTAATAATAAAAGAACTTATTAATATTATAATAATTAATACTTATAAGATGTACCAATAATAAATGACATCATTATAAGTTAATAACTTTATTAATAACAGATCAATTAATACAAATGTCATGATGTGATCCAATCCCACTAAGGACTACTGATCAAAGATGTGTCCCATAACACAGCCTTAGTAGAAATCACATCATAAACATTAACAGATCCTCCCAAAAGGATCTGTCTTGCCCCTGAAGTTCCACAGTACCTCCCAGGTCATGGAAGCGCTCACAGTTCCCCCCTGAGGAGCTCTTACAATATATAAACAGACTGTAAACAGTTGTTTATCCCCGAGAGAATATTTAGAACACACCAGCACAGTACATACCTTAGAGTTATTTACCTTGCTTAGTTCCCCATTCTCCAACAATCCCCCAATTCTGGATAATCTATAGTTTAATACTGTTATTACCTCAAGAATTGGCCACAACCTACCTTCAATAAGGTAGAAACCACGAACCCAAGTGAGTACCTCCTTGGATGCCTATTAATACTTTGTATTGATTTGGATGCGCCTAATTAGAGCAATTAGAGCAAGCCTCTCAGACAAGACTTACTGATTGAGGAAGTACCTTTTTACAGGACTTAAACCATTACCCAAACCACTTTTAATCATCAACCTACCTTAGTTACAACCCTTAACCACGGTTAGTTCCACACCCAGGCTGACAGAAAGGATGCCAAATAACTGCAAAGGAGCATGCTTTTCAAGTGTTGAAAGATGGTATCTGTGGATTCAAAGGCAAGATCGAACACAACCTCTTTGTTTTAGATACTCCAGACACAGTCGGTGGTATGGTCAATTATGAGGCCAATTTTTCGCAAGTTCCGGCCGATACACTCAGATCAATTCATGAAAAATTCGGTCACGCATCCTTAAAACAGATAGATCAATTTATCCCAGCCTCAATTTCCAAGGCTGAGAAGGATCATTTTGAGTGCAAATCATGCACACTTTCAAAAATCACCAAGCAGTCATTCACGACTGAGTCACAACCAGCGTCAAAAGTCTTCAAACGAATACACTTGGACTTGATTGGTCCAATCAATCCTGATTCAAAAATCAAATCAAAGTACATATTAAGGCTGGTGGACAACTTCTCTGGCTACTGGCAGGATTTCCCATAGGGAAGAAAGACGACACAACAGATGTGTTGATCAATCTACTCGAGTCGGAAAACAAGAGGCGAGGCTACTTCCCCGATTTGATCTGCTCCGATGGAGGAGGAGAATTCATGGGGAATAGGTTAGTCAGCTTTCTTGATAAAAATCACATCCACAGGCTAATATTGGAACCCTACCATCCCGAACACAATGGTAGAGCAGACCGCGCCAATCGCACAATAGTGGAATCGATGTGGGCAACCTTCCGTTCATCTGGAATTCCCAAGACCTACTGGCACAAAGTGTTAAAATCTTGCTGCTTGATGCTCAATCAGATTCCCCGAAACAGTCAATCTCAATCACCGTGGGAAATTGTACATGGACAAAGCTTCCCTCAAGATCTTCTCAGGCCACTCGGCATGACAGTGGTAGTCTTGAACATGAACAGATTGAAAGGGAAGAAATTTGAACCTAAGGGGGAAGAAGGCATTCTAGTCAGATTCAACGTGCTGCTGCAATTGTATTGAGTTATTACCAAAACGGGCGGTATCGTCGAATCAAAACATATCAAATTTCTCAATGTGCCACATATCGACGCGGTCTGCACCAACTTGGATGACTTTCACTCCAACAAGTTTGTTGAACTACCTGATTCAAACTCAAATCAACCAACACAACAAGAACGTGAAGACAAATCTGAGTCAACAAGTCACGGGGAGAATCATCTCCAAGAAAATCAAATTCAAGAAGTGTCCAATGACTCGTCGGACTCAGAATCAGATCATGATATCTCTGATCAGCTAAAGCCCAAGGAACCAGAACAACCACCTGTAGTTCCGACTAGAACCCTGAGAGACAGATCAACAACCAAGCCTCCCGTTTGTTACGGTGTGGTGATCCATTCCACATCATTACTATAATTTCCAAGACTAATTACCACTAATAAAACACATTTACAACACATTTACTTACAAATAAATACTCATAAATACCAATCCTTACACATATCCTTCATTATCATTTCATAATCAAGTTCTACACCCCATTTTAACCCTAGTCTCTCACTCCAACCACTCTCAAATTCCTTCTAGTTCCAGAGCTACAGGCAAGCTTAGAATATCCAGCAAGATACAGTATAAAATCAAGTTATAGTATAAGTACATAAAGTAGTTATATATTTCATATCCAAGGTACATCATACATAATAAAGAATACATAACCTCTATACTTACTACATAACAAACACTACATCATAAACTACTCTAAATAACCTCCACTTTCTCATTACTCAACTGTCATGATTTTCCTTTCCCACCAATTAGTTGTCATAGCTTTGTTGTTTCCTTTCTCAAGCCTGATGGCTCATCTTCTCTCTCAGATATATAAGGACACCTGTTCCTCCCTCTTGTTCCCTTATGGACCCCATAGCTTACTAAATTACCCCCTACATATACCAACATTACAGATCCCATATAATTAGTATACATAACTTAGTAGAGTTACCATCACTCTTAGAAATATATAAATATACATACCAGCTTGAACCTCAATATAAGAAGACTGTCCCCTCTCTTTCTTGACCCACTTTGAATCCATAGCTACCAACCCTGCCCCACATTATACTTTATAGATATATACTTTCTACCACTCACACTCCCCTTCCATTCCTCCCACCTCATAGGTGTAGTAGCTAAGCTCATCAGTACTAGTCATCTAAGAATAAATAGAAATCAGCCACACCTTTATTTTTATTCTTAGTGTTACACTGGAAGAATGACAAGTCTTACACAGAGCCACCATTTACTGGAAGATTTGGACCCAAGCCTAAGGGATTTGTGAATACTCGCAAGACCAAGCGGAAGCGGGACATGTGTGAAGGAGAAGAGAATATGGAACAGCCCAGGAAGCGGACAAGGCAGCAGGATGCCAGTGAAGCCTCTGGATCACATGCACCTCTCGAGGTGGCCAAATCTAGTTCACTTGGCTCGTCTCCATCGGGCTCCAGCTCAACACATCAAGGCTCAGCTTCCAGTAGTCACTCCTCCACTCATTCATACCAGCTTCGGACCAGGAAGCAATCACTTTATGAAATGAAAGAACCAGATTCAGATGGGAGTGGGTATGTGTCAGGAGGTAGTGATGAGACAATGAAGTTCAAACAAAAAACGAAAGGACTGGAAGAGGTTCAGGAAGACCCCAATTCTGCAGCGCTCACACCAGAGGAACTTGATGTTGTACGACGGACAATAATGCATACAACCCTTCCTTCTTGGATTGACCGTGTACCCTACAATTTAGGATCAGCTAGCCACGGATCTCTGAAGGCAGCGGAATGGTTGATTCTTTACAAAGTGTACTACACCATTGCCTTGATTCCCCTATGGACCAGACCAGGTTTGGACGCAGAAAGTAACGAGGAAAGAAACCGACTATCTGCCCTGCTGGAATCAACCACACTACTATCCAAGATTGCACACTTCCTGACACTTCCAAAAATAAATCCTGGGGATCTCAAAGAGCTTGATGATGTTTTGTTATTGGGGTACCACAGGTGCTTGCAAAGATGTTGGCCTTGTGAACCAAGCCGTCCCAACATCCACCTCACACAACACTACTCTGCTGTAATCAAAAGATTTGGTCCCCCTCGGTCGACTGCTGCATGGGCACAAGAGCGTATGAATGGGTTACTGCAGAAGATTCCAACCAATCACCACCTAGGTTGGCCTCTATGCTTTTGCAGTTGGTTGTGTGTGTGATGTAACTAACTTGTTTGTTTTACTCGTATTGTAGATGAAATCCCTACGACATTGTTAACACAATGGCATGTGAATTCAAAATTTGAGCTTGTTCTAGATGATGAGGGTAGGACAGACACACAAATAAAGCTGAAGGACAAAATCGAGGAAAGTAAGGTGGAGATTGAGCTGGATTCCAGGTGGAATCCGAGGAAATGAAGCCGCCGACCTCCTGGCCAAAGAGGCCACCTCAAGAAATGGAAATCCCGATCGAACTCTGCCTGCCAGCGCATCCAAAGCAGTTTCCTCAATAAAATCTCATCTGCAAGAACCTGATCCGGTTAGAATACTCAAGGAAAGATGCTCCCCCCTTACCATTGCTTACTCCGCCCTCCTCAATCAGCTCTCCTCCAACCACTCGCCCCTCAATTTTCACCTCTTCAGGATTAAACGCCTGATGGACCCTACATGCCCACACTGCCCTGCTTGGGAGACCACGGCTCATTTTCTGGATCTGTGCCCGCAGTATCGTCTATTACGTCGTATGCTCATCAAAAAGGCACGATGTGCCCGAATCCCTGTTAATCCAAATCAACCCCATCTACTGCTGAAGCACAAAAAGGCGCACGCATTCATCATTGATTTTGTTAAGGAAACCGGTAGATTTCCTTACATAAATTGAAAGTCCTTGGCCAGATACTAGATTAAAAAATAAACATAAAATTAAAAAACCCACCTTCTTCATTCTCCTCACCCCATGGTTGTTTCTTTTCTCTTCTTTTTTCTTTTTCTTTTTTTATCCTTTTCATGTCTTTTCTACTTCTTTGTTACCTGATCACCGCGTATGTTTTACAATAGCCACTTGGCCATGTTGTCTCCTGATTGTTGTGCCTACCATCTTGTATGCATCTTGATATTTTTCCTTCATAGTGTGCAATGCCAACGGCCAAATTACATTTAAAAAAAAAACAAAAAAACAAAAAAAACAAAAACACAATACATAAATAAATACATAAATATGTATGTACATAAATACATAAACATAATATTAATCAAGTCGACTGATTCCTTCAGAATTTTAATCCCCATTAACGTATTTATACAACAACGTCACTCTTGAGAGTCTTACCTTACCACCAGTGTCTGGCCATTTCCTAACTGCAAATCATTCTGACCAACTCCAACTCAACAGGCAAGGTTAGTCTAACAATACATAAACGGTTCAACTAGACGGTCTGACCTTTTTTTTTTTTTTTCTTTCAAAATATCATCAACAACAACAAGAAAAAGAGAAAGAAAGCTTCTATATTTTCATCGAAAAGAGCCATTTTACTGTTTCAAAAAGAAAGGCCAGGAAGGCCTGAAACAAAAAGATTCTCAAACTGATCACACATATCGACTACACGAACTTGGGTGAATCAAATTATCTACTTCATCCAAGCCCTTTCTCTCCAAAAGTTCAAGCAGGAATCATACTGAATTTGCTCTAAACAGCAAATCCATAGACCGACCACTGAAAATTTTCACACATCGTCGGCTGGTCACTCGGAGCTCTCTTCAAAAAAAATTCAATCTAATTATCTGCTCTCCTATCCGCTCGCTCGTTACCCTCGAACATCGTCGCAGTGATACAGTCTAGGTATCTTATACAGTTGTTTCAATTTAAACTCACTATATTGTATGTCCTCGAGGAACAAAACACTAATCTTGATCTTGTCTTGGTTTGATTGATTTGATATACGTAGACCTAACTAAATACATAAATTTACTGAAGAACGTCAGAACAAGGAGATACATAAATACTTGAAAGATATGACGAAACGAGATGGCCCTCGACGAGTCTCCAAGCGACTGTCCAACTTGAACCATCCTCCCCCGACCTCCTCCACCTCCACCCTCGACCATCCTCGTAGATCCAAAGGCCGGGCGAGAACCAGAGCAAGCGGCGTCAAGGTCGGTGTAATCTCTCCTCCTATGTTTCATCTGCTCCATAGGCTTTCTGCTTGATCATCTCTTGTCCTACGTCTCTTCGCCTTGGACTTACTCAGCTAATCAATGATTCATATTTAAATATTCATAAACAAAAAGATCATTGATGATCCAATGGAAGACGAGAAGCGACTCAAGGACCAACTGACTCGAATGGGATTTTATGCGGTCAATACCCTCGGTGACGGCAACTGTCTGTTCAGGGCGCTTTCGGATCAGCTCTATGGAACGCCGAACCGACACCTCGAGATCCGTCAAGAGGTATGCGGATATCTGGCCCAGCACGAGGCTCGTTATAAGGCCTTCGTCGACATGGATGAAGAGGAGAGCTGGGAATCCCACCTCGAAATGATGGCTAAACAGGGTGAGCCTCCCAGCCTTGTCTCTGTATGTCCTTCATCTGAACTGTCCTTCACCATTATACTTCGCCCCTCAACTTATTCACTCATCATGACTGATTCAATTGGTTTTGTTTTATTTCCCTTGTAGGAACTTATGGCGGACATCTAGAGCTTTCTGCATTCGCAAACTTCCACCGTCGACCAATCAAGATCATTCAACCAGGCATGGTATATGTAATCAGCTATGAGGACGAATCGCTGGGCTCGAGTTCACAAAAAAACGCCAAGGGCAAGCTGAAGGGTAAAGGGAAGCGGTCGAATGATCCGGCGCCATTGATGTCCCCTTCCGATACTCCAGTCTATCTGGTTTATCATCAGTGGGAAGTAAGTTCGCTCCCTTTTTCGCCTTCGCCCAACCCTTCTTTCTTCTCCCACCAGAGACTATCCATTTGCTGATATTTTTATCAGCATTACAGCAGCGTTCGTAATCTCGATGGTCCTCATTCTGGGATTCCTTGTATCCGGGAGGTCAGTTTGATTTGCTTGAGGTCACCATGGGGGATACAAAAGTGGTGATGTTTCATACACGTTTTTCAGCGAGACCTGGAAAGCTCAGTATGTATGGATCAGAGCGGACAAGGAGGCAAGGGTCGGAAGTCAAGTATAATGACGTTCCGAGAATGTTCCTCGTCGCCGGTCTCGACGGGCTCTTCATCGACAACAACTACCACGACGAGGACCGCGGCAAGGACGGAGAGCAGCATTAGCGGGGTGAACATAGGCTTGGAAAGCGAGGACCCAGGGGGCTCGTCGGAGAAAATCGAGCCAGTCCACCGGCATCCTTCCTCTCTCCCCGACCGGCCCCGGCGAACTGAGAAGGCCGCCAGACGGACCTCCGGCGATTCT
Source organism: Puccinia hordei (assembly GCA_007896445.1). Lineage (NCBI taxonomy): Eukaryota > Fungi > Basidiomycota > Pucciniomycetes > Pucciniales > Pucciniaceae > Puccinia > Puccinia hordei. The sequence goes on along the minus strand of RDRW01000689.1, from coordinate 40,237 downwards.
CCTCTCTCCAGACCTCCTCAACCCCTTCTCTCTAATCCCGCTGTCTTTGATCATCATTTGCACAAACCTTTGAGCAAACGCGCGCTCAGACTGGCTCGTCGTAACCAGAACGCTTCTCAGCCTTCTGCCAGCCATCTCTCGTCTTCTTCTCAGCAACTTAAGCAGATGGTCTCTGTTGGCTTATTGAGAGAACTTCAAGTCTGAACATTCGTAAAACCTCCCCTGTTTATCGAATATGGTCTGCATCCTCTCACCCCCTTTTCATTCCATGCTCCCCTTGAATCTTTCATCCTATCTTTCTTTGGTCATCCCTCTTATCAAATTATATTACCGTTTTTTTGGTTTATCCACACATGTCTATTTTTTACGTCATGAATATTTTGAATGCTGTTCTTTTTCTTTTTCTTTTTGATGGTTTTGGTTTGATTTTTTCTTCTTAAGCTAACACCAAAGTAGAGGGGTCCCTGAGAGGTTAGAAGGAGAAGAAGAAGAAGAAAAGCAAGATTGGATGAAGACTTGTTTGTACGTTATAAGCAAGTTAATAGTAATACAAAGATGTAGAGATCAGGTTGTTGTCTCTGGTCTGCTTTGAAAATATGTCTGCTTGAAACTAATGAACTTGAAATTTATGAAAACACCAGTATTGGCTCTGTGTTTAAACTTCATCTGATGGTTATCTCATTGTGTACATTGGTGTTCTACAGTTGTGATCCTGCTCTCAACTTCTGGTGGTTGCATTGCAAGTCAAACCATTATTTGAAACTAGGGAGATTATGTGTTGAATGAGCAAAGGAAAAATTGGAAGGTGTAGTGGTTAATAATTGGAAGGCATTGTTGGAAGCAATGGTGGGCCACTACACTATGCTACACTATCTGACCACTAACTGCATTGTGGTGTTCCTGTTGTGTGAAAATCCCAACAGCACATTGCAGCAGCCTTGGGATAGCATTGACAAGAGCAAAATGAATTACAAGAGGAGGAATATCAGTGTAATACATATAAAATACACTTCTACACAGGGTGGTAGGATTACAGGTATCACAGCATTATTAGGAATGGAAGGGGGGTCTAGGCATACATAGGCGGGGAGTGGATAGAGAGGAAGAAATATAACATATGGGAGGTATTGGGAGATCAAATCTAAACCAGGAAGGGAAAAGGCAAAGTGGAAAGTATTGGGAGAACAGTTCTCAACCAGGTATGAAAAGGAGGATGGAAGGGTGTTATTGGTACAGGCAGTTATATAAGGGTATACTACATTGAGTGTGGTATATGTAAGGGTTGAGGAATCAGTATTTTGTGATTTGGAGAGAGGTATTACTTGTTAATAGGGGGTATCAAATACAGCCAAGTCCACAATTAAAACCCTTTGATTAGAAATTCCCAAATCCACAATTTCTAATCAACAGGTTTTCAAAACAGGGTAGCTAAAAAAGAAACAGATTTTGAAAATGACACACCCTGGTTTTCCATCCAAATCCTTCATTTCCAAAACAACCCATTAAAATCACATCTCACATCACCTCACACTTCACCATTAAATCCATTGCCTCTTTTCAAACCAAGCAAACATCACACCTCACCTCAAAAAATCATGCACCAAGCACCCTCTCAACAAAAGAAACTATTTCAAGCAGCCAAATCTGCTGCAAAAGTATTGATTTTTGACTCAGATAACAACACCTCTGGGCTTGAAGATTTCTATTTTTATTGTTGATCAAAACCAACGCTGGGCCGCTACGCTAAGCTACGCTACACTACACTCTTCCCAATGGGACAATCTCATTAAACATTTCCTGAACTCTGTCTCCTCCTGTGCTCAAATTTGGGGTGGACTCATGTGGGCCATTGGTTGGAGAAAGTATTATGATGAGCATCAAATAGTTGGCTGATGTATCAAGGCATTTGATGAAACTGAGATGAAAGTATATGATGATCACTATATTAAATCTTCTTGAGTTGGAAATATTATTGGTAATCTCTTCAAAGATCTTGCTCATACTCCCTTTCAACAGAATCAAGATCTTATGAAGAAATATAATATCCCTTCCTTCCCCAATCTTTCTTATGGCAAACTTCCTGAAGACACCACCTGCACTCCCCACATTAATTTTACTACAAATGGTTTCTTCAATCCCCCACACACTGATACTGAAGATATATCCCAATTTGCCTTTTTTTTTATTTCTCCCCACTTGCACTTCTGATTACACCCTGGTAGACTCGTCTCAGTATGAATATATTACATCTTGTCCTTCTATTTTTCCTGATCACCACATTGGTATTGATTTTGATCATCAGCATTTTATTGTTAAAATGATTTGGCAAGCTAACAAGTATACTAATTGTACTATGCCTCATTCCACAAGCTCTTCTGTCACTTGTCTTGGTTTATCTATTCAAATCAATTTTAGTCTTGCTAATGCTTGTAGTAAATATTTGAAGGGTTTTTATCAAGATTCTGCTCATTACTTTGCTGATCATATTTATGGGAATTGATAAATGGACGCCCCCCCGGGCACGCCCACGCCCACGCACGCCCATCCTTGGGTGTGGGCATGCCTGTAGATGGGCGTGCGACACCCCCAAGGATGGGCGTGCAGCCGCACGCCTGCCGGGGAGGACTGCAAGCCCCTCGACCGGGAGGGATCCCCCCCGGTTGAGGAGGTTGTAAACCCTCCTTGACCAGGAGGGATTCCCTCCCGGTGTGGTGTGCTAAATGCGTTCAAGTATCAAAAGTACATAAAGGCATAGTTTTATATCAAGAAGGAGGGATATTGGTTTTTTTATGGACAAATTGGATTCTGCCGGGTATTTAACCCATAGTCACTCTCTGAACAACCACAGGGCCAGCTGCACTTAGACAAAACCCAGTCAGGATAATATCAGTTTTGTTTAAATTATAAGTACATAGTCAAAGTTTAATGTATAGTCACACGCAGAGTCACATGTATAGTCACACGTAGAGTCACATGTATAGTCACACATAGAGTCACATGTATAGTCACATGATTCATCACATGCTTGTCTAGGACTCACCAGCTAAAATGCCTCATGTTTCTACTCAACAGCTAAAATGCCTCATATTTTACTATATAAAGGGGAGGTTGTTCCCCCCAAAAAGGAAAATAATGCCAGTTTTTGGGAAGTAATTCTATTTTGTAGTTGCACAAAAACTCATAGCATCCAGTAGCGATCTCAATCAAGGTTGCCCCTTTGTGGTGTGCTCTTAAGAAAAAAGCAAAAGTGTTTTCATCACTTTGCTCTCTTAGCTGAAGGTTAAGAAAGAAGGCAATAAAACTTGAATAGTTCACATTGATTCATCATCCACCCCAGAATATACATATTTTTTGCTTTGCTAACAAACATATGATCTAAGCCTTATCAAGAGATTGCTACATATAGTATTCTCCATCATAAGTTTCCGCCACAACAATAAATAAATTTTTGTTGTAAGAATTCTGTGTAGTATAATAGAGGGGCAGGTCTTTCAAACCACCCGTAACAGTAGTATTGCTTAGTTGGAATACCTTATTGTTATTTCCCCCTCACAGAACTGCCATCCGTCCCAAAGGAATTCTCACACCGGTTGAGGAGGTTTTACAACCTCCTTGACCGGGGGGGGATCCCTCCGGCCAAGGAGGGTGTACAACCTCCTCGACTGGAGGGAATCCCTCCGGTCGAGGAGGTTGTACAACCTCCTCAACCCGGAGGGATTGCCTCCCGGTCGAGGAGGCTGTATTCCTCGACCGGAGCTGATGTCATGCGTACATTCATGTGTACGCATGACATCAGCATGTATATAGGTGGGGCGTGCCCCTACCTATATACATGGAATCGGTGTGCAAGCCGCATGCCAATTCTATGTATATAGGCAGGGGCACGCCCCTGCCTATACACATAGACAGGGCGTGCGGTTCGCACACCCTTTTCTGAACGGGGCGTGCGACCGCACGCCTGAAGTGTTGCACACCAATGGGTGTGCAGCCCGCACGCCAATAAAAAAAAGGCGTGGGGGCAGCACGCCTTTTTTTTTATTGGCGTGCGTTGGGCGTGGGCGTGCCCAGGGGGGCGTGCATTTATCAATGCCCCATATTTATTATATGTTTTTTAGTATGGCTAGAAGCACATTAACAGCTAGTTCAATTACAATCTTGTTTTTATTTACTATTTTTTCCTCTTTTTGTTTCTGAATTCTAAACTCTTAATTTCCAAGGATTTACCCATTAAATATTGAGTGTGTTATGTTTTTGGTTTATTCTTTTATATCTAACAAGTTAATCATGATAAAAATCAATTCAAGCACGGAAAAAGAGCCATGGTATTGGTAATAGTAAGCTTGGGGATTGATTTTAAGAATTAAAACAGGTAACCAAAAATTCCGATATGGAATGGGCCTTGAATAAATAATTGCAGTGTGTAGATTAGTTTTCTGTAAACAGGGGGAATTGAAGATAATACATTGTTCCTATTTGCAATAAACATCTGGCGTGGAGCCAAACTTCAACCAGAGAATTTTTTCAAATCAGAACTTCAGATTCAACTCTCCAATTAATTTCTTTTTGTCAAACCAAACATATCTCAATCTAGTCAACCAGAATCAATGCCCAATCAAGATGGAAATGTGTCTGATTCATCAGGTGGCCATACCTGAAGATCTACATGAGTCACCATACCTGTCAGGCAATCCCAAATGATTCATCCTTCACCAGATTCACGCCAGTCAATTGTGCAACCATATTTATCACAAAGAAGTCAAATTTCATCAGCATCATTGGTATCAAATTCCCAATCAAACAAACAACAAGACCCTACATCAGAATCTTCAAATGAAGAACAAAGCACTCCACTCCCTGGAAAGAAACAGAACAGCAATACTCTTAGTCAGCCCATATCAACCTCTGAAGTTCCAAGCTCACAGGTGATTGATCTTGCTCAAGACTTGGATGACAAAAACACAAAGGCAAAACCCAAACGTAGAAAGAGAAACCCTGAATTTGATGATCCAAAGTATTTTTTTTCCAAACCAACTCTGCGTTCAGGTGATGTGTGTAATTCTTGATAGCTAAGTGTTTGAAATGAATGTATACTAATATAACTTTTAAAAAAATCTGTTAAGTAAAATGTTAGAGTAGAAGATCTGATAGGGACAAGAGATTAATAAGGTCCAGGGAATGAGGATGTAGACGTGAGGATGGAGCAAACCTGTGGTGACAGAATAGAACAAAACAAGGATGAAGAAAAAGAAGAAAGGGAAACCAAAATTACATGTAGTAGACTAAATAACTCTAGTTACATTAGACCCAGTAGAAAATCTGATTAAACCCCTTTTTCCAACTAAAGATTACTTTTCATTCTAATACTCTCCCTCACTTGTTACTTTTCTTTACACCCTCCATTTCCCATGATAACCTTCATATGTATTTTCAGCTTATCCCCGGTTAAATTCTTGGTGAGAGCGTGTGAGCCTGTGCCTCTTAAGTGACAGCAGGACACAAGGAAAGGGGGATTAAGTAATAAATCACTTAGTAGAAAAAAGTAGAACTAGTATGTAAAATAATAAAAGACAAGATCTTAAATGATCTTGGAAGCTGCCAACTGAGGGTCAGCCTCTTCTTCCACAACTGAAACTGGGTGAAGGAGCCTGGTCAAAAGAAACTCAAGCCAGCCAATCTTTTTCTGGTCAATGAAAACTGACTCAAGGATTCTTAGATGGAAACCTGGTTGATTTTCCCTGATAAAATCAACAAAAATACAAGGGGACAGGATCTTAGAATGATCAAGAAATTTATTGCTGGGTTATGCTTTATCTAGCAGGATTTAATCTTCTTGGGTCTATGCCACTGCTTGGGAACTGGGGATGTAGTAGAAAGAAGGGAAAGGGGGAGGATAAAACAGAACAGACAGACTGGGGAAAGAAGGAGGGTTGAAAGAGTTGAAGAGGTAGCAGAAGAAGGGACTCACTAATTGATCAAATGGCAGTGGAACTGGGAAATAATCAGAGAAGTGAGGGCCTTACTTAATATTCCTAAACCTTGGTGAGGAAGCTGCTTGAGGTCAACTGATTGAAGTCCTTTTTTCTGAAGTGTGTGGTTGTTGTGTGGTATTCTGGAGTCTGTGTATCTTCTGGGGTGTAGAGGATACTCAGACTCGAAAATTTTCACATTTTGCTGACATAATCAGTGCTTGCTTGTGGTCAGCTTGCATCTGAAACACTGCACAGCAGTTTTTATCATAAAATTGCTAATAATTGTCAGCCTTAGAGCCAGCACAGCTGACCTAAAGTCTGTCTTATCTTCCTCTTTAAGTCACAACTGTCTCATATCTTTTCAGAATCAGGTTTTAATGCTGTTTTGAATTCATATTCTGTTTCCTCATCATATTTAAACCCTAGTCACAACTGAGCATCTTCTCCATATCTTACTCCTTCACATAGTTAGTGAATTATTAGTGATTTTATGATAAAAACTGCTGTGCAGTGTTTCAGATGCAAGCTGACCACAAGCAAGCACTGATTATGTCAGCAAACTATGAAAATTTTCGAGTCTGAGTATCCTCTACACCCCAGAAGATACACAGACTCCAGAATACTACACAACAACCACACACTTCAGTAAAAGGACTTCAACCAGTTGAACCCAGCAGCTTCCTCAACAAGATTTTGGAATATTAAGTAAGGCTCCTCACTTCTCTGATTACTTCCCAGTCCAGCTGTCATTTAATCAACCAGTGAGTCCCTTCTTCTGCAACTTCATCAACTCCTCCCAAGTCCTTTATCTCTAGTCTGTCTGTTCTGTTCTATCCTCCCCTTTTCCCTTCTTTCTACTACACCTTCAATTCCCCAGCAGTGGCATAGACCCAATAAGATTGAATCCTGCTAGATAAGGCATAGCCCAGCAATAAGTTGCTTGATCATTCCAAGATCCTGTCCCCTTGTATTTTTGTTGATTTTATCAGGGAAAATCAACCAGGTTTCCATCTAAGAATCCTTGAGTCAGTTTCCTTTGACCAAAAAAAGATTGGCTGGCTTCAGTTTCCTTTGACCAGGTCCCTTCACCCAGTTTCAGTTGTGGAAGAAGAGGCTGACCACTCAGTTGGCAGCTCCCAGATAATTTAAGATCTTTTTATTATCATTATACTAGTTCTACTTTTTTCTACTAAGTAATTCTATTACTTATTCCCCCTTTCCCTTGTGTCCTGTTGTCACTCAAGAGACCCAGGCTCACAATAATTCACTAACTATGTGAAGGAGTAAGATATGGAGAAGATGCTCAGTTGTGACTAGGGTTGAAATATGATGAGGAAACAGAATATGAAGTCAAAACAACATTAAAACCTGATTCTGAAAAGATATGAGAAAGTTGTGACTTGACTTTAGGTCAGCTGTGCTGGCTCTAAGGCTGACACCTTGTTTGTTGAGAAGTTTGGGGATGCCATGACTCATTTTTCCCCACTCACAAATTTTAGTATTTATAATGACACATTTTGAATATTTAATTTTGGGCAATAAAATTATAAAATGTTGAATTTGTCACTTATGGCCAGAATGCTTACATAATTGATTCACAAACTTAAGAACATGGGTGGTGAATATGGATATGCATATGTGTGGTATTAAGTTGAAATTGATATCTGAGGATAATTTAGAAGAAAAATCAAAGCTTAAACACCATGTTACCAAAAGGCTGGAAAGTGTGCCAATGCACAGAAATTAACTGCAAGAACAAACAATACGCTTCAAATGGAAGAACAGACCATATTGGGAAAGTGGTTCACAGAAAGCATTCAAGAAACATAACACTGAAATTGATAAGGCCAGAAAGGAAAGGAAAGCACTGAGATCAAGTAGGGAAATTCAAGGATGCAGAGTGTTCAAAATGCCCAAGTAAGGACCATGACTGAATTGATGAAAGATGTGAAAGCTAACATATCAACTTGAATCTAATTCTTGAGATCCTTCATGGAGACAGACCTCATGTGCCAAGTCATGGAAGTTCTATCTTTCATCAAGACAATGTTGTTAATAGTCAATTGATGAAAGCAAAGTCATTCCAATTCATGCCAAAGCTCAGTTTGGCAGTAATGTTCCAAGAAGCCAAACTATCTCTGATTTCCCACGTTAGCAATAAAGTGATCACAGATTTTTTGAAGATGGAGCGCAAAAAAAGCCAAGACCTTGCCAACAAATTTCTCTTTGATGGGGACAAAATTCTGAAAAACATTCCTCTGACTCGAGTGACGGTGATACAAAGGCTTGGATTTGACGTCAAGTTAAATGAAAGTGTATGCTGCCCCGAATGCTTCAAATTATATCCAATTCCAGACTCCAAAAACGTTGATGAGAACACGAAAGCAAGGGCTGAAGAAAAGAAAAAAGAAAAGAAGAAAGACATCAGTGAGGGGTGTTAAGGTGAACTGAGCCAGCAAGCAAGTTGGTGAGTGAGTTGGTGTCAGCCACTGAGTACATATCACAGTATCTGACACGTACCACGTAACTGCAAATGTTATCAATTATTATTATCTCTAATAATAATTACCATTCTCATTTATTCTTATTACTATTTATTAATATTATTTCCTTAAAATAACTTCATGTAATATTAATTATTTTTATCTTTAATAATAATTACTATTCTGCTATTATTATTATTATTATATATTCATTATTATTATTACATTACTATTATTATTAAAGTACATTAATTACAATAATTAATATAAATACTTTAATAATATATTCATTAATAACACATGAATAATTCTGGTTAAGCTATGTACTCCTGTTATACAAGATACATAACTTGTAGGCCCTTTGCCCTCCTGTTACGTGAAATATCCAGAGTAACAGATATCATTCTTTCCCCTCTGATTACGCCCACATTCCTTAACATTGGAATATTTCACGTATAAGATATGTACTTTAATATCTTATTAATAGAATAAATTATTAATATTATAATACTTAATACTGATAAGATGTGCCTATAATAAATGACATCATTATAAGTTATTATCTTTAATAATATTAATAACAGATCATTAAATACAAATTTCATGATGTGATCCAATCACACTAAGGATTACTGATCAAAGATGTGTCCCATAACACAGCCTTAGTAGAAATCACATCATAAACATTAACAGATCCTCCCAAAAGGATCTGTCTTGCCCCTGAAGTTCCCCAGTATCTCCCAGGTCATGGAAGCTCTCACAATCTCCCCAAGAGGAGATATTACAATGTATAAACAGCTTGTAAACATCTGTTTATCCCCCAGAGAAGATTTAGAACACCTTAGCACAGTACATACCTTAGAGTTATTTACCTTGCTTAGTTCCCATTCTCCAACAATCCCCCAATTCTGGATAATCTATAGTTTATTACTTTGATTACCTCAAGAATTGGCCACAGACTACCTTCAATAAGGTAGCCACCACAAACCCAAGTTGAGTCTCTCCTTGGATGCCTATTAATACTTTGTATTGATTTGGATGCGCCTAATTAGAGCAATTAGAGCAAGCCTCTCAGAAAATGTGAGCCTGGGTCTCTAAAGTGACAACAGGACACAAGGGTGGGGGGCAACAGTTGTATTTCAAGGGAATAAGGAAAACAACTGTTAAGGAGGAAAAAGGGGAAAGGGAAGAAAGAAGGGAATATTTTTGATGATTTGATGATTTGAATGATCTGAGTGCTCTTATTAATGATAATCAACAAATTTAAAATTTGGAAAGCTGTGCCAGAGACTTTGAGAAATGCAACAGCCTCTTCACACAATGGAAACGTGGAAGGTATCTGAGAAGACAAGTCTAATCAGCCCAGTTTTTTAGACTATGGTCAAGCAAGATAGTCAAGGTTTTTTAGAGGGAAACCTATGTGGTTTGTTTCAAGGAAAAACCACAGAAAAAGAAAGAAGCTAGGTTGATTGATCTCTTGAGATGATTGAAGCTTGATTTGATCTGATGGATTGAGCTTGATTTGATCTGATTTGATGGAGGAGGAAGAAAGGGAAAAGGATGGGGAAAAGATGGGAGACAGAGAAGGACTTCTGTCAGAAGAGCAAGGTTCTGAAAGGGGACTGACTGACAATACTGTTGAGGTACTGGGTGAAAGAGGCTTTTGGTTGGTTAGAGTGGTGAGCTGTAACTTGGTGAATCCTTGGTGATCTGAGTTGGTGGTTCTGGGTGTCTGGAGGTTGTGTATCCTGCCTGCAATGGAGGATACACCAACTTCGAAAAATTTCAAGGTTTGCTTATGTAATCTCACATGTAGATGTGGTTGGCTGGCCTTGGTTTACTTGCTCAACTAATTGTGGCGTAGAATTGATTATTTAATTACTCTATGAAGGAGTTGAGCAATTACAAAGTGTTCAGTGAGCACTATGGTCAAAATTTAATGAGGAAACAGAATTTGCAGTCAAAATGGTGATTAAGATTGAGGATAAAAAGATATGAGGCTATTGTTCTTTATTTATTGGGAGAAAAAGGAAATAAGGCAAGCTGTAGGTCAGCTGTGATGAATCTAAGGCTGACAGAAAAGACTTACTGATTGAGGAAGTTCCTTTTTTACAGGACTTTAAACCTTACCCAAACCACTTTAAACCATCAACCTACCTGAGTTACAACCATTAACCACGGTTAGTTCCACACCCAGGCTGACAATTGGGGGTCTGGCCTTTATTTATCCATGATTTTTCACCCTTTAACCCTTAAACAAATCATTACTAACACCCTTCCTCCAAATTGACCCGTTTTTGACGACACCCTTTTTTGCTCCTTCTGTAAGCTGAAAGGCCACAACCTGTCAGTATGCGAGCAAGCTGCCAGAATCCTTTCTGAGCATTCTCTGCCCCGGATCGGGGCACCCTCCAAGAAAACCAGAATTCCTCAGTCTTGCGGTACCACCGACCAACGCTCAGCTAACCGAGGCAGATCCTCTCTAGCGACTGCTGGTCAAACCACGGTTGTGAATCTCGGCTATGATTCCTCCGACAACGACTCGGACTTCTCTGTCCCGGAAAGAGCCAGCAACGCTGTTGCTTTTGTCTCCGACTTCACTACCTCGGTCGTCTCACACCAAGCCAACGCCAACATTGACTCTGGTTGCTTGGTGTCAATGACTCCCGACTTCTCCGCCATTACGAATGCCAAACCCAACACTACCATGGTCCGCCTGGCTGATTGCTCAGCTGTCCCATCAACCCACAAAGGCCTCCTCACGCTTCCCCTGGATGTCGACCGCCAAGTTCCCACTCTGGTTGTCCCAACACTCCACAAACCTCTGTTATTGGTTGCAGGCATGTGCGACAAATACCTCACAATTGTGTTCGACAGCAATTTGTGTGAAATCTACAAAGCTTCTTCTTTCAAACCAACTGGCTCAATCATTGGCCGAGGTTACAGGAAAGGCAACCTCTATTATCTCCCGTCTGGTGAAGTAAATGCATCATCCACTTCTCCACCCCCGTCCTGCACCCAGGGGTACTCATTATTGGACTACCACCTCCACCTCTCCCACATAGGTCTAAAACCCCTCAAACGGCTCCTATTTCTTTCAGGTATTCAGGTTACTAACCCCAACGACAATGAGGTCAAGAGATGTTCCATCTGCTTTCAGTCTAAGATGCACCAAGTTTCTTTCACTTCCCGTCTCCCCTATCATTCCACCCTTCCTGGCCAAGTTATCCACTCTGATGTTGGCTCATTTGAAATGTCCTTGAGAGAAGGTTATAAATACTTTGTCACATTCATCGATGATTGCTCAAAACATGTCTCCGTTTATCCTATGAAAAACAAGTCCAATGTCTTCTCCTGCTTCAAAATCTTCAAAATTTTCTTTGAAAAACATGGTCAATCAAACATTCTTTCCCTCAGATCAGAAAATGGCGGCGAGTACATCTCCAAAGCATTTGAGATTTTTCTCCTATCCTCTGGCATCCATCATGATCCGGGGCCACCCCACTCTCCTGAGCTCAATGGAGTTGCTGAGAGAACAAATCATACCATTGGCCATCTCATCCGCTGTGCTCTTCTCACCGCAAAGCTTCCTAAAACCTTCTGGGCTGACGCACTTCGCCACATTTTTTATTCCTTCAACTCTGTTCCCTGCGCCACCCCCAGTGGCTTTCTCAGCCCAAACAAAATCCTAAATCTTCCCTCTGTTGACATTGGTTCTCTCCACCCCTTCGGATGTCTAGCATGGTACAAGATCCCCGAGGCCAACAGAAACAAACTGGATCCAAAGGCCTGCTCATCGATTCTTCTCTCCTACCTCCAGGACGGTAATGGCCTCAGAGTCTGGGACCTTCACTCCAAGTCAGCTGTCAAAACGCGGGACGTCATTTTCTGCAACAACATCTTACCCTACAGTCTCAAGCTAGTTGGTCCTTTGCCCTCATTTTCCGTTGAGCTACCATGGCCTTCTCCAGTCTTGACTTCCCCTCTGTCAACTTTCTGCACTCTAATCCACTTATTGTGGCGTGTACAGTAAGGACTCAAAAAAGAACTTACACTTTTAATAGTGTAATATAACAAATAACAATAAAAAAAATACTCAAGTGTTATAAAAACACTAAGTACAGCAATATAACAGGTTATTACCCTGCTGCCAAAACTTCTGTTGATTGAGTAATAACTCAGAAGGGCTAACCAGATTTTATACACGGTTCTTCCAATCAGATTAAATGTATTTAATTGATTGGGGGGGATTTGGTTGAGGAATTTTAAATATAAGATAGTATATAATAAAGGCCAGTCCTCCTTACTTACAGGAGAAGGTGAGCACCTTTGTAGCTTATAATAAGTTATCTATGTATGTTAAAATTGATGGGGAGGTAATCTTCATTTTAGTGAAGAAAACTCCTTCTTAAATAATAAAATAATTATTATTTCACAAGCTTCTTGGAAGCAGTGATCAGGGCAAGATCACCAGGGGGAACTGAGCACCCTGTTCGTGATCTGATGTGAAAAATGGTTTTATTCCTATGTGGAATGACCCCATAATTATTTCACAATGAATTGCTTAGTGGGAAATAATTATTTCAGCATTAAATAATTATTTCACTAAGGATTACTTGTGAATAAATTTTCTAGGGACCAAGGCTTGAAAAAGCGCTTGCCCTGAGTGATCAGTAATTTAAAATCACATGTACTTATGTATTTAAAACATACTACATAAGTTATTTAATTAACTACATATGTAATCTTATAATATATATTACTATGGGTTATGCTGGGATTTTCCAGGATTTTCAAGGAAAAAACAATAACAATAAATGGTTCCTTATCCATTTATTGTGTGTTTGAAAATTGTGATCATGAGTGTGGTTTGAACACAGAGCCTTATATGTTAACCAGATATTTCTAGGCTTGTTGTAACTGTTAGACTAAATACCAATTGTTGAATCAGTTAAGTATAATTTCTGTTATAATCAGAAAATCTAGTAAAATAAATAAAATAAAAATAAAATAAAATAAATAATAATATAATTAAATATTATTAATTATTCAGCTTGCAGTTTCAAGTGTTACATAATGTATGTAATATCTTGGTGGCTGACATAACCAAACCGCTTCCTCGTGTCCTTCTCAAACGCCACCGAGAAACGTTTGGCTTAGTCTGACTCTAGGTTGTCAGCAAGGGGGGGTGTTGAGGTATCCAGGCCAATGCAGTTGTCAGGGCGTTGATAGACGCACGCCAAGCGTGCACGCCAACGCCAACCCGCATGCCAGTTTTTTTTGTTGTGCGGGGCCTACACACCAATTTTTTTTGGTGTGTAGGGTCTACAGGACAAAATAAATTGGCGTGTGAGACCCGCATGCCAAAAATGGCGTGTGGTTCCCACACACCATTTTTTTTTGGCATGTGGGCCCCGCACGCCAAAGAAAATTGGCGTGTGGGAGCGCACGCCAAACAATTGGCGTGCGGGTCCCACACGCTCACGTAATTGAATGGGCCCTCCCATTCAATTACGTGAGCGGGGGATCTGTATATCCCGTACACATAATACATGTATGTATTATGTGTATGGGATATACACATCTCCCGCTCACGTAATCGAATGGGAGGGCCCATTCAATTACCTGAGCGAGCCCAAGTCTGATTCCATTCAGGAATCAGACCGTCGGTCTGGTTGTTTTCAACCAGAACAACCACAAAATCAACCGACCAACGATCACCACCCACCGATTCAAAAAAAAAAAAATGTGAGTAGCCCAAAAAAAATCAAAAAAAAATCAAAAAAACATCAAACAAAAATCAAAAAAAAATCAAAAAAAAAAACCAAAAAAGAACCAAAAAAAAATCAAAAAAAATCAAAAAAAAATCAAAAAAAAATCAAAAAAAATCAAACAAAAATCAAACAAAAATCAAAAAAAAATCAAAAAAAATCAAAAAAAAAATCAAAAAAAAAAATCAAAAAAAAATCAAAAAAAAATCAAAAAAAAATCAAAAAAAAATCAAAAAAAAATCAAAAAAAAATCAAAAAAAAATCAAAAAAAAATCAAAAAAAAATCAAAAAAAAATCAAAAAAAAATCAAAAAAAAATCAAAAAAAAATCAAAAAAAAATCAAAAAAAATCAAAAAAAAATCAACAAAAAATCAAAAAAAAATCAAAAAAAAATCAAAAAAAAATCAAAAAAAAATCAAAAAAAAATCAAAAAAAAATCAAAAAAAAATCAAAAAAAATCAAAAAAAAATCAAAAAAAAATCAAAAAAAAATCAAACAAAAATCAAACAAAAATCAAAAAAAAATCAAAAAAAATCAAAAAAAAATCAAAAAAAATGAAAAAAAAATGAAAAAAAAATGAAAAAAATCAAAACAAAATCAAAAAAAAATCAAAACAAAATCAAAAAAAAATCAAAAAAAATCAAAAAAAAAATCAAAAAAAAATCGAAAAAAAAAATCAAAAAAAAATCAAAAAAAATTCAAAAAAAAAATCAAAAAAAAATCAAAAAAAATTCAAAAAAATTCAAAAAAAATTCAAAAAAATTCAAAAAAAATTCAAAAAAAATTCAAAACAAAATCAAAAAAAAACAAAGCAAAATCAAACACACTACATACATAGCCCAATTCCTCCTTGGGGGGAACTTGGGGGGTTTTCATGTTTTTTTTTTTTTTTTTTTTTTTTTTTTTTTTTTTTTTTTTTTTTTTTTTCTTAAAAACTTTCTTTTCTTTTCTTTGTTTCTTTTTTTTCACTCTCCTTTTTTCACTTGGCCATCTCAAAGTGATGGAAAAAGTAATGATATAGTAATTTCCACAATTAAGATTGAAAGGTTATATCTACAAAAGTAATAAAAAAATATTTACATTAATATTTAAAGAAAAGATATTTAAAATTATACAAGTAATAAAAAATATTTACATTAATATTTAAAGAAAAGATATTTAAAATTATACAAGTTATCATTAGGAACAGGTAAAATTCAAGAAGAGTTTGAGGAACAGGCAAAAAATCCGAAATACTTCTCTTGAAGGGAAAACTCAAGAAGTATTTTCTCAGGATGGAGGGGTTCTGCTTTTTTCTTTGTTGGCTGCCGTGGCTTCCGGCGCTGACAGGTCTGAGGCAGGTAGGTCAAGTGTAGGATTTTTGGTTTCCGTTAAGTTCTGCGCAGACAGGTCTATTCCATGATTGACTACGGCTTCTGGCGCATAATCCGGGGTAGATAAGCTGCATGTAGGAGGGTTAGGGGGTGCAGGTGTGGTTTGAAGTGATGAAGGTGGTCGTGCTACGACCAATGTCAATGTTGGGGGCGCGGGTTCAATTGTTGTAAAAGGGGCCGTGAAGGGCGCCATGGATAAATGAGCAGCGGTTGATATAGGCAAGAGCGAGACAACGGGGCCTGCCGATGGAGGTTTGCTTTCCCGGCTGATATCTCCGGTTGGGGCGCAACGGGGACCAGAAATCAACTGGGGATCAATGTCCGCATAGTTTTGAGGTTCTCCTAAAAAGGATGCTAGAATACGAGGTGCATTATTCAAGACATATTCATCAGTAAATCGGCCATGCAGTTTGCTGGGGTCTTTTTTTCGACGAATTGGGATCATTGGACGGAATATTTCAAGGCGGGATATTGCATTGCATAGATCATCCATGTTGGAATCTCCAGAGGCGGCCGCAGTGGGGGAAGTCGGTGGGGAAGGGACATTGAAAGTGTATGCCTGCTGGATGGACTTACTTGCGGCCCGAGGCGTGGTGTGCTGAGCCGGACGAAAAGGAGTGGAGGCTTCAAAGCTGAATAAAGATTGAGTCACGGCTGAACTGGGCTTCAGGGCCGATTTCAATCCCCATAAATCACTGGATTGAGAGGAAGCCAATGAGGTGTTACTAAGCTTGAAGGTGGGCGCGTTGTTGGACGACAACACCCCTGGCATAAATGGATTATTCCTGGTCGGCTCAGCATCTTTGAGTTTGAAAGTTGGCGCGGGCAACTGCGTTGCTGTAGTAGTTGAAGGTGCTATAGTTGGAAATCGAGTGGGCGGCGGCGGATTCGGAGCGCCAGTTGCGAATTGAGTGGGCGGCGGGGGCGGCTTCGGAGTGTTAGTTTGAAATCTAGCAGCAGGCAGCGGCGGCGGATTTGCAGCGGTTGTTACAAATCGAGATGAATTCCCAAATTGACTGGGCGGCGGTGGGTTTGGATTAGTTGATGCCTGGCCGAATTGACTGGGCGGTGGCGGATCGCCAGGAAAAGAGAAGTTGAAGGACTGGGTGGGGTTTGAGGTTTTCTGATTGGCGGGTAAGCCTGTAGACTGGGGTGGGTGAGTGGTTGCGTGCCAATACTGCGAATAATCAAATGGCTTTGGGCCACATTCTGAAAAACGAGGCGGGGAAAATTTAGTCTGAGAGGTTCTGTTGGGTCCATAGCCATGTGATGGGGCTACATTCGATACATTTGAGCTGGAAGGTTCATAACCGTAGGACGGGGCTACGTTGGATCCGTGCGTCTCTGCATTTGAGCTGGAGTGCCTAGGAGATCTGGGCTGGTAAGGGGAGTTTGGTTGCTGGTAAGGCGAGTACTGGGAGACACTGGCGGGATGGTATCCGTGGGTAGAGGCTATGCTGGCCTGAGAAGCTGGCTGAGACATGTAGAAATGAGACGATGATTGCTGAGGGGCGCTGGAGAACTGCGGTCCTGCAGGCGTTGGGCAGAAGGGAATTGATGCGGGGGTAAAGCGCCATTTGGAAGGTTGCGATCCACCTTTGTCACGATAGTGGTCAATCCCTGGAGCAGCAAATGTTTGATTTGGCCCATGAACCTGAATGTACCTCCTACGTCTCGGACATGGGTTATGTGGTTGATAAGCTGGTGTTGATGGGACCTCTGGCTGAGATAAACTACAATCCGGGGGAAGCTGTAAAAAAGACGAGACCTTAGGACGTGGGAAAGAGTTTGGGTCTGGTTGTCCTTCTTTGGCGCAGTACAGCTCATCAAAGGGCCGCTGATGACGATCTGATGAAGGTGATGGTACGTGGCCAGAACGGGTATGATACCGCTGCGTGTTGGCATAATGCTCGTCGACGTGAGCTACAATTTCTTCAACACGTTCCTTGCCGGTCTTCTTCTTTGCTTTCTTCTCTTTCTTGCCGTGGTAGTTCTCTTTTGTGCCCTGAAAGTTAGTGTGTAAGTTATTGTTCAAACAACTTGTAAATAATAATGGCCACTCACTTTTTTGATGGCAGACTTTAATATTCGTGAATGGGGCTTTATGGAGGTTCGGTGTCGATTTTTTTTAGTGTTCGTCGGGCACTTTTGCATCTTCTTGCTGTTGGCTTGACCGCTCTTGGAGGCTTTGTAATCTGATTCAGCAGACTCAGCGCTGGAGTGTTCAGACTGCAAGGAATCTTGGGAGGAATCGACAGATGAAGCGTTGGAGGAATGTTCGGATTGTGATGAATCTTGAGACGATGGAAATTCTTGCTGATCTTCACTAGCAGAATCTTCGAGTCTCTTTGTATATCTTGTGGGCTGAGACCTTGCAAAGGTCACTTGTCGTTTAGATTCTGGCGATTGGACTCTGGTTTTTTTCAGAGGCATTCGACCTCGACTGCGACTACGACATCGTCTGGGAGAGGAGGCAACTGATGTCCTGACAGAGGGTCTTCTCGGGCTTAGGGACGGGGAAATTGATCGGGCTAATTCGCGCTTTGATGTCCTTGCTGAGGGGCGACCACGACTACGAGCTTTAGGCGATGGGGAGACAGGCTGACTGGGAACAGTGCTTCTGGGATTTCTAGCTGGGGATCGTCCACGCGGGGATCCTCTGTTTTTTTCTTTTGGTCTTGATGGAGTGGTTGGCGTTCTTGGTGGTGATCGGGCTCGTCTAGCCGGTGATCGGGCTCTTCTAGCCAGTGATCGGGCGTGTCTAGCCGGGGATTCGGCATTTCTTCCCGGTGATCGAGATTGAACTACCCTTGCCGGTGACCGAGCTGGGGCTGTCCTTTTTGCCGGTGGTCGAGCCACCCTCATTGGTGATCGCGCAGCCGCCGGGGGAGAGAGAGAGGGCGTGTCGGAGATGTAGGTCAAGGTTGTCTTGCGTTTTGGCGATTTGACGGGGATTCCATTAGAGGAAACAGGGGAGAGAGAGGATAGGACAACATGCTCTCCGTGGCGTTCTGCTGAATCCAACGCAGCCAACTGACGAAGCTCTGAAACAAGGGCAAAGGTGAGGATCAGTGAGAAAATCCAAGAAACATACAGCAAATGTGACTGACTTAGTTCTTCGAGATACTTTTTAGCAAGATCACGCATTGGATCCACCTTGATGTTGCGAGGGATTTTAGCATCAGGATTGACCAAGTAAATGAAATCCGCCAGGTCGGATTTGCAGTTTTTTTCGGTCGTAAGGATTAAATTCAGTCGATGCCATTTCGCTAGGCGGCTGGCGCTTCCGTGCTTTGCTCATGAAATGATGGTGGCCGGTCCGAGCGGGGAAAAGTGTGAGCAAGGAGTTGGGAAACAGTGAATCAGGGCGTGGTTGGAAAATCTGAAGGAGTTCAGTCAAAAGATCGCACCGGGTGAATGACCAGGATGTGGACAGCGGTAAGGAAATTGGGACGATTGGGATTACTTGTGTGGGATATTTTGTTTGAGACTTCCCCGGACCTGAAGCGTACCAAAGATTCGTTAGCAACAAGAGGGGCTGACTTGGAAGCGAGTATAGGGTGGCAGCCGCGGCGAGAGGATTAGTTAACCTTTAACAATTTGCATGGACATTGTTTTATTTGGAGGTTGTTTTAGTATGTACATAAATATATGATACATATAAGGAATATTAATATATTTATGTAGATCACTCGATGCACATGTGGTGTGGTATCATCGTACGATCGGACATGCTATGATGTCATAAATTTACATGGTTTGCAAACAAAGAAAACAAGATATTTTCTAAATAAACAAACAAACAAAGCTCGCCGGAATAATGGAACTAAAGCTCGCCGGAATAATGGAACTGGTGTATCACTCCTTTGTGCAGAGTGAGTTGGGACAAAGTCCTCTTTGGGAGTCCGAGCAGTTTGTGTGTCGACTAACACTGGAGTGTTTGCTGCTGCTCTGTCTCCCCACCTACTTCATCACTTCCATCCCGCTCTTTTCATCACCGTCATCCCACATAACCAATCTACTCATATCTAAATACATAGACGTGGACGCGCAAGGTATATTGTAAACACATTTTTAGTTTGGCATAGGTTTTTGTTGCCGACTTTTTTTATTCATCTCCATCCAACGCAGTGCCATCACTTGATCCACCCAACGGACCAGCACTCAACCCTGACACAGTGGCAGCCCCTGTGTCTAATCCAAGTATGTTACGCTTTGAACTATATTTTAACCTTCAGGGATTTTAATGGTTCTATGTGTCCTTTTTTTAGTGGAGGCGGACCGGCTCTTTAGCAACCTTCAAGCGGATGAAATCATCGAGACCTTGATGGTCATGGGGATTATCCAAATCCCCTTGACGCCATGCAAGCTTGGCCAAATTATATGCAAACTTGAACATCACGGCTTTAGATACCCGCTCAACATGAACTATATCGAGAATCCAGATGGCATGTTGTTCCCTTCGAGCCGTGACCTCATCCCTCTCCTCAATGAATGGTGGACCGCTGTCAGGATTGGACGAGTTGAAAAACAATTTCCTGACTATCTGGATTTTGGTCGCATAGACTGCTCTTTCCCCAAATATATCACGTTAGATAACCATGGAGGTAGGCATGTTGGCTCCATTTATCCACCGCGGGCATGATGGCAGCTGATTATGCGTGTATTTTATTGCACAAGCTTTAATTGGCTTGTTTGAAGGCAGAGAGGCCAATGATTGGCATTGGACTCTCATCTACCTCAACATTCCCAACTCACTTCAATGATCCCTACCATTCTGTATACCTCTTTTTCATTTTTTAGTTTTTAGTTTTTTTTTCTTTGTGTGTTTAATTGGTTCGTCTACTGTTTTTACCATTAAGGTCCCGAATCTTGTAGCCGCTCTATCTTACCATTAAGGTCCTGAATCTTGTAGCCGCTCTATCATTGTTCGTTTCAACTGTTCTTCTACCAGTCCCTTTTTGGGCCTGCCCCCAAGCGTGCCGTGCCCTAAAGGCAGCCTGAAGCCGCCGCCTGATCACCACAGGGAGGGGTGACGGGCGGAGAGGATGCTTGAAAAATTTGGCCTCTAATTGGGTGCCGCCGGCCGGCATTAGAGCCTCCAGCTCATTACTGAAGTGATCTGATTGAATATGGGATATTGGAACGATATTGAGTTCCAGTTTCAAGTTCCAGTTTCATAGTTTTTTATGCATTTTCATTGAATATCACACACGTCTCGTATGCGTCGCTTATAAACACATAATCTTATTAGGTTCCGATCATGACAGCGTACCACCAAGCCTACCCTCCATCCCATCGGATGTAAAAATGCAACTCTTTGGACAACCACAACCTCGCTGCAGGCTAAGGAACCGGAACCAACTACTCCTTTGACAATGGACCCTTCGCGAATCCCCGAACCTAGGCGAGCACTCATCAAACTACCCATTGTAACACTAGGGGTCGCGGACCTTCTTGGACGACTGGACGACATATCATTGTTGGAAGATCAAACCAAATGCCTTGCTAAAAGGGAGGCCAAACGGAAGGTGGTTGGCCATTCATCATTCATCAATGCAGCCGTGGCCACTTCCTTTCAACGTTTGCACTCGTCTATATACTCGTCTAGGCATGGGGACAGGAGCAAGGTAAATAGCCCTCACTCTCGTTTGTGTCCTCCTTTTTCATCTGTAGCCTGAAGCCGTTTTTTTTTTTCCACACAATACTCTAGCCTTAAACTTCAGCTGCCATATTTTGACAGCTCCAACTCCACTAATTATTTAATTCCTGCGCCCCAGTCGAGCTCTCCTCCAACCTTTTATTTCTTTAATTTTTACCTTTTAGCTTGAAGCTTTCGATCTCCACCCAGCGTGATTCACCCTTTGCGACCTCATCTCTGAGTTCTTCTTTCTCTGTGAGAATTCCCCAGCCTCAATAGACCTCTAATCGGTACGAGCCACAACCATATTTCTGTCCATCTTTCTTGTCTCTTGTGGTGAAGCTGATCATTTAGTTCTCCCTTTTGTACCACAGCTCCAACAGTTTCACCCTCTTTCGACCTTTCGTAGGTGTAATTATGAAGCGCGCCGCAAAGGACCATGCGCCGTTATGGGAAGGTAAGGAATGTTATTAATCAATTTTATCCATCCCAACTGCTAATCAACATTAATCTATCTCCCCCTATCAGACCCCAATAAGCTTTCCAACTCCCAGCTGCGAGAACCATTGGTTGCGTTTGGAATTAAATTCGATCCAACTGAACGGCGTGCACGTTTGTTCCAGCACTATGTATGCCTGGCGCGCACTGAATCTCCGGAATCTGTGGAGCAATGGACCGGGCTGGACTCGGTAAACCCACCGTTGCCAGGTCAGTGTTATAATTCTCATATTTCATATCCAAGAATTTGAATCGATTCTGACGCAACATACTTTTCCATCCTTCCAGCTTCCAATCAACTTGTGGTCACCAAGCTGAGAATTCTTCTGGCTCTGCACAAAATAGAATACCCTCCGCAAGCCAAACGAGGGCATTTGGTCAAGCTGTACGATTCGTTAGCCGACAGTCTCAACCAAAGTGTTTCAGCCCGCACACGCATTGCCCCGGTTACCGTGGTCATACCACATCACATCAAGAAACGCAGGGGCAACTCCAAACCACCCTCAATCCTTACCAACGCCAGTTCGAAGCCAACGCCCTCAGTACCACTCCCGCAGTCCCACGGTCCGAGGCATAGCCATGTGGGAAAGAGAAAGCTTGCCAATACCGCAGCTCGGAACCAGTCTTTTTTCTCGCCATATGACCGCTGCGCACCTCAAGCTCAATCCAAAGGTTCTCCCACCTTGCTCAGACGGTCCCCCCGGATCAGAGTCGCCCAAGAAGCGCGCGCTTTGTCTTGTCAAAGCTCGCACAACTGGTCTTCCCACTCTGAAGCTTTAGTTGCCATCAAGGAAGAATCTGATGACGAGCATGTCATGTCGGCTCAGCTTGATCAGGCGCCGTCTCTGCCCCCGGATACTAGAAGCTCACCAACTTCCTCGAGCGTCCCGCCTGTGTCACCTGTTCAAGCCACCTCGCCTCCTCCACGTTTCAAGAGTGAAGATCTTCCTGAGTCATCATCTGTCATTCCTTCATCCTCTCAACCATCGTCTAGTGCTCCCTCCGACGATACAGGCACCTCACGACAATTCTCATGTTCTCCCTCCAACGAGACGAGCACAAGTCCCCCCCGGCAGTCGTCTTGTGCTACCTCCAACCTGGCGGACAGAATATATAGTCGTGCAAGTTCCCAGCAGCGGGAATCCCCCGAGTCACCATTCCCAGCCGCCTCAACACCTCAATATCTCAATGAAGCTACACGCTCCCCAGTTTACTCCTTGGCTTCCCAAGAATCGTATTTTGCTAATCAAGAACAATTGAGCAGCGGTCGTCAAGAGAGCACTCAACAGTCTAGTGAGGCGGAAATGCTAATGTCTCCTTTCCAAGCCCCCCCAACTCCTGGATGTTACGACGAAGCTATACCATCCCCACTCATCGCCTTGGCCTCTCAGGCGTCATCTTTTGCTGCTCTGGCCAAATCAAGCAGCGCGGATGTTGATGATGGTTTGAGCAGGACACGCCAATCAGCCTCTTCCTCCAATTTCCAGCCGCCCTCTCGTAAAGAAGATTTACCAAATTTGCAGGACATACCAAATTCCCAGGACGACTTTTCACTACCGCCCGCCAATGGAGGCCGCGATCCCAATTTCTCGGGGTCCAATTCAAATTATCATGTGGAAGGCGCCTCTTCTGCATCATCCGCAGGGTCTTCGGTACCTTCAGGCGGTAGCTCTACCCGCTCTGGGAGTCATGATAGGAATTCAGATGACTCCACTACCATTCTGCAAGCGGAACCTCAACGCCCAATTGCATCAAGCCACCAGAGCCGCTGTGTGGGTCAAAGTAACAAGCGACACTCGGAGGACCATCAAGATTGGCCAGGTGAGTTTGCATCATCCTCACTATTTCGCGTATTATACTTTTCCCTTATTCTACTTACTCACAATATATGTTTTGATTACTTACTTGCAGACGCCTCACAGCTCTCTCGGATCCAGATGGAACAATACTTAGATGAACACGAGGTTGCATATAACAGCAGGACCCGCGACGCACGGGTGACAGCAAGCTACAACCTGCTACGCTCCCGTCTCTCTGGCCTTGATGACCAGCGATCATCCAAACGCCCCAGGGCTCATCGATCTAGTCCCCTGGCCTCATCTGCTCGCCCCCTACGCAGGCCAACTCATCGATCCAGTCCCCTTCCCTCCTCGGCTAGGCACCCACGCAGACAAAGCCGATCACATAGACAAAGTCAAACCCGAGTTGATGACGTCGAAGACGCCGGTTTTGTATATTCTGGGCTGGCGGCTGGATACCGCCCTCTGCCTCGCACCAGTCCCCGCTTGTCAGCAGCCTCTTCATTGTCCAACTATCAACCTTCATTGGCTGCCACTGAAAATTGGGCGCCACGACCTCACAAACCTCATTCAGCGCCCGGTCCAGCCGTTCCACTACAAGGAACTTTCCTACTGAAAATGCCAGGCAGAAGAAAGCCAGAACGACCCGCCTCCCAAAGACCTCCAACCGACGAACGCCAAAGAAAAGGGTAGACGGGTTTGTGCCTCCCGAATGAGCCAAGAACCCCACGGCAGCCAGGTTAATTTTGTTCCCGTCATTCCGGATGCTTCCCAAAAACGGAAGAACATCTCGCCCAATCCCTCTTCGAGCTCGACCCTCACTAAACGAACTCGCCATGGTACAGATGGTGCCTTTCCTACCGCGTTCCCTGTCAGACCTCGCACCTTACGCCGTCGTAGACAACAACCGGCTCGACACAACAGCTACATTTCCCACCCGTCCTTACACAACAACAACGAGGCCGCGTTTGCACACACAGATGAGCTTGCGCAGCTAGAAGCCGGACTTGTATTTACTGAACCTACCCAGACCGGAGGATCGAGTCAGGACAAACGGCCTGCCAATCTTCTTCACACCAAACAAGCCCGTCCTGTCTCAGATGCATCTTCTCCTGCTCCTCCTGAAGCGTCCATACGAAGCCTTATACCTCATGACAAGGGGCTTGCAACTTCACCCGAGCTTGAAGACTGGGAGACACGTTCCCTTGTGAATCTCCAAAGGAAAAGGAAAGACCCCCACCACCCCTCCTCACCTATTCATTCCAAACGATCCCGCCCCTCTCGTCCCAAGCTCATCCCTACTAATTCACAAGTTCTTCGGCAAAGAGCAAGAACGGAACGACTTCGCCGCATCAGCCTCACAATCAGACCATCCTTCCATGAAGATATCACTCTCCCCAACCCTCCCCCTCGTGGGGTTGAGAGTTGGAGGCATTCTTTACCTCGAGAGTTGGCATCACCTGACGCAATGCCCCCACCAGAAGATCCCACTACCATCAGCGCCGCTTGCGGTTCCGGCTGCACATCCGCTGGTGTTGGTCAACTTGCTACCAACCGTATGTGTGTCGGCGTTGGCCAAGACGTCTTGACAGATTTTGTACGCGTTACTGGACGACTCACTGATTATCTTGAGAGGGCTAATGTGGCGTCAAACCGGGCGAGCACGAGTCGTGATCCCATCCCTGTCAATCGCCCATCAGGAATTCGAAACCTATCTCTCTTGGTAAGTTCCCATCCATGTACATGTTTCAGATTTTTCTCCAAATCACTAACACACCACATCTAGGCTCGAGTGCGCCAACATGTCAAGACCCTCTTTGGCAAGACGATGCACCTGAACCAGTTTCCAGCCCCAGCAACTGAAATAGAGAAGTCCAACTGGATCAGGGATGGCAGAAACGACTTTGCGGATGACAAGAGCATGAGCTCTTCACCAAGCTCCTCGTCGGATGACAATGTTGACCCCTCGTTCCCGTATCATAATGGTCCTGGCCATCCGGACGCATCTGCAGAAACCCTCAGGATCATGCACCACTCCATGCGCCGGGCTGGTGTTTCATCATTCCGGCCTGACTTGAGCGTTGGTCCCCGCAATGACGTTGACAATCGTTTTCTTTGGGACCTAGCCCACATCATATTTGTTAGACTAGTCAGAGCCCACGAATATTTTGATGTCGACCTTGAGGATTGCTCTGAGGAAAAATCCGCGATGTGATCTACAATCATGCTAAGCAATTAGGACGAACATATCGTGAGGTGGGCTGGGATTCGCAGCGACTGGACAACAGGGCTATACAGAAACGCCGCCAAGTACGCACCAGACGTGTAAGCCACTCATTCACCTCGTCTTTCACGATTATCATTATTGCTCATCCATTGGCCTTACTTTTAGCTTCGTGATACCCGAATCAAATTCCTGACTACTCAAGCGGCGCTTGTCCCTCTGATTCCCATAGTAACTGCATGCACTAGCGACGCTGGAACTGATGAGGAGGACGAAGAAGACGCGGGAGGTTCCGACAATAGGGAAAACCGCCAAAAACGTTTGATTGTCCATCAATTGCCATGGCGCCATCCTCGAATGGAAGGATTATTCAGACTATCGATCGGTTGATTCAATTGAGGAGGGATGCGGGTCACAATGATTACGGCAACCCCGGTCTCGTGCGAATTCGACCTGGCCCAGCACCAATCAGCACGAGACCATGTCCCCCAGGGCTATCGTGTGATGTCTACAATGACGAGTGGTTAAAGGTACAACCCATTCCAGTGCTAAACAGACTAAACATACAGCCAGGCCATCCTTGAGGCCCATCATCAAGAACTTGGACCGCATGGTTTAACCCAACGGCTCTGTGTTCTCCCCCCTCATCGTTTTATCCCTCCCTCCTTTTCCCTTCCCTCCTTCTCCCCCTCTCATATTTCCTTTTGTAAATAGCTCGACCGACCATATTTTCTTCAGGTCCAACCTGGTCCTACTGTATTTTTGCTTTTTTGTTTATGTATTTTTTTCCCATTATGCTTTTTTGTTTATATTGCCCTTTTTGTATGTATGATTTTCCTCATTTTCAATACCGAGTTTACAGCCTCCCAACCAGTTTGATCGGTGATGACATAACCCGCTTGATTTATGTGTATAGGCAGGGGCGTGCCCCCTGCCTATACACATAAAAAGGGTGTGTGCCCCGGACACAGCTGAAAACTGAAAACAGCAGACACGAAGTGGTGAGTGGTTGATGTTGGTGGAAGGACTCTTTAGAATTACTTTAATGAAATAGATCCCCCCCTGAAACAAAACGGAGAGAGAAAAGAGAAAAGAGAAAGAGAAACTAACCTGAAAACAGCAGACACGAAGTGGTGAGTGGTTGATGTTGGTGGAAGGATGAGAAAAGGGAAATCCTTCCACGTCTGCTGTCTCAGTATACTATGTAGACTATGTGAAACCTATGTGACATGAAGTAGACATGAGATGGAGAAAAGAAAGAGAAAAAAGAGAGAAATAGAGACTAATGTAGTAGCAGACTAACACCTCAGACTGACTAAGTTGGACTGATATGGACTAACTTAACACCCCCCCCTTGCTGCATACATGAGAGAGAAAAAAAAGAAGATCAGAAATAAGAGAAGAAAGGGAGAGAGAAAAGAAAAAGAAAGAGATAGACCAGAAAAAAAAGGTTTAGGGAACTAAGCCAAACATCAGACGATGCTTTTCGAGAGCGACTCGAGGTAAAGGTTTTGTCAACATGTCAGCCAACATGTCTTTGGTTGACACATGAAGAAGGGATATTTCGTCCTCTTGAACGCAATCTCGGATGAAGTGATACCGAGGATGAATGTGCTTTGTCCTGGCGTGATGTTCCGGGTTTTTTGCCAGTGCTTCGGCACCTTCATTGTCGACGTGAAGAGGGACGGAAGTATCAGGACGAAGGCGTAGTTCCGTGAGAAGGTGTCGGAGCCATAGCGCTTCTTTGCAGGAATCGGACAGAGCCTTGTACTCAGCCTCTGTGCTGGAGAGCGAGACGGTGGCCTGTTTCCTTGATTTCCACGAAATCGCTCCGTCACCAATCCGGTAGGTGTACCCAGATGTGGAACGACGATCATCTCGATCCTCGGCCCAATCCGAATCGGAGTAGCCCGAACAGACCAGATCCCCACCGAGTCGCAATTTCAAGTCCTTGGTCGAGATGAGATAGTTGAGCACTCTCAGACCGGCCTTCCAGTGCGATTCTGAGGGGTCCCGAAGGTGTTGAGAGAGACGATTGACTGCGAAGGCCACATCGGGGCGAGTGCATTGAGACACCCACAACAGAGAGCCGATAAGCTGCGGATAAGGGCCCGACGATGCATCCTCTGATGGTAGGCGCTTGTGTAGGTCTTTGAAGGTAATGTTGGTGGGAGTCGAGACAGGGAGATGAGCGGAGCCGATAAATCTATCAGCGAGTTCGTCAATGTAATGGGCTTGATTCAGGAAGACATAGCGAGCAGGTACATCGCGGGTGATTTTAAGAGACAGGAAGTGGTTGAGTTCTTCATCGGCGCCGATTTTGAAGGTGTTGCCGAGAGACTTAATAAGAGGTTCTACAAACGATGATTCTCCTACTATGGCCAAGTCATCGACGTGAGTTGTAAGAGCACCGACTAACTTCCCTTCGACGAGTTTAAAGTAAAGAGTGGGATCGTATTTTGAGTTGCGGAGACCGAGACCGACCAGGGCGTTGTGGAGCTCGATGTTCCATTGACGTGGGGATTGCTTCAGTCCGTAGAGTGATCGGGAGACCTCGCACACCCAGTCCGGGTGGTGGGGGTCTTCAAAGCCCGGGGGCTGCTCCATGTAGAGGGGAGAATCAAGATGTCCGTTCAGAAAGGCGGTCTTAAAATCGACTTGCCTCCCTTTCCAGCTTCTGCTTGCGAGGAGAGTGAATACCAAGCGGAGTGTTTTGAGGCGGAGGGTGGGGGAAAAAACTTCGTCGTAGTCCTCGCCGTGAACCTGAGAATAGCCCATCGCAACCAGACGGGCCTTGAGTTTCTGGATGGTCTGATCTGGTCGCCGTTTCACCTTGAATATCCATTTTGAGCGAATGATCTTGCGCTTGGCCGGTCGGGGAACAAGTTTCCAGGTTTGCATCCCCATAAGGGATGCAAACTCCTCGTCGGCAGCCTTCAGCCACTTCGCTTTGTTGGGAGAGCGAAGGAGTTGGCGCCACGTCTTTGGAGTGTCCATGTCCGCGCCGGTTTTCCGCGTTTTTGGCCACTGGCCATACCGCTCCGGCGGTTTGCGATCCCGAGTTGAGCGTCTGGTTGGGCGGGAGCAACCGGCTTGGCAGCGGGGATGGCGGTAGAGGGGACGCCCGGAGAGACTGCGGTAGGTGCGGGGACGGAGGAAGAGGGCGGAGGAGTGGGTGACGAGGGAGGAGAGGGAGCGCGGGACGGCGGGAGCGGAAGGAGGTGTGGCAGGGATATGACGGAGATGTCGGGAGCTGGAGGGGCGTTAGAGATAGGAGAGAAAGAAGAAGAAGGAGGGGATAGTGGGGAACTGGGGGAGAATCAGAGTCCGATGAGATGTCGGCTGGAAGACGAGGTAGATTAGAGGGTGCGTGGATGGATGCCGTCAGACGCCTGTCAAAACAAGGGGCAAGCTGGATATTTAGAGAAGCATCGGGATGGTCAGTTGCACTGTTGTCAAGGCCAGGAGAAGGATCACGGCGAAGGGAGGAAGAGAAGGGGATAGAAGATGAACGGCAGGAGAAGGACCTGAAGGAGAAGATGTCATGGAGGGAACGATCTGCGACCAGGAAATTTCGACGGCAACCGGAGATGGTGTTGATTCGAGAGTGGAGCCATAGGGGAAGACGTCATCGCGGAAAACGACATCTCTTGATTTGAGGACCAACCGTTTTTCCAGGTCCCAAAGTCGGTACCCATTGCCGTCTGTAAGGTATGAGATTGGTTGTAGAGTGTTCGTCGGTTAGGCCGACACCGAGATTGAGAGACGCAGTGTTTTTGGACTCGGAGTTGTCCATTTTGAACGTGCGAGATTAGAAGTTGATCCTATTTGGAGACCACCTGACCACTCAGGAGACCGTATTTAACGTGTTTGGTCGGAATGTGCCTCTAGCGCGGCTCATAACCTGAGCTTCTCTATCCACTTCCCTTGGTTCCGCTGCTTCCGCCGATGCTAACCTGGACTCCGGGTGTTCGATGTCAATGACCCCCCACCCTCTGCCGTCAAATCTCCAAAGTCTGACTCGACTCCCGTTCGTCTGGCTGATGCCTCGGTCGTAGAAGCATCTCACCGAGGAATATGTGCTCTTCCAATAAAGGGAACACTGCAGTCGACACCCTGGTTGTCCCCTCCTTACACGAACCCCTTCTATCCATTGCAGCCTGTGTGATCAAGGTCTGATTGTGGTCTTCACCAATCATCTTGCGACATCTACCACTCGACCGATGTCACCATCTCTGGACAGTCGCTGGCCGCGGTTATCGTAGAGCCAACCTCTTTTATCTACCCTCCGAACCAGTAAGCTCCTACTCTTCCGTACCGGTCCAACCTATCCGCAACTCCCTACTCGACTATCACTTCCGTTTCTCCCATATCGGCCTCAAGCCATTGAAACTCATGCTGAAACTCAATGGAATCTCCCCCTCAGTTATGAACGAAATCGAAGTTCAACAGTGTGCCATTTGCGTCCAGTCAAAAAATGCCCCGAAAAGCATTCAAGTCATGCTCCTCTCATCGCTCCACGTCAGTCGGTGAACTTATTCACTCGGATGTAGTTCATACGAAGTGAAGTCTAGGGAGGGCTACTCTTATTTCATCACCTTCATAGATGACTTTTCCAAAGCGTTGTTGTCTACCCCATGAAATTTAAAAGCGATTCTTTCTCGTGCTTCAAACTCTTCCGCGCGTCCTTTGAGAAGTCTGGATCTCATCAGGTTCTCTCCCTCCGTTCAGACAATGGCGGTGAATACTTGTCAAACGACTTTGTTGAGTATCTTGCCCTCGTCCGGTATCAAACATGAGCCCGGCCCACCCACCTCGCCAGAACTAATGGCGTGACTGAGCGTACCAATCGGACCATCAGCAACATGGTTCAAACCTCTCTACTCACACGGCCCGTCTACCGAAATCCTTTTGGGCAGACGCTCTTAGGCACTCCCTACACATCTACAACTCGGTCCCGTGCCACACTCCAAATGGATTTCGATCGCCCAACTCCACACTGTCACTCCCGACCGTCGATCTCAATTCCATTCACCCGTTCGGTTGCCTGACCTGGTACAAGGTACCAAGGCCCTCCCGCAAGAAACTCGATCTCAAAGGCCGATCCTCTATCCTACTATCATACCTTACAGACGGCAATGGGTACCTACCGACTTTGGGACCTGGAAAAACGGTTGGTCCTCAAATCAAGAGATGTCGTTTTCCGCGATGACGTCTTCCCCTATGGCTCCACTCTCGAATCAACACCATCTCCGGTTGCCGTCGAAATTTCCTGGTCGCAGATCGTTCCCTCCATGACATCTTCTCCTTCAGGTCCTTCTCCTGCCGTGCCCATCTTCTTTCCCTTCCTCCCCCCCATCCCCTTCTCTTCCTCCCTCGCCGTGATCCTTCCTCTCCCGGCCTTGACAACAGTGCAACTGACCATCCCGATGCTTCTCTAAATATCCAGCTTGCCCCTTGTTTGGACAGGCGTCTGACGGCATCCATCCACGCACCCTCTAATCTAACCTCCTCCAGCCGACATCTCATCGGGACTCTGATTCCTCCCCCAGTTCCCCACTATCCCCTCCTTCTTCTTCTTTCTCCCTATCTCTAACGCCCCTCCAGCTCCCGACATCTCCGTCATATCCCTGCCACACCTCCTTCCGCTCCCCCGTCCCGCTCGCTCCCCCTCTCCTCCCTCGTCACCCACTCCTCCGCCCTCTTCCTCCGTCCCCGCACCTACCGCAGTCTCTCCGGCGTCCCCCCTCTACCACCGCCATCCCCGCTGCCAAGCCGGTTGCTCCCCCGCCCCAACCAGACGCTCAACTCGGGATCGCAAACCGCCGGAGCGGTATGGCCAGTGGGCCAAAAACGCGGAAAACCGGCGCGGACATGGACACTCAAAGACGTGGCGCAACTCTTCGCTCTCCCAACAAAGCGAAGTGGCTGAAGGCTGCCGACGAGGAGTTTGCATCCCTTATGGGGGGCAAACCTGGAAACTTGTTCCCCGACCGGCCAAGCGCAAGATCATTCGCTCAAAATGGATATTCAGGTGAAACGGCGACCAGATCAGACCATCCAGAAACTCAGGCCCGTCTGGTTGCGATGGCTATTCTCAGGTTCACGGCGGACCTACGACGAAGTTTTTCCCCCCCACCCTCGCCTCAAAACACTCCGCTTGGTATTCACTCTCCTCGCACAGAAGCTGGAAAGGGAGGCAAGTCGATGTTAAGACCGCCTTTCTGAAACGGACATCTTGATTCTCCCCTCTACATGGAGCAGCCCCCGGCTTTGAAGACCCCCACCACCCGGACTGTGTGTGCGAGGTCTCCCGATCACTCTACGGACTGAAGCAATCCCCACGTCAATGGAACATCGAGCTCCACAACGCCCTGGTCGGTCTCGGTCTCCGCAACTCAAAATACGATCCCACTCTTTACTTTAAACTCGTCGAAGGGAAGTTAGTCGGTGCTCTTACAACTCACGTCGATGACTTGGCCATAGTAGGAGAATCATCGTTTGTAGAACCTCTTATTAAGTCTCTCGGCAACACCTTCAAAATCGGCGCCGATGAAGAACTCAACCACTTCCTGTCTCTTAAAATCACCCGCGATGTACCTGCTCGCTATGTCTTCCTGAATCAAGCCCATTTACATTGCGAACTCGCTGATAGATTTATCGGCTCCGCTCATCTCCCTGTCTCGACTCCCACCAACATTACCTTCAAAGACCTACACAGCGCCTACCATCAGAGGATGCATCGTCGGCCCTTATCGCAGCTTATCGCTCTCTGTTGTGGGTGTCTCAATGCACTCGCCCCGATGTGGCCTTCGCAGTCAATCGTCTCTCTCAACACCTTCGGGACCCCTCAGAATCGCACTGGAAGGCCGGTCTGAGAGTGCTCACTATCTCATCTCGACCAAGGACTTGAAATTGCGACTCGGTGGGGATCTGGTCTGTTCGGGCTACTCCGATTCGGATTGGGCCGAGGATCGAGATGATCGTCGTTCCACATCTGGGTACACCTCCGGATTGGTGACGGAGCGATTTCGTGGAAATCAAGGAAACAGGCCACCGTCTCGCTCTCCAGCACAGAGCTGAGTACAGGCTCCTGTCCGATTCCTGCAAAGAAGCGCTATGGCTCCGACAACTTCTCTCACGGAACTACGCCTTCGTCCTGATACTTCCGTCCCTCTTCACGTCGACAAGAAGGTGCCGAAGCACTGGCAAAAAACCCGGAACATCACGCCAGGACAAAGCACATTCATGCTCGGTATCACTTCATCCGAGATTGCGTTCAAGAGGACGAAATATCCCTTCTTCATGGTCAACCAAAGACATTTGGCTGACATGTTGACAAAACCTTTACCTCGAGTCGCTCTCGAAAAGCATTGTCTGATGTTTGGCTTAGTTCCCTAAAACTTTTTTTTCTGGTCTATCTCTTTCTTTTCTTTCTCTCTTTCTCCTTTTCTTCTCTTATTTCTGATCTTCTTTTTTTTTTTTT
Organism: Puccinia hordei; assembly: GCA_007896445.1. Taxonomy (NCBI): domain Eukaryota; kingdom Fungi; phylum Basidiomycota; class Pucciniomycetes; order Pucciniales; family Pucciniaceae; genus Puccinia; species Puccinia hordei. Next base: position 6,993 of record RDRW01000689.1, on the reverse strand, counting down.
TTTTTTTTTCTCTCTCATGTTCATGACAGGGGAGGTGTTAAGTTAGTCCATATCGTCCAACTTAGTCTAGTCTGAGGTTTAGTCTGCTACATACATTATCTTATTTCTCTCTTTTAAAGGCGTGCGACACTGCAGGCGTGCAGTTGCACGCCCTCTTCAGAAAAGGCGTGCGGCTTGCCCCCCCGGTCAGAAAAGGGCGTGGGGGCCACGCCCTTTTTAATGTGTATAGGCAGGGCGTGCCCCCGGCCTATACACATAAAAAGGGTGTGTGCCCCACACGCCTTTTTTATGTGTAATAGGCAGGGGGCAACCCCTGCCTATACAATAGATCGGCGGACCGCCGACCTATGTTATAGAAGGGCACACCCTTCCTACATACATGCTGACGTCATGTACAAAAGAATGTACGCATGACATAAGCATCCCCCGGCCCCCCACCCCCCCCCCCCCCCCAGCGGATTTCAACCGCAACCACCACCCCTCACTTGATCACTTCCCCCCCCCCCACACAGCACCTCCTCCACATCAACCCAGCCGACCCGAGCCGACCCACCCAGCCCAAGCCGACCCACCCGACCCGAGCCAACCCACCCGACCCGATCCAGCGAGCCAACCACCCGACCCACCCAAATGTGGGTTTTGTTTTTTTATCCTGCCTGAGCCCCCTGAGCCCCCCGTGCCCCGAGCCCCCGTGCCCCCTGAGCCCCCCGTGCGCCCCGTGCGCACCGTGCCTCCGTAGATAAAAAAAAATAAAAAAATAAAAAATAAAATAACATTAAAAATAAACTAAATAAAATAAAATAAAAATAAAATAATAAAAAAAATAAAAATAAAAATAAAATAAAATAAAATAAATAAATCAAAGAAAAAAAGATTAGAATAAAAACAACCAAATTTACTCAGGGCCCCATTAGGCCCTGTATTGACATGGGACAAGCCCCAAAGGGCCTAGTAAAGGGGCAACAGGCCCACTATGACTGGCCAAAAGAAGCAACGTGCTCCCAGACGCCCAAGTTTGACATGTTAGGCCAGGGCCCCTTTATATCTCCGCATAGGTATCCAGGGCCCCATTCCCCTTGTCCAAGCCCCCGGACGGGCACACCAGCACTGATGTTCTTCTTCCACTCAGATCCAATTATCTCTCCACATCTTCATTAGGATTATTTTCAGCCAGCTGATTATTTCTTCTTGTTCCTCTGAACGCACAGATCAGCAAGTATTCTTCGCATCAAACTTTTATTACCGCACAGTGTAAGGTTATGTCTTCAAAGTAGATATCATCCAACTTACCCACCCCGGCGGGCCGATTTTCAGCAGAAAATGTCTCAGCCAGGCCAAACTCCTCCTACTACCACGTATCTCCCAACCCATAGGCGTCCACAATCAGCCGCACCCCAATCCCCTAATGCATAATGCATGCCAGTGGTCCCAGAATGGCACCCAGTCTCACTTGGCCAACATGTATGTAAACACTTCCAAAGGCTTCTACTTAAATAACGGGCTCACACAGTCCTTCCTCTGCCTGCCATCAGCCGCAACCACCAGTCCCCATTTGGGCACACCCCCTCGGTTCCATGCCCCATCCAACTCCACCATCCCCCTCAAACGTCTGATCAATTCCCCAGCTTCCCCAATTACCTACACAATGCTGCCGCATCCTCAATACCCCCAATCACACATAATCCCACAAACCAACACCCAGCTTCACCAACCATGGCCCCCCGCACACCGAACGCAAGGCCTTTCCAATGGCCTTTCCGTCACGGCAACATGCACCCCATATGGGCCACCAATACCATCTTTCAACCCATACAACAAACCTCCCCCCCACCAATCATCCAAATGGCCTCCTACAACAATAGTACAGCCTTTCCTCACATTCCAGTCACCGCCAACTCAATCCAAACTTTCAAACTACACCAATCCAGCAATCCCCCTGCACGAGACGCAAACATTGTCAGCCTCTGTGATGCCAAGGAGTAATCCTTCTAGCTACACAAGGTGCAAAATAAAAGATAAGAGCAATATAAAGCTCTGGGCGGGTTTAAAAAGATAATACCAATAAGGATAATGAGGTATGAGGGGTAAAGAGAATTAATTATATTAAATAAATTTAATAATTAAAATATGAGGGGCCTGATAAATCAGGGGTTTGTTTAATCCCTCAAAGGATCTTGCAAGCAGAGGATTTAGGTACCTGAACACACTGGGGCCTGTAAACAGGGGTGGTTTAAATCCCAGATAAAAGATGGGGGAGAATCTCAAGAGAAAGGGTTTCTACTTACTAGTAAAGTACCTTAGCAGTCTTGAGTTCTTCAAGGGGGAAATTGGACAGTTGGAAGCGCTTGGAAGGTTGTTGGGATGGCTGGATGGCCTGGACAATTTCAAAGGAGTAAAGAAGGCTAAAGAATAGATACTAGGACCTTACCTGACAGAATAACATAGGGGAACTATGGTAATATGTTGGTAAGTATGGTAGTATATATGGTAAAGCATGAGGAGGCAAAATACAGGGGGAACAAGGGCTTCTTAAATGCCTTTCTGGAGCCCTGATGGCGAAACACAGGATGTATTTTTGGCTATGGGAATATTTAAAGGAAGGTTTAAGATTTAATATAAATGTATTAGTAGTGGTTTAATCAAATTTCCATATGTACAGGCTGTCTACTATGGGTACCCTGTCTACGCTCTTTTGCTGGCATCTTGAGGCGCTTCTGAACCTCTGACAAGGTCTGTTAGATGTGTTGATCAAGGGTTTTAATTACATGTCAAATGTATTGATTAAATCACAGGTACCTGTTGATCACATTTGTCCGAGTTTAATTGTTTTGTATTGTTACAATGTGAAATACATGTATTGGTTTGTTATGTGGGCGCTTCAAGAGCGCTGGTGGATCCCTGTCATGCAGGCTCTTGGGAATGCATGACTGCAGAGATTTGTCAATCAATAATTTCCCACTAAGGATGTAATACATTTTATTTTGTTCAATTGTTATTTTCAGAAGGTTCTCATGTTAGGTTCCTTCCTCTGGTTCGTGGTCGTTGTCCCCTGAATCATCCTTAGTAGGCTTAATAATTAATTAAATAAAATAAATAATAAATAGATAATATATGTTATATACTAGTATTATATACTTATCTTATAATGTCCATATGTATTTATTTTATTATGTTCTTATTTAAATACATTATTATTTCGTGGTTTTGTACATGTATTTATGGTTTTTGTTCTGTATTTTAATGTATAATAATTAATTCAGCGCTTTTAGTGGTAATATTCTTTCAGCTGTTTTACTACTAGAAGTTCAAGTTATCTGGGGGTACTTTGTGCCTGAGTACCCTAGGTTATTTTACACTCTCTTTAAGATTATGAAAAATATTCCACTTAGGTTATTATTTATTAGCATTCATCATGTTTTGTACTTAATATTGTATTTGTTTAGTTATTATTACTTTACTATTGTAATAATGTATTTATTATTACTTATTACGGTTTTATGTTGTTTTCTTATTATTATTCATTATTACTCTTTGTTAAATGATTAATACTATATTTTTTATTTTTATGTTTATTTTTGTTTCTAGTCGGTTGTCTCCTGAACTAGTAGCAAGCTGACATTCCCTACTTCAGATAAGTCTCTCTGAAAAAAAAAATCACAGGTTTTTTTTTTTTTTTTTTTTTTTTTTTTTTTTTGTTTTCACATACAACTATAAAGACACTATGAGGATCTTTTGGATGCTCTATAGTTTCTGAGGTGAATGGCGCCATCAGGGATATTGTTCTCTGGTAACCATTCATCTTTGTTCTGCTGCTGATTGATTTTTACCTTATTAGATACAATCTTGTGTATTTTCCGTGTATCCTTTCTTTTTTATCTTTCAAGATTTTATGTACTTTCAGTTGATCAGAAGGTGGTGTATCCATTAATGGGATTTGCTGTGGGGTCATTGGCTCTTCTTCTTCTCTTGTAGAGTATGGTTTAATCAAACTTACAGGAAAAACAGGGTGTTTCCTTGACATTCTTCAGTTAAGATTACTTTACCGCATTTTTTCCATGTAGTTGTTTAACTGTAAATGGACCTATAATGGTGGTTTAAGCTTTCTACGTCTCCTAAATGTTGAAGTTAATTGTAGATAACAGAATTTTATCTCCTATCTGAAATTCAGGTCTTTATGACTTTTGTCCCACCTGTTTTTATTATATTCTACAGCTTCTTCTACACATCTTTTAGCATGCTGATGCGTGGAATCTAACATCTTTTTGAAGTCTAGTGCAGTAGGATGTATATGTGGTAATTTATCATTTAGAGTATCTTTAGGCATGCGTGGTATCCATCCTCTTTCCAGAACATAGGGGAGCTTCTTTGGTAGAAGAATGTTTACTACTGTTGTATGCAATTTCCAGAGCAGGTAATAAGCTAACCCAGTCATGAGTATATCCATCTGGTTTTTAAATTCAACTCCAAATGAGCAAAATCTGCGTAGCATATCTTCCAGAGTTTGTATCATCCTCTCCGCTAATACATCAGTTGGGGATGATATGCAGTGGAAAACTGCTAGTTTAGTACCAAGCTATCATGTAAGTTCCTCCAGAATTCTGACGTAAAATTTGGGGTCTCTATCACTGATGATGCTTTTGGGTATTCCAACATCAGCCATAATTCTGTTCCAAAATACAAAAGCTACTTCCATGGCAGTATCATCTTTATGATTAGGTATGAATCTAGCTCTTGGAGAATCTGTCTACTACTACTAATACTGAATTATAGGAATAAGAACCTCCTGGGGGTAAGCCAGTCACAAAATCCATATTAATTATCTCCCATTTATTGGTAGGTTCAGCTTTTTCTGAAGAAGTCCAAATCTTTTTCAGTCTGTTTATTCCTTTCTGGCACGTATCACAAGATTGGATGTATTATGGACTTGTTCTTTCCAGTTAATCCACCATGCAGATACTTGATTCTCTCTACAGTTCTTTCTTCAGAGAAGTGCCCAGAGTTGATCTTATCATGACATTCTTTCAAGATGTCATCAATCTGGGGTGGGTCACTTAAAACAAGTCACACTAGAGTGTCTATTTCTAAAATATAGCAACCCATCTAGTAGAGTGAATTTTCCTAGTTATAATGTTTGGATATTCGTCTGGTAAGCTAGCAATTAATTCAGGTGAACTGTTCTCATTCCTTAGTATATCCACTAAATTTAAAAGTTACTATTATTATCATAACTCTTTTGTACTAATTCATAGAAAGCTTATCTAAATCACATACATGTATCCTATATGGGAAATATGTCTTCATCTTCAGGGTCATATGCTGGATTATCTGGGTTATTTGGTAAAGCCCATCTACTCAATCCATCAGCCTTTTTGTGTTTAGCTCCTTTTATGAATAATAGTCATATGTCCTCTATATTGTTTGATTGCAATTTGCCACCTAAGCATATGTCTATTTGGAGTTTTCATATTCATTAGAGTTCTTACAGATGTGCAAATCTGTACAACTACAAATTAGTTCCTTCCAAATAATAAGTAATTTCTCTAATGCCCACACACGAGCCTAAACACTCCCATTTGGCTAGCACCATACTTTTTCTCCGTACTTTTGATTTGCCTGGATATAAAGAGAATAGGTTTTCAGTAGGTTTATCTTCAATTATGAATTCTTGATGCAATGCTGCTCCTAATCCATCTTAAACAGGCATCAATATATAACAAAAATGGTTTGTCATAGTCAGGTTGGGCTAGTACAGGAGCAGTTGTAAGAAGTCTCTTTAATTCTTTGTAACTTTGTACTCTATCATAGGTCATCTCAAATATGGTATCATGGTTGCAGAGAGCATACAGATCTTTACTAATATTGGCAAAATTGGGAACATTTGACGGTAGTAGCTGCAGAAACCTGAAAAATGACATTATTTCTGTTCTATTTGGGGCATTGATTTCATTAGTACTGCAGCAACTTTGTTTGGTCTATGGCAAGGGACGTCCAGATACCACTCTTCCTAGTGCTTTGAGTTCTCCATATCCAAAAATTACATTTTTTAATTGACATTTTAAACCAGCTTCTATGGCAGTATGAAGTACTATAGTGATTTTCTCTAAATGGGTTTCCCATCATCAGAATAAATAATTATATCATCTATATATACCATCATCCAATTCTGTCGATAAATGATCCAAAAATAGAGTCCATCATCCTCTGGAAGTGTGATGGTGCATTCTTTATACCAAAGGGCATTCTTAAATACTCAAAGATTCCTAAATGGCATATTATTCTGAGGAATTTTCTGCTATCAGGTTCTATGGGTATTTGATGGAATCCTTTGAGTACATCCATTGTTGTAATGTACTTGGCTTTGGATAAATTATGCAAGAATGCGTCTATTCTTGGTATGGGATAATAATCTGGTCTAGATAATTATTTAAGGCACGGAAATCTCCTACATTCTTGACTTTCATTATGCCAAGCAATTATAACAGGTGTTGTGTTACTTCTACCGTTTCATTGTGTCCTACCTTTCTAATACTTTTAGTTCTTGTAGTTCTTTTTATATGAATTTCCAGAGCTTCTCTTGATTTAGGGCTAGAGGGATAAGGAGGTCTTCTTAACTGAGGTGGATACGGTTTATTAACTGTAAGTTCTAATTTCATATCATGTCCTTTGATATTACCAATGGGTTCTTCTATGGTACAAAAGGCCTCTTGTGCTTAAAACAGGTTTTTAAAACATCTATCTTCTGGTCTTCATTCAGTATTTTCACTTACTGCAGCTTGGGATAAATTTCCTCTGGAAAGATATTAGTTCTTCTGGGGTTCAGTTTTAGTTTTAGTAATATCTGGTATTTTAATATTGTATTACAAATTGGAATTTTCTTTTCCATTCTCCTCCAATAGTATAGAATCTTCTTTTGCTTTGGAATATATCAATGCCATACATACAGAAAGTGTCATACCCCGAATTAAATAATCACAAACAGCATCTTTGTAGTAC
>RDRW01000187.1:0-227007 GCA_007896445.1 Puccinia hordei | reverse complement strand
TTCCACAAGTCCCTCCCCCCAAAATTGGGGGCTACACTGCAAGAAAAAAAACTCGTCAACTGCCAGCAGTTGACATGTGGCATGCTCTCCAACAAAGCTGCCATGGTATCTCCACCCATTTACATATGCAGCTGTTTGGGCACAGTCACTGTGCACATGCACAGTGACTGTGCATTGAAGCTTGGTTGATTCACCCTTGAGAAAGGTTGGAGTAACACCGCCAGCTTCCTTAGAGTTTCCACATGTCAACTGCAGGCAGTTGAGCCAGTTTTTTTTGCAGTGCTATGTACTTGTAAATAATACAAAATAAGTTTACTTACCATTGATGTTGAAATTCCTGGACATCATTGGTAGATATTTGATTATTTTTGGGGCTTCTTTGACGTGAGTGTATTGGGATACAGAGAGATACAGATCAGGTGATTGTCCGTCCACCAAGCCAGTTACACTGGGATTGGGGTTGGGTAAAAAACAAATTCAGGGGGGGGGGGGAAAATTGTGCAAAAAAAAAAAAAAAAAAACCTGAAATTCTGCAACTATAGTACATTAGCTGTATTTAAACTGATAATATATGAAAGATTTTTTTGTGGGTCACCTGATTAAGATCAGACTACTATATTGATGGGTAATTTATTTAGTTGCTAGCTAGATGGGAGTGGGATGGATTTTCTCCCCCCTCCTCTGAAGAGGGAAGAGGTTGCATCCTTATATAGTAATATATCAGGGATTTTTGCTGGTGCAACACCTGATTGAGGTATTTTGCTGGTGGGGTTTCTTGTTCTGCACTGCCTCTATGCAAGGAGAGCATAAATTGAGCTGTATATTCTGGTGATGTTCTCTAATCTTGCACTGCTTCATGCAGGGAGTGCATGAAGGAGCTATTTCTTCTGGTGAAGTTATGCATTTAGGCTGTGCCCTGGAGCATGTTTTTTTCTTGTTACCAGACACTTTAAATCTATACTAATTCTATATATATCTACTATAAAACTAAAAAAATAGGCTCCTGGAGCCAAACAAACCATGCACCATTTCTACTGCATCAACACATGCAACCTAACGGGTCGACGTCGGCCCGTTAGGTTGCATGACACGGATCGCGGATTGGCGTTGATCCGTGTCAGAAGTCACCATTGAGCTTCCCCAAAATTGGGGGCTATAGACTGGTATACTATGTAATTATTATTCACTATAATTTTTTTTAACTATATATCTTTTCATTGATCAATGCAAACCTTAAAGTAAACCCTAAATTCCAAATATGCAATCATATTGCTGATATTACAGCTCCTGGAAGTTGATGAATGGATATTAAGCTGATGATACTTGAAATAGGATTTGGAATACCACACTATCAGGTTTTGTGAATTATAGAAGAAGATTATTGGAGGAAAGAATGAATTAATATTTAACCAAGATATAGAATTGAAGGATCTCAGAATAATTCTGTAGTGGTTTTTTCTCAGGAAGAGGGAGTAATCTGTTGGGTCTTCAAGGGTTAATAAGCCTTTCTGATTCTGGCCCTCCATTGATCTTGAAATTACAACATTTCACCCAGTTGACTGTCAGAATATCAGCCTTGCCACATCCTTTCATCCTGTGTGACCAAGTGATCTAGTTCCTGTCCTGTCTGAACAAGTGGTCTATGTCCTGTTCTTGTCCTGTTGTTTCTTGTCAATTTGTATAGGTCCCTTTGGATCTTGCAAGGGGGCTCTATAGTTGTGACTACTTAAGTTTGTTCCCCTCTGCTGAAACCCAGCATTGGGTCTGAATTCTTCACCTCTAACTGCTCCTTGGTCCTATCCTTGGATCCTTCAAGATAGCCCCTTTGTTGCCTCTATTCCAAGAGTTGAAATCTTTATTTGCTCCTCTCTTCTGAAATACAGCATGAAGTATGAACCCATTCTTCACCCACTTGCTCCTTGGTCCTATCCTTGGATCCTTCAAGATAGCCCCCTCTTTTTTGCCTCTATTCAAAGAGCCAAAATCTTGACATTGACATGCAAAAGTACAAACAAGTGGTACTTTTGCATGTCAACTGCTGCCAGTCTCTTACTTTTTTTCACAGTTTTTATGATTCTGGCTCTTTAAATATTTCAAACTTTTCATTGGTCCATAGCAGATTTCTATGTTATGGTTTGATCATTGTTTGTTGTCATTGGTTTTTTTCTCTACCAGGGACATATCTGAGCTTAACGCACAGTCTGTCCTTGCCCAAGGTTTTGCTAGAAAGGATTTAGCCCTATCACTAATTTTTACACCTGCTGGCTGCCAGCAGATTGGCTGGGCTGAGGATATCCTAGTTCAACTGGGATCAATATACTCAACTGATTTAAACTTGGTTGAACTCAACCAAAAGAAGGCCAGACTGTAGGCCATTTTCAGATTAGTTTGAATGAATAGCTATTCTCTTTGTTAAGAGCATCCGTATCGGTTTGCTATTTTAGCCCGCGGCTAAAAGTTCAAATTTAAGCCAAGTTAACTTAGCGCGCCCACTTCAACAACATCCATCGTGGCTAACTGCCCAGCTAAACTAACTAGCTCCCCTTAGCCACGATCAACCACATGGATACACGACGACAACTTGTTGAGGACCTATTCGCGACAGACACAGAGGATGAAGATGAAGAAGAAGAGGATGAGGAAGACGGATTCAGCTCGATTGGAGAACTTTCAGAGACTGACGAAGACGAAGATCCAAACCCTCGACCCCAACGCCGCCCAAACAAAGAAAGAAGAAACCACGCCGCCGGACACGAGATGCTCATGAAGGACTATTTTATTGATGGTTCAACGTACAACGATCGTGACTTTGAGAGGCGTTTCCGACTCAGAAGAGAGTTATTCCTGAAGATTGCAGCCCACATAACAGAATTCACTCCATACTTTGTTCAACGACCAGTATGTTTTTTCTTCTGTGTATTTTGGATATCTTGAGATGGAACTAATGAAAATTGCTTATCAGGATGCCACAGGAAAAATGGGCCTGTCAAGTTTTCAGAAGATCACATGTGCTCTCCGACAGCTTGCCTACGGATGTGCATCAGACGCCACCGATGAATATTGTCGAATCGGTGAAGCTACTGCTCGAAAGACTCTCAAGCATTTCTGTGAATCGATTGAACTGCTTTACGGGGACGAGTATCTACAAAAGCCAACTGCCGACGACTTGACAAGAATGCTTGATATCAACAATCTTCGAGGCTTTCCAGGCTGCATCGGCAGCCTGGATTGCATGCACTGGGGATGGAAGAACTGCCCAACTGCATTGGCTGGTCAGTATAAAGGGAAAGAAGACGGACCGACTATTGTTTTGGAAGCCATCGCCGATCAACGATTATGGATCTGGCACAGTTTTTTTGGAACGGCAGGGGCTCTTAACGATATTAATGTCCTCGATCGGTCGCCTATTTTTGAAGAACGACTTGCTGGAACTGCCTGGGACGTTGAATTCGAAGTCTGCGGCCGTCAATATCAACATGGTTATTACCTGGTTGATGGAATATATCCTGCCTGGTCAACCCTTATTAAAGCCAAGGGTGTGAATCAAGACGCTCGATCTCAACACTTCCAAAAGCTTCAAGAAGCCGCTCGAAAAGACATTGAAAGGGCATTCGGTGTTTTACAATCACGATGGGCCATAATCGCCTCACCTGCTCGCTTCTGGAACCCCCACGACATGGTTTCAATCATGCGAACATGCGTTATCCTTCACAATATGATTGTCGAGGACAACGAGCGCGAATCTACAGACACTTTTGAGTTACCTCACCGCATGAAGCTCGTTCCACCTCGAAGTATACCGTACACTTTACGCCAGCAACAAATCCGATCAATCGAGCTCACTTCGGGAGCACAAAATCGAAGGCTTACCAATGACCTCATTGATCTCAACTGGGCCCGACATGGAGCCAGAAACGAACAGGAATGAACAAATTTCATGTTATATATATCATCAAAAAGCTTGTTTCTTGATATATTTTACTATGAAATAAATAGAAAGAAGAGAAAAATTTTCTTTCTTTTGCATCATTTTTTTTTGACTTTTAAAACTGAGAGGAAAAAAGTAGCAGCTAAACAAGGGAAGCGTTTACATTTTTCTTTGGTGCAAAGTGATTTTTTTTTGGACTTTTTTGCAAGCTTGGAAAACTGAGAGGAAACAAGTAGCTAGCAAGCAGTGACAACAAGATTGAGCTAGAAAAGGGAATGATTGAGAAGTTCTGGACAGATGTTGTCCTCGTTATCATCATCATAGTCACTTTGATCATCCTCATGGTCTCCGAGATGATCGGGGTTACTTGAAGGATTTTCTTCAGTGCCGTCGAGGTCGCTTGTGGCTATTGAGGTACTTGGCTCCTGCTCATTGGAGGCCGTCGGAGGGCCAGTTTGGTTTGACTTTGCTGCAGCTAGTTTTTGTTTCTCTTCGAGCTCTTGTTGGAGATCCGCGAGGATAGAAGCCTTCTGGAGTCGCAAGAATTCTCGCGAGACCTCGTCCGGCAAATCGAATTCGCTCTTTGACATTATCTGCATGTTGGCTTGGCTGACTTCAGCTTTGGCAATCTGCTGACGGATCTCGTTGGTTTTTTTCATTGCCAGGGTTCGGTCGCGGTAGTTGCTCGATCGTTCCGACAAAACTTTCATTTTCTTTGCGTTGTAGTGCTCTTGCTTCATGGCACGCTTAGCCGAACGAACTCCAAGCGGTCGCTTCCAAGTCGTGCTGGATGTGTCTTCATCGTCAGTAGCTGGGTTTGGTTGAGACATATTGCCAGCTTCAGACTGAGGAGTAGGAGCACTTGGTGTCGGAGTGGAGACTGGGATGGTAACATTGGCAGTAGTTTGTCGAGTTTGCGCCAACGATGCCCATTTGGGAGAATCCTTGACCACAGTCCAAGCCTGTTCATAGGTAAATTGTCGGCCTTCTTTCTCGTAAAATTCTTTTTTGGCGTCCGTAAAGAGATCTCTCAAAGACGAGCCGGATGGTCGGTTCCTCTCGAGCTTTTGATATATGCCCGAGAATTTCAAGGTCCACTTTTGGATATGGCCCCATCTACGAGGCAAAGGAAGTAAAAAATAAGTAAAAGGATGCGAGAATGAATGATACATATGGCTCACCTGTGCATGACTTTTCCCCATCTCTAGTCTCGCCGGGTGTGTAGAGGTTGTAGTCTTCTGCAATTAGGTTGAAGAAGTCTCCGCGCTTTTGACCGTTCGATCGGATCGCATCCTCGGATGTTTTGAGCCAGCTTTTCGCAAGTTGCTCATCTTCTTGTGGTGTCCAATTCGGGCCTCGTTTTGGTGGCATTGGAGTTCAAGATTGTTGAGCAGCTGTAGGTGATATCGGATGTGTATGTTGGGCAAGCAGATCGATAGCTTCTTGGCTCTAGCTTCATATGTAGATTGTGAGCTAACCGTTGCTACATGTAGCAACGGTTAGCCAGGATTCTAGCTTCGAGCTGACTTAGCTCAGAGCTAACCGGAACCGGTGCGGTTGAAATCTGTGGCTAAAGTCCTTAGCTCACGCTAAGTTAGCCAGCGATACGGATGCTCTAAGTTCTGGACCGAACCTCAGAATACTGTCACTCCGGAATTCCTGATAGGAATTTCATCTGGCGAGACCTCAGGTAAGGAGGGACTTCATCAGGTTCGGGGTAGATCAGTTTTGCTATGAGAGTGCACAATAATTAGGAGGATACATATCCAAATAGCCTGATAGACTAGGTGGAGGATTACTTTAGAGACAAGCATGATACCGATACATTCTGGACACCCACTGAGTAGGTTAACTGAGACAAGAAAATACAACAAACAAACAAAAAGATAAGCAATCGGAGACAGGTTGCGGAGGACAAAAATGAGTTTTGGCTAGACTGGGTTAGTTTGTTCTCTCCTTAACGCATTGGCGTCTGGATCGGATTCAAACCGAGTAGGCAATGGAGAGAGAACAGGTTTGGAAGAGATTCCCAACAAGGTTTGATAGGATCGTCGTTTGGGGTCTTTGGCTCGGGCTTCCCTGGATTGTCTAACTTTTCTTTCAGGTCTAACTACAATCACAGGCTAAAATGGCGAAGGATCAGCATCCTGATTCTCGTCGTAAGAAACAGCTGCATATTGGAATTGCAACTTACCACTGGTGAGCGGGCAACTAGATATTGACTGGTAGAGCTCAGTGAAAACGCTTTTTGCCAAGCCGAGGGATTTTTTCCTCGGGTTCCAACTACCAACGAGTCTGGTCGATAAACTTCTAACATTCTAGAAAGACGCAAGGGGAAGGAAGGGTGAATCTTGGAAGTCAGACTGGAAAATGAGCAAGGGACCAAGAATAGGACGAACCGTTGAATTGTTTTGATTGCAGGGCCGATGACAAATTCGACGGTGACAGTTATCTGACGGTCGTTTTTAGCCAATACATGACGAAGAACTTCTTGGGCTTCAGTTTTAGCATGTTCCGCTTTTTCTACATCCTTGTGGGCCGAGCTTCCTGGTTCGGCAGCTTGGAGTACAACGACCTCATCGCCATGCTGTTAAAAAGCCGAAATGACCGTAAACGAAAGCTCCAAGTCCAGGGATTGTGTTGGATAGAGGGCAGCTGCAATAGCCAAAAAGTACTAACCTCTACCAAGGATGACATTAGCCAGTCAAGTGCTTGAATCGAGTAAGATTCACCATCTGTGGCTACTAAGAAACATCTCGAGTCCCGACGGGGCTTGTAGTTCGAGCTCTTAGCTTGGAGGGTGAAGCTGTATTCGGCACCAGTCCCACCACCGTTTGTCGGTTCTTCGGTTTCCATTGTGGAGAATCCAACCCGACGCTCATAGCCCGGTGGGAGAATTTCACCCGAGGAGCGAGCACGAGAGAGACTAGGCCGAAGAGGAAATCCACCAGGGGTCAACGGGGAAGATGTTGAAGGGCCGACGGTGGAGCTCGGCAGACTTGGACTTGAGGCACTACGCAATCCGTCTTGAAGTTCCTCGGATTGCTTCGAAGGGGGTATGTGCGGGTTCTGCGAACCTGACGTTGAGGATATTTTGAGTGCAGAGCGGAGAGCAACCGGCTTGCTGTTCGGATCGGGCAGTGTCTGAGTTTCTTCATGACCACTTGAAGATGGGATTGTTAGATTGTTTTCGTGGGTATCGCTGGATGAGAGTGAGGAGCTCATTGTGTGGTTGGCTTGGGTTTGTTGGAGTGGTTCCGCGTGAGTTTCTCGGCAGCAACCGCCTTATGTTTCCAAGGATATGTTCCGGAGGCCGCTTATGTAAGCATTCAGCTCACACCGCTCTTTCCGGAGACACCGCTCCGAGTCCCGACACTGCCTGAAAGCTCAAGTCACACTGCTTGTTCCCCGCTTCCTCACCTCCAGTTACACAAGTAAGTTCAATGCGAGGGATGGGACTGCGAAGACCCGTGTTTCAATTTTACAACTCTCCTGGCACTCCTGCCCCAGAGCTGCGGTGTGCTGTGACGTGAAGGCTAACTATGTGGTAGTGTACTTGAATTTCTTCCTCTCAGTCCTGCGTAACCGTGCTGCGGCGAGTACGGGAAATGCCTGTGGCACTTTGTCACAACACCGTATTACAACCAAAAATAGAGAGAAAAATATAACAAACAGAAAGATAAAAGCTGATATAATGAATGGACGAAAAAAAAAAAAACACTTAGTGTTCCCCCAAGACGGTGGACGTTAATCTTGTAAGCACATCAGGACCTAGACTCTTCGTAAAAATGTAAGCTATCTTCTCTTTTGTGTTTACCCAATGTAAAGCTGTCTTTTTCTGAAAAAGATATTTGCTAGTATGTAAAATTCCCAGTCCGATTTCCTTTTCCGTTTTTTAGATGCCTCATCAGTAGATACACACATAGCAGACTGATTATTGCAGTGTAAATGCTCAACATAATCTACCTTAAGTACATCTTTTAGTAAATGTCTCACTCACATCGAGTTCCTACCCATAAAGCCATATACTCCGCATGGCAAGTCAATGAGGCAACAGAAGCTTGCCTCCGCGGAACCCATCAGTCCGGAAAATTCCAAAAGAAAACCAACACACCACATGCTGATCTTGAGAATTTTCCTCCCCACAAAGCATTGCAATTTTTTTGAAGGTTTGACATCATGCTTTGGAAACAGGCACAAATTCTTTTTTGGTGTGGCTGCTATATAGCTGATCAAGTGATTCATACCTTTCCAATGTGCTGTTCCAGGTTTTGCTGAAAAACAGGCTAAATAATTGACAGCAAAGCAAATATCCGGACAAGTTCCCACCACTAAATGGCTAAGTGTTCCAACCACAGATAGATGCTTCCCTGATAATTCTGGGTCTCTTCCACTTTCTTCTGTCCCATTATACCCAGCTGGCAGAGGTGTCTTCAACACCTTTCTCCCATCCCATTCTGTGTCAAGTGATCCTTTTGTAATATATTAAAATTTGATGATTTTATTTCTAGAAATCAAAACCAGAATAAAGACAAACAAAATCAGAAACAATAGCAAAAACATGAGAAATAATATGAGAGAGATTTACCACTAATGAGATGGGAAATATAGAATAAGTGAGGACTTTTTAATAATGTAAAGGAATGATTATATGATGTTGAGATTTGCAGTGAGTGATGAGACTTTACAGTATTGCTTGAGGTCTTGATTTCAAATATGAGTCAAGGCCTTCAGACAGATAGTTATTGAGTGAACCAAGAAAACTTTTGAGGGTAAGGTTTGAAGAGAGCAGTAAATTCAGATTTTTGTTCCTAGAACTTCAAGCCCTAACCAATCACTGTTGTCCTTCTCACTAAGTTTCTGTGCGAGTTAGAGCAAGGAGAGCAACTAAAGCAGAGCATAGAGCACAGTCAAAGCATACAAGAATAAACAAAAAAAACTCAACATGATATCTTCCTGAAAAAGGGTAAAACCATCCACAGTTTGGTCAACATTTCAACCCACAAGCAATGTCAGATTTGAATTCCATCTGAATTTCAATATATATTTCAGGTCTGATTCTGACTTCCTAAGAAAATTTCCATTGGGTGTGGTCACAACTCTATCATCAACATGAATCCATATGACTCCCTGCTACAATTGATGAGTCAAAATGTATAATTATTTATCATACTGCAATGGTGTATAGCCCATATCACCTATTACCCGTTTTAGTTGTAGCCACCAGAAGTGAGCTGTCTTTCAAGTATCATACAAAGATTTTTTCAATAGAAGAGTATGAACCAGCAGAACATTCATACCCTTGGGTTTCTTCACCTGCAAATCTTTGGCAATTGGAGAACTAAGATAAGCAGCAAAAAATCAAAATTGTGGATGGCCCATAAATTTTCAGCTGCCACCATCAATAAAAGTCTCAAAGCCACAAACATTTCTGTAGGTGCAAACATTTCATTAAAGCCAGCACCTGCTATTTTTTTGTAGCCTTTGGAAAAAAAATCAAGCTTTAAATAGAACTCCTGAACCATAAATTACTGGCTTCACAGCAAGCAATCATCTGCCATTCAGTGGCTTCTTGTCCCTTGGTTGTAACATTATTTGCCAGACACACACCTGCATAAGTTATTTAACTCAGTAGCAATTGCCTTGGACCAGGAATCTTTTTCACATGATTTCATAGCTTTTTGAAAGTATTAGGCCAATCTTGTGTTAAAACAAGTACTGGTGGTCAAGTAAAACAGAACTTCCATTTGCACCCTGCCTTCCAAGACCACATTGCCCACACCATTGTCCAATTTTTGGCTAGATGCTCCAAGGGAGGAAAAACAAGACATTGGAGCAGAATCCAGATGTAGGAATTGATGAAGACAAAAACAAGGCAGATGGGGCTGGTAAAATTGAGAAAAAGTGAAAATCACCATAAAAATGTAGAATATTAAGGGAGTAAGAGAGAAGAAAGATGGAGTAGAGCAGAAAATGAGTAACTGTTCCCATTTTTACCAGTCATGGGCTACCACCACTGTGCACAGCAGGACATCTAGTCTTCCTAGCTCACAGGTACAGAAGATCTTTGCTTCTCAAGTAAAGAAAAGGGAAAGAGCTGGTCTAATTTAACCAAGACCACCCCACAGTTTTATGAAAAAGCAACACAAGATACCTTGATTACAGCCAATTATGCTCTATGCTGAGCTACCAAGTGAGAGCTAAACACTGTCAGTTTGAATTGATGGCTTGTGGGGAGATGATATAGATGGGTGGATTTGAAAAAGAAAGGTGGTCAATGCATTGAATTTTTCATTGATAAATAGGCTCATAACCTATTTGAGTACACATGTCAAGAGTGTAGTGTGTCACAATAGTAAGAGCAACTCCACTGGGGGCCGTAAATTTGGGGAGATAAAAATGCCAGATGCAGCCCCAGCTACCAGCTTTGCCTCCCAATGTGGCATCCAGTGGGAGGAGCTATCTGGGGAGGTACATAGCCTATCATCTATCAACCAAGAAGCTACCATCCCCATGTCAATCCCAATATCAATTAAGTCCTTCAATATGGACCAATCAGCTTTGTGTTGGTAGCATTGGCCAGGAGATTATTGGTAGTAAGGCTAGAAGTGTTGGTGGTGAGAGGATCAAGAAAAACCATTTCTGGTAGTGATGTTGCCAACAGAGGTGCAAAGAAAAAAAAATTGGACAGGTTCAGGGGTGGGGTGATGGATGTTGTGTACATTTCACATCAAGTACACCTGAGATATCATCAACAGTCAACATTTCACAGGAGGGAGTGAGACTCTAGGAATGGCAACCCACTCCCTCCCCAGCTCCCACTCAAGGTTGATAGCGACCCAAATGCCTTCCCCGGTGGGGGGTTATTTCCAGGGGTGGGACACTAAACCTGGGATAGCACTCCAGTTTAGTGCCTGCAGTGGAGTCACTCTAATCTCTCTCATCCCTGGCTTGGCCCATGCTAACCATGCTACAGCAAGTATGGGAAATGCCTGTGACACTTATGTCACAACAGATCTAATGCATTGTTATTGACAGCATTGCTAGGATTCTTCAACATAGTGCCAGCACAGACACATCACTAGTGTAGCTCAGGGGAGGCTTTTGTAAAGCAGCTATCAAGAAATAATACAAGGCCTTCATATTAAAGATTTGAGCCATGTAAAATATTCATTGTCTGTGAATTTATTTTTGGTAAGTGTTCATGAAAGAAATGTGGCCTAAGGCCCAGTACGGAGAGAAAGATCAAGAGTGCAGTACACCCAGGGACTCATATCACCAGAAGAGAAGTCAGGAGTAGAGCAGGTCTCAGAACTAAGTGAGTTTTGTATTTCAGATGGGGGCAGATGAAATACATGACAAGAAAGGGGCGCAAGTTGAGGACCTAGCTGGGTTGAGTTAGTCAAAATAATGAAAAAGAACAAAAAAAGAAATAAGCCCTCTTTTGGGCATGGGGCAGATATCTACCAGTTCAAAGCAATACAGAAGCAATGGATTCAAGCGCCTAGAGGGATTTTATACAGTAAGAACAGGAAACATTTTTTTGGGAACGAAACACGGGGTCAAAAGGCTGCGCTCGATTACACGCATGTATCACCGGGAGGGCCTGAAGAAGCGTTTGTCGGATGATTTAGCGGCCGGTGTAGCAGTAGTGGTCGTGTTGGAGGTACTAAAAGACAAGCTGTTGCCAAAGAGAGAGGTCTTTCCTGAGTCAGGTTGAGCGTTGTTCTGGGATCCAATGATGTTCATGGGTAGCGGGGTGGCCGTCAATCCAGAACTGGCAAACAGATTGGGGGCAGCTTTTGCGAACACACCGGTGGTCTCCGTTGTCGAGACTGATGAAGGAGTAATGCTCGTGGGTAGCGGGGTGGCCGTCAACCCAGAACTGGCAAACAGATTGGTGGAAGCGGCGGCTGAGGCAGTTTTTGCGAACAGACCGGTGGTCTCCGTTGTCGAGGCTGATGAAGGAGTAATGTTGGTGACCGATGGACTACTGCTGACGGGAGTCTTTCCAAACAAACTGGCGGTGGCCGTGTTATTAGTCGTCGGTGGTTTGGTTGGGGCGGGAGATATGGCTCGCGCCTTTTCAGAGCCGGTGGCACCGCCGAAGTCAGCACTAGGAAGGAAATTACTGAATAGAGGAGGCTGTGGTTGGGCAGAAGGGTTGACTGGCTGAGTGGCTTCAGCGGCGTTCTTGACTGTGGAATTCGTTTGAGCTGCGGGTTTTGTTGGTTGGGTAGCTTGAACGACGGGTGGGGTACTGGGTTCTTTAGCAGCCGAAGAGGAAGACTCTTTAGAGCTTGCAGGTTGATCAGCTCGAGCGGTTGACGAACCACTTTCACGGTGTGATCGTAACTCTTGTCGCGGATTTTGGCGTTTGGATGGTATGTTTGCCGGGGGGTGGTCCTCAGTTGATTGGCTTGCTGCGTGCGTATTGGCGGGAGCATTTGTAGACAGGTTTGGCCCATTACATGGGATGATGGGATTACCTTCCTCATTGACGGGAGCATGAAGAGATTCAGTCACTTCGTTCGGGGTATGAGTGATCGGCTCTTCGTCAAAGACTGTATTTCTTAAATGCTCGAATTCTCTTCTGGCGGCAGCAGCTACTTCACGCGATGTGACTGGTCTATCACTGGGAACTAGGGTATCTAGGCACTTGCTAGTGGCAGCGTAGAGTCGAGTGTTTCCCCGTCCGACTGCGATTTGGAACAATGCCCCCAACAATGTGTCTTCGTTGACAACAAATCCACTGGCAACTAGTTCGTGAACTCCTTTATACATTCGGTCATACAGCATCGTGATGTGATGAGGCTCGCTGATTGGGGCGTGGACGTTGAACAAGTCGACGAGGGCTGCCATGTGGGATGTGCGATTATTGCGTAAGAACTGTGCTTGGAGAGCTTTGTACGCTTCGTGAGCAGATGTGGTATCATTAATGCAAGATCTTAGCTCGCGTGGGATGGTCCAATATATCATGTTACGCGCTATTTTATCTTCGGCCTTGCTGAAAGGTGTGACCGGAGTTCCCTGGAGGTATTTTGGGCGATCCACCAAGTCCGAGAGTGTTTTGTCGACCTCACCGACCCATTCGTGTATATTGGCTCCGTCCGATCGAAGAGGAATAATGTCGGCAGCGAAGTCTCTAATGGCTTCCATAGTGCGTATGGAAGCAAGGATCGGATCCTGCGGGTCATCACCCGTGGCCTTGCAGCTGGGACCGCTTTGACTGTTGGAAGAGGTCATGATCTGGTGGTGAACCGAAGATAGAAGAGATCAAGTATTTAATTCAGTGTTCGAGGTGAATGGTTAGCAACATATTCATATGGCGGGGCTTGATGGAGGGACGGACCTAGGGGGGTATCTGGGTTTTTATCTATCACAAGCAGAAAGTAAACGTCTACGGGCCAACTTGGCAAAGAGAGTTAAATTGGGTAGGTAGATAGTCTGGAATCTCCACCCGGGCACTCGAACACAGATGAACAAAACAACCAGTCCTTTGTCCACGAACGCGCCGCCGGAGGCCCACGCGCAGTTTTCAGTGTACAGCTAATGTACAAAACCTTGCGGAATTTCGGGGGGTTTTTTTTTTTTGCCCACCGATTTTTTCCCCCCCGAAAAGTTTTGTTCACCCGGCCCCGACTCCCGAAGCCCAGTGTAACCGGGCGGAAGTCATCTGGATTGCTCTGTATTGCAATACAACCACGCCGAAGGACACCCCAAATAACTCTCAACGTGAGCATATTTTCTCTTCTCTCTTTTTTTTGGGGATACTAATATTTTCCCCTTTCTGTCTCACAGTTAGAAAAGCGGCCATGGTGTTTCAAAAGTACTCAGCCAATCTGAAATACTCGGCCGTCTTAGCTTGGATCGATGGAAAGTCGCTAACCGATATCAACACCTCATTGGGAGCCTCGATTAGTCAAGATTCCATTACCCGATGGACGCAGCTTTACCAGGATACACGTGCGGTTGTTTGCGATCCTCAGACGTATGAAGCCAGAGGCCGACCGCTAAACTTAACCAATGAAGACCTTCAATTCATCAAGGAGATGATTGAAGATAAACCAACTGTATACGTCGACAAAATACAACGTTCCTTGCACGACAAACACAGCATCAAAATCAGTAGCTCCACAATTTCCAAGACGTTGCGGAACCAATTGAAGATGTCAAAGAAATCTGTGCGGGTCGTTAATCCAAACCAAGATGAGGATCAGCGGGCGGAATTCATTTCCCTGATTGCTTCAATCCCTGTTTCGTGCTTGGTTTTCACTGGTAAGTAGTGCAAGTGTTTCATATGCACTTGAAGGTGCAAGGAGTTAACACAAATAATGACAGGAATATAAGGGGAAAGGAAACAAAAGCAAAGATGAAAAAAGGGAAATGTATCATATTCCTTAGGTACGGTTAGAGTTGCGACATGATTTTAAGTGTCTCTCGTACTTCTTTAAGTTGTCCAGAAGTATTCTAGCATAGCCCATTTTAACCCCCGCACCTTTGAGGTCAGCAGCTGAAAAGCTATGGAAATGTGAGAAATGAGCAATACCTAGCTCTTCAAGACCATCCAAGAGCTTCTGATTGGGTTCCACATGTGCAAAGCGGAAGAAATCTTCAAGTTCAAGGTCGTCGTCCAAAGGCTCCAGAGACAATGGGATTGCAGGTGGTAAAGAAGTTGAAGGATTCGAGATGGATAGAGGAATTGGAGTAGCCAAGTTGATAGTTGTTGCCGTCGCGGATGCCATTCTAGGTAGATTCATGTGAGGCATACCTGGCCATCCCCAGGGACTAGGTTGCCATCCCATCATAGCAGCCATGTGCGGACTCCAGCCGCAATAAATTGGAGATAATGTCGTTGTGGGGGACAGATTTGCCGACGAATCCGGAGAGATCAACGGATTTGACTGCTTTGGCGTGGTTCTTGGTGTAATTGGTTTGATGTCTGACATCCAACTGTTTGCGTTCAGTCGCTTGGTTTTTGATGTGAATGCAAATGCATCCGACTTTGGAGGCTTTGAGATGGTGATCTTGGGGTTTTCCTCCTGAAATCAAAAAAAATCAATGGTAAGTCATCACATTTTGAGTAATCTGTACCAATCAGCTGACCATTGCTCTTGCCCATAAAAGCAGACAATCCATGGTCAGCTTAATGTACTCTTGAGGGTTACTTGGGTTGATGAAGACCAGAACCTTGGCTGATCCAGAAAGATCCTCACATGGCTCATGAGCCGCACGCAACTCTTGAATGTTCCTCATGATAGTTGCCGATGATACTGCACCTGCAGTGGGCTCATCTTCTTCATCATCTTCCTTGGCTGGTTTTTTCTTCTTGAGGGATTTCAGAATCTCCCGTTTCTATAAGGAAAAGAAGGATTTAATAAGTGTAATGGAACCAAGAGGGGAAAAGAAAGGCATTGCTCACCTGAGCTGAAATTTTTGGGTCCTTTTGGATCATAGTAATGGTGAAACGTCTTCCTTTGCGAGGGCCTTTACATTCTTCAAGGAAATCCGACAGATCTTCATCATCCTCCAAAAGTGCTTTGTTTTTATTTGCGAAACGGCCTCCGTGAGGAATTGTAGCCCCCCAAATCAATTCTCCATCATCATCTTGCTCTTGCAAATGAGCTGCAACTTTGAGCTCGTCCAGAATGCTGATTGCTTTGATTGCTGCCATCTTGAAGGCATTGAGATTTTTGACTTCTGGGTCCCATTCAAAGCTCAATTTCCCGGGATTGGATGCCAGAGAGCGGAACCTTTCCTTGTGAGTGCTAGCACTAGCCTTTCGTTTTTTCTGACAAGGGTTAGATGGTTTCTCTTCTGGAACTGAAAAGAAGAGTTTATATTCAAGCAATATCTTGACCTTTTTGTTGTCATCATTGTCTTCCTCTCCACGTTGTCGGTCTTGGGAAAATGGGGTAATTTGCTTGTCGTTTTGCGGATCTTGAGTCCTAGGATTCATAGGGGGTTTGATTGGACCGATTGGAGGAGCTAAATTCAAGGGTTTATATCACTCAGCATTCAAAAGAGCCGCACCGTCTGGTTGGGTATCGTTTTTCAACCATTGATTGATTGCGGATAACGATGGGAGGTTGTAATTGTCGTAATAATCCACTGGATCATCTGGAGAGGGTAGATTTCAATGAACCAGCTAAAATCCTAGCTAACAAGAAATTATAAGATATAGTCAGTGCTCACCTTCAATGTCGAAATTGCTGGACATCATCAGGAGATTATTTCTGCTGATGTCCTTTGGCGTCCTTTGGCGTCCTTTGGCTCCTTCAGTGTCTCTCGGCGTAGTATATTGGGATTAGTGTATGATATTGTAAATATTGAGAATGCTTCCGCCCAGTCAGTTACACTGGGCTTCGGGAGTCGGGGCCGGGTGAAAAAAAAATTTTTTTGGGGGAAAAAAAAAATCGGTGGGCAAAAAAAAAAAAAAACCCCCCGAAATTCCGCAAGGTTTTGTACATTAGCTGTATCTGCAGCTCCCGCACTTGATTTTTTTTTCCCCCCACCAAATAATATTTTCACCCCCTAGCCAAAGGACCGGGGGTGGGGAGGGCATGGACTACTGTGCAGTTTTTCTTCTTCTTGAAAGTGTAATTTTTCCGGTGGCATTGCACACTATGAGTATAATCATCTGTTTCTCATTACAAGTTTCTTAAACTGTAAAAAAAAATCATGTACTTAGTCTTATGAGGAACCAAGTTTCTGTGAGGAAGCGGTAATCTAGACAATTTGATCTATGTT
Organism: Puccinia hordei; assembly: GCA_007896445.1. Lineage (NCBI taxonomy): Eukaryota > Fungi > Basidiomycota > Pucciniomycetes > Pucciniales > Pucciniaceae > Puccinia > Puccinia hordei. The sequence goes on along the minus strand of RDRW01000187.1, from coordinate 210,329 downwards.
ACTGAGCTGTGGTAGGTAAATGGGTAATGGGTGTTGAAAGTGAAAATAGAGGGTCTGTTTAAGGGGACAAATAAGAGAAAAATGGCTTGATAAGCCAACTGTATCAAGAAAAAGCCCCACTTGTGCGCTCTATAGTGCACAATAGCTATAGAATCTCTAGGACTCTTGATAGAGGTCCATAAAGTTAGGGACATCTATTGAGCTCAACAAGGTAAGTTGTCCCTAAATTTCACAAGTCACTTTTTAGTGAACCCTCCTCCCAACAACCATCCCCTAATTCTCCCACCCCGTGTAGTGTTCCTCTGCAATTGGATTTATTGACTCAAGTTGCACAGGACCATGGGTATGGATCAGGCTTGGAGTGTGGACACTCTGGATAAATTAGGTTTCAAGCTTTCTAAGAGCTCCACATTTTTCAAAAATTTATCAAAACAACTGTGGATGCTATAATAAAGGCATTGCAAATGAAGGGGGGGGGGGGGGTGTAGCTGTCCTGGCTTTCCAGGAATCAAACACAAGCCTTTCACTCTATCTGGAGTGTAAAAGACTTATAAATGATATTGATTGCAGACTAAAAAGGAGCAAGGACTTTGAAGAGAAGACAAGGTTAGAATGTAGAAAGAGAAGAGAGGAGAAAGAGAATGAAAGAAGTAACCAACATTCGAGAATAGCAGTATTTGAGTGTTACAAAGAGACTGAGACAACAGAACAGTAGGAAAGTGGAAGGATAAGGAAACTGAGAAAGAATGGTTAGTACGTGACTATAGAGAGAGATGAGTGAAGTTGATCATACCAGGGAGGAATTGTGTGACTTGAGTTAAGAGAGAGTTGACAGTTGAAGAGAAGGAATAGATTAGAATGGGGAATAAGAAATAAGAGAAGGGAGTGAGAGGTGAGTAGGGTAGATATTGAGTTGTTGATGAGATTGAGTTGATGAGGTGTGAAGTGGAGAGTACGAGGTTGAGATTAAGTGTTGATTATAGTTATGTGGAGTGAAGAAGAGGGGTTGAGAGATGTAGCTAGGATGTCACAGAATTCTAACAGAGTGAGTTTAATTTGTTGTTTCAGGGGAGACACAGAGCTTATGTGGTTGATGGTTACCCCTAGACCATCCAGGAACCTCCATGCTGGTTTGGATATCCAGTAATCAATATCCCTACCAACCCAGTGTAAACTAGATGAGGTAAGTAGAATTTTCTGATTATTATTCCTCCACCACTATTCCCTACAACTTCATCATTCTAAGTGTCAGCTATGTGTATGAAACACTGGCTTAATTTCTATAAAAAGCAAGGTACTATCACTGTGCTGAAAGTTTATCAGAATAATAATAAGTATTATTCTCTCTCTAGTGTTCAAACTATGCACAGAGGATAACCTAAACTCCTTATAATTGTCTATTTGATATACAAACTAGTCAATCAGGAGAAAACTAACAGCTAACCATATAGATTTGGCTATCTGTCTGTCTTTTTGAGAGGTATGTAACAATAAAAATTGTTACTAAGCAGCTGGCAAGCACTTGAGCTGATTGGCTACTGTCAGAGGTGGTAGTCTTGCAGAAACTGCTTTATAAGGAATAGTACAAATTCTAAGATGGGGAGGTTCTAAGATAGCTTGATAACTGGTCCAGTAAATAAGGTGTGTTGGATAATAAAAGGAATAACACTACTCTAAAAGGAGGAGGAGAATATTCAGGGTGGGTGAATATGCTGAGGATCCAATCCTAGGCCAGGAAATGGCATCCTTTTATATTCTAGAGGTCTTCAGGGGAAGGTTCTAGAATGTTGTTGTATATTCTGCTCTGATGTATTACAGTTCAAATGCATTATGATGCAATGGGAATTGTATTGAATTGAGCACAGTATTTTCTATGTCCCCATGACCTCATGACATGTATGTATAACCAATCACATCATGGGCCAATTCATTCAATAGAACAATACTGGGAAATTACCATGCACTTTGGTAATTTCTTTCCTATAAGCATAATTTTATTATCATTATATTTATGCAAATAAGCTTATTTTCTCTCAGCTTTTATGACAATAATTTCTAATCCATAATTTATACTTTTTATTCCCTTTTCTTCAAGTATCCTTATTCTATGATAAAGTACTAGAAGGAGTAGGAATTTGGTGGTGGTTTGAGTGAGCTACCCCACTTAATTTTACATTCTGATTTGATTAATATAACAATATTTTATGATATGTTATTATTTACATTAGTAATACAGTATTTTTATTGTATGTTACAGTTTAGTCAGTTCTTAGGATACTCTGGAGTATCTCTAGGGCTGACACTAACTGTTGAATTAGTCTTATTTTTAAATTCAGACAGACAATGGGCTTCATTAAGTACTTTCCCAAGATGAAATATATGGCTGTTAGAGCAGCACTCAAAGGAAAGGCAATTTCAGAAATCAACCAAATTTTGGGGGCCACTATTCATACTACATCCATTTATTGATTGAATCAACTTTATAGTAGTACTTTCATGGTAGTATGAAATCTAGAGACATTTAAAAGTAGGGGAGAGACATATCAAAGTAGGGGATGGCCACTGGAACCAACTGATGAATAGTTACAGTTTTTCAAGGACCAGGAGACTTATAAACCATCTAAATGTATGCCAACAAGACCCAAAAAGTTTTAATCAAGGAGCATAGGGCATACAAAATTACACCTGATATTTTGATCTCCGGCTTGGTTTCTCACATGTTAAAAGAGGAAACTTTCAACCAATTGGATTTTGAATTTTTCCTGGAAAAGTTTTTGGTGAGTTAGAATTTTTTTTTCTATATCAATTGGATGTCTTGCTGAATTTCTGGGTGGATAGATCCCATCAATTAATCCTTTTCCATTACCAAATGGCTTTCTTTTTATGGAAAACACTGAAATGGGTCTGTAGCCAAAATTATCAAATTAAGTGGACATGAACCCAATTGAACAGGCCTTCAGCATGTACAAGGCCCCTGTATAACATCATGAGGACGTAATATGGGGGGGTGAAGATGAATTTGTGGTGGTTGATGGGTTTTTGCAATTAGTTTTTACAGCTGAGTTGACCTGGAAGCTATTCTGTGGATCTGAATATGATTTAGTTCATCCTTATGTTACTTAGTGAAGATGTGACTGCTTCATGTAAGACCAAAAACCCCTCTAAGCCTAAATCAAGGTCCCGGGTTCAACTCCCACAGTGGCCACACCTACATGGGTCCAAATCCCCATACTTCCTTGGGTCAAATCCCCACACCTACAGGGTCTAATCCCCACACATAATGGGTCTAATCCCCATACCTCTTGGGTTCAATCCCCACTCTCCACATCATGTAGCAAGGGGGGGGTGTTGAGTTGCCTGTTAGTCTGCTACCATGATGTATCACCAGCTGAACCATGAGCACTACCAACCAACACCCTGGAAGTCACAAGCGTCTGTAGCCTACTTGCACCATGCGCAAGCAGGTGATGTTTTCTGCGGAACTGTGGCGCGTGGTTTTCTTGAGGTTGCGCGGCCTGTGAAAACCTTGCCTGAAACATCAGGTGATGTTTCCATTCTATGCATGTCTATATCCATACACCCACTATGTAATTCCCAGTGATATGCACATGATGGACTCAAAGCTGCAACTACATATTTACATACATCACCCGCACTACACTCGTGAATTCCAATCTGCACTCTCCATTTCCCCATCTTTTCTCTGTAAGCATTGCGTCTTTTCTCTTCCAAGATGACTTGCTAACCATTTTTGCTTTCTTGAACAAGTTCAATCTTTGCCTCATGGATTCTTCAACCCAAAGGGAGCTTTGCACATGTCTGAAATGTCAAGAGAATATTTTTGTTGAGAATGGCATCACTCACCAAGGACTTTATTTACATCCTAGAACTTGACAGAAGCACTGGAATAATACTACAAACGGCAACGGAGAACAATTGGCGGAATCAATGGTTAAGCTGGCCCTTGAAGAATTCCCATCCCTTCTCCAAGACAAAAAACCTTCCCCGCCAATCCCTGATGTCAACTCTAGAAACATAGACCCCGTTACCTCAGACAACCCCAAATACAAACCAATTGGCATCTCTCACTGTGCGTATATTCATCCCAATTTCCCTGACTGGCTTACAGAGCTCATTGGTGTGTACTATTTTAGATTATGTCCTATAATTTATCCCATGGCTCTATTTGTTCTGCGGGATTAGTCAAGCCAAGTGTTGCAAGGCAGTTGGCTATATCCTATATCTAATTAAAAATTGTCGCCAGCTTCCCCCTGATGTCAAAATGGAACAAAAGATCCCAATGGATGTCCACACCATTACAAAACAATTGAAACTCACCCCTGAACTTGAAGAACATGTCTGCTGTCCAAAATGCTACTCATTGTACAACATTGAAACAGCACCGTTCACATGTGGCTACCGTGCAACTCCCAAATCACTAGTATGCGGGGAGGACCTATTCAAAGCAAACACAATCCTGTCTCTCAACCATGTCTCACACGGTCCAAATTGACGGTTACCGCCCTCAAAACGCCAATGCCAGCAGCCTCACCCAACAAACCCCTCAAGCATTTTTATCACACAGGACTTGACAGACTGGTTGAAGTGGTTTCTGTCCTTACCTGAAGTTGAAGCCTCCATGGAAGAATCCTCTGCGCAACTGGATTCTAGTCCCAACAGCATCTCTGACTATCTTCAATCGCGCGCATTCAAGAGGCTCAATTCTCAAGATGCTTGTTCAAGCTTGTTCTTAAGTGTGGCTCAAAAAAAAACAATAGGCAAATCGGTGCTTGACGTTGTGGTTCCCACTGGTATTACTCGAATGCCTCAAGCACTTGGGACAAAGAAGAATGGTAAGCTCAAGGCCAGTGAATACATATTTTTCAAGTATTTAAAGTTGAATGAAATCAAATTAGAAAAAATTGGAAAATAATATATTGAGGAAATATATTTTATCATCCAATTCCAAAAAAATATATGAAGTACTTTTTTTTTGGTATGATGAAGATTTAGTTGAATCATTTATTTTTTGTTTATTAGGGGGTATCAAATATGACCAAATCCACAATTAAAACCAGTGAATTATGTTTTTCCAAAAATTTGACTTACGGGAATTCTGAACCCTTTTATACAAATATCCATGGTTTTTAAAAATGGTGGATTTTGAAAACCAGTTGATTAGATAATGGTGGATTGGGTCATATTTGATACCCCCTATTGTAAAAAAAGAGAGAAAAAATTGGATGGTGAAGTTTTTTTTTTTTTTTGATTGGAGGAGAGGGCAAACAAATTAACTTTTGTTTGAAAATGTTTGGGGTGAAAAGAAAGTTTCTGGATTTTTTTTTGTTCTTTAATTTGGAGGGGGGAGTGATGGTTTATCCTTTGAAGATTCAAAAGGACAACCATCAAAAATGGCTGCTCAGCAAAGAGGGGTCATCAATGTTGATGGCTGTTATCTTTGCTGAGGACAGCCACATCAATGGCTGTTATCTTTGCTGAGGACAGCCAATTTGATGGCTGCTGCAGCAGAAAAAAGCCATTGACTCCAATGACAGCTCTTTGCTGAGAGGAGCCATCAATGGTTGACTTCTGAAACAGATCAACACTGATCCACAATCCGTGTCATGCAACCTAACCGGCCAATGGCAACCTGTTAGGTTGCATGTATTGATCCAGTAAAAATTGTACATGGTTTGTTTGGCTTGCAAAGCTCATTCTCTTATTTATATGTAGATAAGAGACAAAAACCTCAGAGACCAATTTGAGATTCTTCTGCTCCACAGTTATCTAAAGTTGGTGAGGCCCAGCTCCTTTACACTTGTCAATAAAGACAGAAAATCCATCAATTTTGTGACTTTTCTCATTATTTTTGTCCAACAAATTAAAATGGAATAATCAAATTCTAAAAGATAAATTAAAGGTGATCTTGCTCCCAAGACAAGTCAGAAAGTCCTTTGCTTTTGTACTTCTCATGTGCACAGAAGAATTGCCAGCTATGTGTATGAAAAACTGGCTTAATGTTTATAAAGAATCCAGGTACTATCACTGTACTGAAAGTTTATCTGAATAATAATTACTATTATTCTCTCTGTAGTGTCAAAACTATACACAGAGGATACCCTAAATTCCTTATAATTGTCTTATTTTATTTACAAATCATTCAATCAGGAGAAGACTAACAGCTAACTGTATAGGTTTGGCTATCTTTCTGTTTTTTTTCACATATGTGTAACAGTATAAATTGTTACTAAGCAGCTGGCAAGCACTCCAGATGATTGGCTACTGTCAGAGGTGGGTAGCCTTTCTGCAACTTCTTTATAAGGGATATTTCCAGGTCTAAGATGGGAAGGTTCTAAGGTAACTTGATAAATATTCCAGTAAACAAGGTGGGCTGGATAATAAAAGGGTAAAACTACTCTAAAAGTAGGAGGAGAATATTCAGGGTACTTACTAATGTGGTACTGGGTGAATATGCTGAGGATCCAATCCCAGGATAGGAAATGGCCTCCTTTTATATTCAAGAGGTCTTCAGAGGAAGGTTCTAGAGTGTTGTTGTATATTCTGCTCTAATGTATTACAATCCAAATGAACTATGATGTAATGGGAATTGTATTAAATGTAGCACAGCATTTTCTATGTCCCCATGACCTCATGGCATCAATGTATAACCAATAACATCATGGGCCAATCAATTTAATAGAAAAATACTGGGAAATTACCATGCACTTAGTTAATTTCTTTCTTATTAGCATAATTTTATTATTCTTATATTTATGCAAATAAAATTATTTTCTCTCAGCTTTTAAGTTTTATGACAATAAATTTTAGTCCATATTCTATAATTTTTATTCCTTCTTATTACCAAATACCTTTAATATATGATAAAGTAATAGAAGCACTGCCAGCATAATTGCCTAGGTTGAGTTCATCCCAGTTAAACTAGGATGCAAACAACCAATTTAAAGTAGGTTGAACTCAACCAATGAAATATAAAACCAAGGGGGGTCCCTTGGATTTATATTTCATCAGTTTATTTCAACCAAGTTTAAATTGGTTGAGTGCATCCCAGTTTAACTGGGATGACTTCATCCTAGGCAATTATGCTGGCAGTGAAGGAGTAGTAATTTAGTGGTATTTTGAGTGAGCTACCCCACCTTATTTTACATTCTGAGTTGATTGATCTAATAATATCTTATGATATGTTATTATTTACAGTATTACTACAGTATTTCATTATATTTTACATTTAAATCTTTTCTTAGGATACTCTGGAGTATCTCTAGGGCTGACAGAAATCCTCTTTGAAGGCACCAAGGTTTTGTTTTGTAAGAACCAGTAAAATTGAGCCTGTGTCAAGTTGCCAAATTTGTATTTATTTGATTTTTGATCACTAGCTGTTTCAGAGGGTAATTTTCTTTTGCAGGAACATAAATTGTTGGCCAGTTGAGAAACAAGGGAAGGTACAAAAAAGAGGTGATGGACTGAGATCAGTCTTTCCCACTGTTTTTCTTGTATATATCCAGTCTGAGCTGATTTCTTGTAGCGATTGGATGGAATTGAAGTTAGTTTGGTGACACAGATAAAAGTTTGGTATTGAAAACAAATAAATATTTGCTTGAATTTTTTCTGTTATACTGGCTAATGCACAACTGACCAGATGGTCTGTCCTCTTCTTGAATCCACTGGCTGGGCAAGCAGTTACTCCAGTGGGTGGTGGTTCTTGACTGGGTTCATCAAAGGGTGATGAGACTCATTTTGGGTGATCCAAGAAGGATGGATTAATTATCCAATCTTTGACTTTTTCATATCTTTGACTTTTTCATAAGATGAAAGGTCACATTATTTCAGTGGGGGAATTGTTTATTGAGTGATTTTAAACCTTTCCTTTGATAGATGAGAAACACCAGTGAACAGTAAATTGGTCAACCAGCTCCCTGAATCAACAGTGAAGGAACCTAAAGGCCAATTCTCTTCCAAACCCACATTTTTGAACATCTTTTGGCAATTTAGGAAGAACTAGGTTGTGATTCAGGTGGAGATAGAAAATGGGTTTTATTCTTTTTGTCTCATCAATTTAGTTTTCTCACTGTTAACACTGCCAGCATAATTGCCTAGGATGAAGTCATCCCAGCTAAACTGGGATGCACTCAACCAATTTAAACTTGGTTGAAATCAACTGATGAAATATAAATCCAAGGGACCCCCCTTGGTTTTATATTTCATTGGTTGAGTTCAACCTACTTTAAATTGGTTGTTTGCATCCTAGTTTAACTGGGATGAACTCAATCTAGGCAAATATGCTGGCAGTGTAACACAGTTACTTTTCACATTTCAGGCTTTTTTTTACTTCCCATTTCTATTCCTATTTGATCTTCATATCAGAATTCACAGAGGTATAGTAAGGAACTGAACAAAAGAAGGTACTAGATAAAAATTGTTCTTTCTTAAATTTCTTATGTTTTCTAACTTTTGGTCTTCAACAGATTTTTCTTCTTTGACTTGATATTTTCTAGTCTCTTTACTATTATTAGCTTCATATCTACTGCTGAAATATTTTTTTCATCTCAAAAACTTACAATAATTGGCTGGGATCAAGTCATTAATCCTTTGGTTTGGATTTCATCAGTTGAGACCACATTCTAACTTGGTTGAGTGTATCTCATAACTGGGATAACCTCAACCCAGCTGACCAGAAAGAGCTGTCAAGTAGTGACAGCATGAAATTTTTCAATAATCTATGACAGTGAAGTTTTCTGGTAATTAACGCAGCATTTCTATACACAAGGGGTCCATACCATAGATCAAAATCTCAAATTTGTTTCACCAATTAATTTTCTTCAAAACAAGAAAACCCACCCCAAAACCAGTGGTGGCCCTTTCATAATGAGCAATGTGCGGTGTTGTACACCATTTGAATCCTTGGTTAAGAAACCAAATTGCTGGGTTAATTTGTAAAAAAGAGTTATTTATAGTGTTCCCAGCGACATCATTTCCAATTTTCACACGGGGGCAGGGGTTTGGTTTTCTCTTTACTTGTGCACACAGGACAAGAAAAAATAATGCAATAAAATTAACGTCTCATGGGTTTCTGTACCTTTCTTCTCTTTTGACAATTTGTTCAATTAACTAAAACATGTATCATAGATTAGAAACAGAGATATAAGATTGAGCCCGAAAGGAAAATGGGTGAGGAGGGGACAGGGCCAACAAGAAATAAACGGGGACAAGGAAACATCAGGGGGCGGTATCAAGCGGGGTATGGTGGCCTAAGAGCGATCCTTGGAATGATGAGTCTTCTTTGAAGATGCTGATTTATCAACAACAGATTTGTGCTCCTCTGCTGCGTTTGATCTTCTCTCAGCCGAAGATACGTTGAGAGAGTTGGAGGAGACTAAGTGAGATGGGTGGGATGGTTTAGAGATGTTTTGATCGTTGGGCGCACTATGGTTACCGGCTCCGGAGGCGCTGGCAACTAGTGGATGAGATGTTAAGTTGACCGAGGTTGATCTCTTGAATGCAATGTCCGGATGCTCGGCAGCTTGTTTGGTTATTGAAGCCTGAGTCCCTGTGGGATCCGACGGTAGCTGCTGAACTGCGTTGGCTTGACAGGCCGGAACAGTTGCATGGGGTACCTGGAAACCATATTGTTGATTTGCTTGCTGTTGATGGGCCGGCATTTGTTGCCCGCACTGATCAGCCCAGACGTTAGGGTAGCCATTGCCATTCAAGTTGGGATCAATTGCTTGTTGGCCGGAGTGTGAGACATTTGGATGAGCCGGAACGGACTGATGAATATGCGGACCCGAAGATTCGTTGGGAAAACGCCCATGTTGCTGTTGGGCCAGGTGGGGGTGGTTTGTTGGATTCGACTGATTTGCTTGGACTTCTCGTTGGTGCGCGTCCGCACTTGCTTGATATTGGGTGCCGGGGTCATTATTCACATTTGGCTCGGCTGCTTGTTGAGCAAGAGTCGGGAGGTTTGGCCCAACCGTTTGTTGAGTGTGGTGTTGGATTTCGTCGGTAAAAGCTTGTGGATCTTGGGCTGCATCATCCGAGTTGTGGACGAACGCTGCTTCGTCAGAGGCGGACATAATGGGAGTCATAGTTTCGATTTGCATCCTTGCGACGGCAGCCACCTCTTGCGAAGTGACCTTAGTGTTCCCGCGACTCATTTTGGCATCGAAGTACTGACTGACGGCTGAGTAGAGCTCGAGGTTCGAGCGGCCCAGCGCGATTTGAAACAGAGCTCCGAGCAACGCGTCCTGAGTGACGGTAAATCCGCTGGCTACCAGTTCATGTAAGCCCCTGTCTATTTGGTCGTAGAGAAGGCTAATCTGGCCGGCCTCGGTGACTTCCATCCTGAAGTTGAAAAGGTCGACGAGAGCTGTCATGTGAGCGGTACGCGTGTTTCGGAGGAATTGGCGAGCAATGGCACCGTAGGCAGCGTGTGCTGAAGGCGCGTCACGCAAGGAGTAGCGCAATTCCCGAGGGATGGTCCGATAAATCAAACTGCGGGCCACCTTGTCTTCCGTCTTGTTCAATGGGACCGGTGGAGCTGACTGGAGATATTTTTCGCGGTCGACTAAATCTGCTAAGGTTTCATCTAGTTCGTTCACCCAAGCTTTGAGATTGCTGCCGTCGGTTCGAAGAGGAGTGATGTCTCTAGAGAGCTCTCTGATCGCCTCAACCCTACGAATCGAAAGGAAAATTGAATCTTGACCTTCGTCTGCTGGAGTTTCTTCTTCTTTCACGTCCTGAGACTGGGCGTCGGTCCTGGCGGGGGCCATGCTGCAGGAAGTAGACAGTCGGAGTCGGGATGGTGGCTTCTTCAGGATATGTTCTTGATTGAGCAACCGGAAGTGTGCGAATGGACTCTCACTTAGCTGGTTAACACTAAACTGGCGATATCGGGGTATCTTTGTTTTATTCTGGGTGTAGTGGTAAGCAGCAGGTGGATGATCCGAGAAGACAAGTCAAAGGGCCCCAACTAAATATGTACATAGATAAATATCCCGAGTCACGTGGTTACACTTATTCCTTTGAAGGGAAGTGTCAATTTGAATATCCAAAGCCAATCCCACCTTACATATTTATTTATTTATTCAAATGAGACACTTGTTTCCGTAACTATGTTTTACATGTTTGTCGCCGTCATGACTTCTGCTTCGTCCCTGAAAGCCTACCAGACTCCACTGGCCTCAAGACATGCGTCTGTTGGTCGGCCATCAAATGTCTTTTGTAAGAGCATCATTACCGGTGGCTAGTTCGGCGCAAGCTGGACTTTGGCCACAAAATTCAAACGCACCGGGCGGAGCTAAGGACAAGCCAAACTACACATTGCAATGGTTACTTCTCAGCTATATCTTGATATAGAGCTACAATAGCTACACCAAGCTATTTCCCCACTTCCTGGCCACCGTATATCCATATCCACCAACATCTGATCATCTTCCACACACCAATCAACAATGCAAACGCGTTCCAAACTGACTCCCACCAGATGATGAACATCTTTCAAAAAGCTGGCTAAAAAAATTGAAGGATGTTATCCAATCAACCGGACAAAAAAATGAGTTCTGGAAACGAGTTGCCGATGATGTCAATGTCTATGCCACCGGTATTGAAAGAGAATGGAGCCAGTGCATGCACCGGTTTCTCTATCCTTTTCATCTTCAGCATCATTTAGCCAATTTTTTTGGCCATCCGTTTAGATTTGCAGTTGGTGACACATACAGAAATCCACTCGAAAATTCTCAGGAATGTATGAAAAGCTTGAAAAATGCCAACCATCTGACCATTCTGTCTTGACCAATATCCTTCCGAATGCAAAAATGGCCTATTACAAGCCAGAGGGGAAAACAATTCCCTATGAGCGGGCTTGGATTTTCCTCAAGGACTCGCCCAAGTGGAATGAGTTTTCAAACAATCGTTCAAATTTTGGGACCACCGGTCTTCGCTTCAGCTCCTTCTACGCCTGGGACTCAAACTGAAGCTCCAACAACTACTCATTCCTGCTTGCATTCCCAGCCCAATGCTGATACTTCCTTGAAGAAACCTCTAGGAGTTCATACAACTAAACAGTCACTCGTAGGAAATGATTATCATGCTAAAAAACAATTAAGCTACTTTGGAATCAGTCAATCAACTGCCGCAACCAAACTCTTGCAATGAAAAAAAACAAAAGAAAATCCAATCAGAAGTTTCCAAAGCTGAAGTGAATCAGACCAACATGGAGATACTGTCTAAGAAGATAGAGGACTTACCCAATAAAATTTCCCAAGAGTTTTTCCATGATATTTCATGACATGCACAAACAGGTTTAGGAAAGGAGAAAATGTGCATTAAAAATGTGAACCAAACAATCATGTGGAAGATTTGGTGAACAATGAAGGACCAGGATCTTCTGCAAACTACACATCTCATTTGATTCAAAATAACTCTTCACCTGGCAGCAATACCAAAAATGGGTATGAATCAGATGATGTTAACTCAATGTTTGAAATTCTCATTATGTGAACCACTTGTGTGTTGAATTGCTAGTCTGTTATCATAGTATCTCTCAAAAACAATGATCAAATAACTTCAGATTTGTTTCTTGGGCTTTTGTTTGTTTTCGATGTACATGCAAGCAATGGGGTTTTTTTAGGAAGAAAAAAATAATTATTTTGATGAATTATTTTAGTAAGAAAAAAATCAAAACAGTATGTTGTGATTTTTATTTGGTCCCCCTGTTCCTGGACCCAAAGTTTTCTCAAGTAAGATCAATGAAGTCATTCTTTGGCCTTTGATTCTGTACACCACATTTTAGGTTGAGTGTGCGGATTTGATGTTTGGAAATATTATATTGTTCACCCAAAGGGGGAACTACAGTGACAGAGCAAGGTAATTTAAAATTAAGAGATGAATCACACCCATGGTCCTGCATAATAAATTTTTTGAGAACAACACAAGTCTTCATCATCATTTTTATTTGATAAGGATTCCAAATGCAAGAGGGTGTGGTGATAAGACCCCAGTGTTATTGCAAGACCCCAAAGGCAAATTGTATATATTGAATTAACACATATCTAGAATCACCTGCTCAATCATTTAGAGAAATAACAGCAACTGGAGCTAACCACATTCTCACCCTGTTGCAAGATTTCTACTGCAGGGAGATACTAGTGGAGTATGGCATGCATGATTGCCATGAAATCATTTCCCCCCTTCACACCAACACCATCACCTGTCCTATTTACTCAGCACTACCATCAACGGGTTTCAACTTCCATCACAAGGTGGGCTTTTTGAACTACCTGGTTAAGTGAACCAGGCCTGATCTTGCATCCACATGCAGCTATTTGTCAAAAAATGATCAAGAGATACCTAGGCAGACAGAACATGGAGGCAAATGGTAAAAGGTGGATTCAGGACATTGGAAAGCCCAAAAAATGGGGAGACTCAATGACACTTTAACTCTTGGCAAAACATTATAAAGTTATCCTATTTGGATCACCAAAAAGCCTCCTGACAGAAGTGGCTGGTGGCAGGAATATAAAACAGAAAAGAACATACAAAACAACCAATCAACCAATGTTTATTTTATAATCAACCTGCTTAATCACTAGTCAAATGTTCATAAGCATCAACTCACCTTACCATGTGTCTCATATTCATCATTTCATCTGTCCAGCTATATAGTTTGTTTGTGCAGGATGATGCAACTTGACATATCCAGATCCACTTTCTACATTTACTATGTTATCTTCAACACACAAAGGATTATGGGCTTGCTGCAGGGGCCATCTCTACCTATCCCTCCACTCTAGTTGCTTACACCAATGCTAGCTACACAAAAATCACCCAAGCCTTCTCCTTTGTCAGTTGTACTATCCTCTGAAACAGGTTGATTGGCTGGTGTTGCACAAAAATGGAACTTGATGTACCAACAACATCCACCACCAAATCTGAATACCCCACACATATTCTGGACCCAAAAACTACTTGACTATATCCACCCCTTTCTTTGCCTTCCCCCAAACGCAGTAACCTTGCTCTGCAAGAATCAGGGCGCCCTGGAATTCCTTAAAGAAACCATCTACCAGCACTGCACTTTTCACATAAAGTTGAAATACCACTGGCTCAGACATCACACCAAACACTCCAACTACTTTCACCTTGCCTATGTCCCAACAGACAAGAATGTGGCTGACTTCTTCACAAAGCTGCTCACACCAATCAATACCAGACAAGCTCTTTCCAGCATGTTCATGTAAGCCTTTCAATTTGCAGTCTGAAGATGGCCTATAAAGCATGGGGGTTTGAAAATGGATATGTCAAGAGAGGTGGTCATGATAGATAGGGTTAGGTTTGGTCAGACGCCACCTGGACTTGATTGAGTGCATCCCCAAAGACCCTTTCTTGGAACCAATTCATTCCAGGTTGGACCAACTCCTAGACCCAACAACCTTCATAATAAGAGTGATCCTCAGAAAGTTATCAAAGGTCATTGCCCAAATCAAAACTTCTCTTTCTGAATATGAAATTGTCAAAATTGACCGCTGTGGGGGATTTACATGTAGTAGGTGCAGAAAGTGCTCAGCTGGAACCAGTGGGGCAGAAGGCTGAGGAAAGCATTACATGAAAATTTGGTTTGGATATCAGTTGAAAATATCCAAAAGAATGGTATCCAAATGCATAATCATGTTTTTCTACTTTTGAATGCACCAGGTATAGTGCAGCCAATAGAGGGAGGTGTTCAGCACAGCAAATGCTGCAGGGGCAGAGCCCTACCAGTGCATTCAACAGTTATGTGGAAGGGGGCTAAAGAAGTGGTGTGGCTGGACTACCAAGTGGAGCCACAGGGCTTGGGGCACCTGGGGCCCAGCCGGGGCCATTGTGGTAGGATATGTGCAGGGGAAATCAAAGAAGGCAAGGACTAAATTGATGGGACTCTGCATGGTGGAGTAAAGGGTACTGGTTAGGGCTGAAGTAGGGTTGAGGAGGGGGGGTATAAAGTGTGGAGGTGGGATAATAGGGTGGGGAGCATAGGATACTAAACAGGGAAAACATCACAGGAAAAACAGGGGGAAAGGTGTTATAGTAGGTTCGTAGTCTTCAAGTCTCTTAAAAAGGAAAACACACATACACTTTTTAGCAGAAACACCTTGTCTTGTAGCATCTACAAAGAAGAAACCAGAGGTTACCTGGACCATCAGAAAACAGGCTCAGTGGATTTTAACAGCCAAGCATTCAGGTTTCAACATTGCACATATGTTTCCTTTCCCCAACTGAATTTCATCCCATTCTTCCTTAAAGACTGGGTAACACAACTTCTGAACACACGGTCCTCCATGGCTAGGTACTGACTCCCTGGCCCTTCAAAAACATGTAAACAAAGGAATAAAAGTAGAGTGACAAAACATTTTTCATCTTACATTCTTGTGTAGACACCAGAAAGATACCCCCATCATTGCAAAATGTTTGTTTCTATTCAATTTTTTTCTTGCAGTCTACATCTATACATCTTGTCATAAATTAAGACTACATAGTTTGATTACCTGCATTTCATAAAGATATATCTGAGAATGTCCCAATCTTCATCTAATAAGATAAAGAAGGACAAGGCAATTTAAAACTGGAACTTGCCCACAACTACTAACATTTCAACTAGAAACCAACCCTTTGAGAAACTAAGGAAACCAGCACAGTGCCGGGGATGAGATCGGTTCTGAAGTCTATGTGAAATAGGACGTGAAGCCTTCCGCAAGAGAGCAAGACAGCAAACCCCTTGATGTGTGCCATGCATCGTACATTGCTCACTCACATATGAAAGACGGAGACGCAGTCAAAATGAATGACAGGATACAGGAAGACTATCAAATGAGCATGGGATTGAACGTTTTATTTAAGTTTCTTTGCCATACGTTGGACGTAACTTGATATTTATTGCTTAGCAGCGGTATGTGCGATGGATATAATCAAACTTGACTTGGCGTGAGTTGGATTTCCAACCTAACCCAGAAGACCGCCAGGTGATCGAAAAGCAAAGTCAACACGTTGCGACATAAGATCTTAAATCACTTCTTCTGTCGGTTGAGGGATTCGTCGTTGACTGATTTAAAAAACAAATTTGCGTCGAGTGAGTTAGCGAGTTAGTGATGGGTTCGATAGATCAGTTGGTGAACACATGAAAGAGTACTGCACCATTTAACATCAATGTGTCCGAGTCTAGAATCAGTCTATTGCCACTTTGGGCAACCACCCCAGCAATCTCACGTGCAGCTTCAAGCCTTCTAAGTTGCAAGAATCCTGTGAGAATCAAATAAAGGATGGATGTCACTTAATTGATCCTTTGTCGGAACAGAATCAGGGGGAGATGGGAGAGGATTTGGATTCACTGACCTCGATTCTGTTTGACAGCCTCACCAATTAGCTCTGCACTACGAGCTTCACCCTGAGCACGAATTTTCGTGGCCTGTTTTTCTTGGATGGCTTGATCGACCAGGAAGGCAGCCCGTTGAGCGGTTTGTTGAGCAATTTGTTTGCTCTCCACTGCCTCACTGAAAGCAGGCGAGAAAGTTACATGGGTGATGGAAACGTCGTCCAGCGTCAGGTTGAAGCGAGAGGCTCGACGCGTAAGGTTTTCTCGGACAAGTCGAGAGACCATCTCTCGTTGACCAATCAATTGGGATGCGTTGAACTGGGCTACAACTGATTTCAGCACTTCATTCCTGTATCAAATCAATTGGGCCGTTTGGATCGTTGTCAATAATCGATCAGATCCGAAGTCAATCACAAGTAGAAATCAGTATTCACACTATACTGGGCAATACACGCTCATCGTAATCCGAACCAAGTTCGCGATAGATCGTTGCCAGAGAGTCCACATTAGGGCGGGATAGAACTCGACAAGTGATATTGACCATCTGGAGATCTGATTTAAGTAGTAATTATTAGCAGTTAGTTTCTTGATTTACCTCTTTTTCCTCGGGCATTAAAAACAAGGAATGTAGTATATTTATACACCTTTCGTGCCAGTAAGTGATGCAATTGTTCTAGGTTTCGCTCGAACATCATAGATGATCGGGGTCTCCAACCAAGGAATCTACGCCGCACCACATCAGGCAAAGGATAATTATCAGTAGGAGGTAGATGAAAGGATGACGATGGCTTAGGGAGGCTGACCACAAAATGAGTTCCTTCGCCATATACCTCCGGCCTGACACCATGAATTCGAGTATACTTGATGGCCCGGTGGCCACCATCAACTGAACAGAGACGATCATACTGGTTAAGTGAGCCGAGCATTTACAATGTCTGATATATATTCATGAGCTAGGACAGACCGTTGAAGAGTGCCGAGTTCAGAGTAATAGCAGCTCCCAGAAGCAGCAGCCCACCGGCTCCACCCAGGGCCGTCCCGATACCCGATGGCCCACCGCCAAAGTTGGAATAACTACCTCGTCCTGGACCGGATTGACCAAATACTCGAGCCTGTTTGGCTAGCAGTTTCGCAAACTCTCGACCCTGTTGGTTCATCGTCTTGTCGTTTAGTTGTGAGCTTGATCTGAGTCTGGGTGGGCGAATCAGCTGGGCGGTGGGTGTACAGTATGCATGTGGAAGTGATTATGTAAGCCGGGTGGTGAATTTATTCGGGGTCAGTCCGCTGCGGTTTCATACTCGGCTCAAACCTTCTTAGCCTCTACATCCACGCTCGGCACGTTCATCATGAGAACTTCTCGGGACTCTCGAGCTTTCGGTGGTCCGGCTTGGTTGCTCTCGATCGGATTTGTATTCCATGCGGTATATTTAATGTCAAGTAAGTTCCTTCTATGTTCTTTTTCTTGATGCAGAAGACTCTGGAGTTGGTATGCTGATCGGTATCTTTTGCCTGATAACATAGTATTCGATGTATATTTCATCAGTCCAGTCGTCAGAGTACCTCAGCGCTTCAGCCCGTTGGATCCTATTCAGGGTGAACCCTCCGCCTCCCGGGTCCACGCCAAGCCTCTTGCCAGTCGGGTAGTCTTGATTGTAGGTGTGTTTAGTATGATCGTCATCCAGTCTCTCTCCAAAACAGCTTGGGACAAAAAGCTGATGAGCTTACTGGTTGATGTGTGTGCGCGCGCTCGTAGGTGATGGCTTGAGAGCGGATAAGTTATTCTCCCTATTTCCTGATCCGCCCTTCGATCCATCTCTGCCTGTCCCAATCCTGCCAGATCTCAAGCCGATACCGATGTCCGAGAACGACTGGGTCCATACCAACCAAATTACTCCAGCGCCTTACCTCAGGGCGCTGATTGAAACTGGCCAAGCAAGCTGGGGAGTCAGTCACACACGCGTACCAACGGAGAGTAGACCGGGTCACGTGGCCATCATCGCCGGAATGTATGAGGATGTAAGTGCCGTCACTCGAGGTTAGTGTTCATTCACTTGACTGTCTCCTTCTATAGCTCATCTCCACATCAATCCACCTCCTCATTTAGGTTGGAAAATGAATCCGGTCAACTTTGATTCAGTCTTCAATCAATCTTCACACAGCTTCACCTTTGGGTCTCCAGATATATTACCCATGTTTAAACATGGCGCATCTGATCCTTCTCGAGTGGATGCCTGGAGCTATGACGAAGCCGCTGAAGACTTCACCAAAGACGCGGCCCAACTGGATATATGGGTACTCGAGCGACTGAAAAGTTTATTATCCGAGGCCAAGAGAGCCGGTCCAGGCAGCTCACTTGATCGCCAGCTGAACTCAGATCAAGTCTTTTTTTTCTTACATCTTCTTGGCTTAGATACTACGGGCCACTCTTATCGCCCTCACTCCCCGGAATATTTCCGGAATATTCAAGTGGTAGATCAAATTGTACGAGGAACACAAGAGCTCCTAGAAAAATTCTACGGTGACAACCGCACGGCTTTCATTTTCACGGCGGATCATGGAATGAGCAATATCGGCAATCACGGGGATGGAGACCCAGACAATACCCGAACTCCTCTCATTGCCTGGGGAAGTGGGATCCAAAAAGGTGCTGATGGCTCTCCGTTTGCTGCTGATGGCTCTCTTCAACTCGATCCATACTACCAAAACTGGAATCTTAATATGACCCAAAGAAAGGACGTGGAACAAGCCGACATTGCTGCACTCATGGTGTGCATGATTAAACCAGTTCTTGGACAGTTTTTAAGGATTTCTTGCTCACTCATTTCCAATCGGTTTAGGCTGCTCTGGCTGGAATTCACGTGCCTTCCAATTCTGTGGGACGTCTACCCCTCGACTACCTTAATGGCTCTCGGTCAGACCTTGCCAGGGCCACCTATGCCAACACACGGGAGATCCTGCAACAGTATGAGACGAAGCATGGTGAGAGACGAGAGGCTGAAGTTTTGATTTTTCTTATAGACTTGGTCTCACTAAGATGCCTCTTTCGTTGCTCTGAAAGAGCTCAAGGCGTCAACGAAATTCGCTTTCCGCTCTTTCCCTGGCTTACCGGATAAAGAGACTTTGAACAAACCGTCCATATCCGAACGATTATTTCTTATTCACAGAATGATTCTCACCAATCGCAATGATGAGGCAATCAGAGCTTGTAGTGAGTTGCAAAATTTAGCATTACAAGGTCTGAAATATTTGCAAAGGTGAGAAGTCTATCCAGCCCTTGTAGACTTAATGATGGCTCACCATTTTGTTTTGTTTTTGGGCATAGGTACGACTGGTTCCGACTCCGCACGATCATTGTCATTGGATATGTGGGATGGATGGTCTATACTGCCATCTTTGTCCTGCGCACCTTCATCATCTCTCCTTCACCTCGTGACCACATGAGGTTTGGGTCAATCTGCGGCGGCGTTGTGTTCGCGGCTACGAGTTTATATTTTTATCTGGAGCGCAGTCCAACAACGTATTATTTATACGTCCTCTTCCCGGCGTACTTCTGGGGACAAATCCTTGATGATGTCGATACCCTACAAGACCTTGTAGATTGGACATCTAGTAGCTCATTATCTTCGACTCGTGTTTGGGCTACTATCTTGGCCACCTTGATGAGTTTAGAATTTATGGTACTAGGATACTTTCATCGGGTGGCTTGGACGATTGGATGGATTGTAATCGGCGTATTGTGGCCTTCGATCGCACTCTCGCCCCGATTCAAAGAAGAAAACAGGTCTTTACTCAGGGCATGGTCCATTGCATCGATATTTACCAGCGTATTTACGATCCTACCTGTCGAAAAGGGGGAAAGCATTATGGTCATGTTAGTTTGAGCCCGCTGATCTGATCCAACCTTCGCATATGTCAATTTGGTATTGACTTTCCTTCTGTATTAACTGTAGTGCTACCGGTGGTTTTGCCTTTCTTTACGCTGGATATACAGTCCGGCGCAAGTATGGCAGCCCCTCTCGAAGCCAGTTAGTGTTGATCTTGATCACCCTTCTGGTTACCATTGATTCTACCAGGAGACTTCAGCAAAAGCAGGGACTCCCACTTGTCAACCAAACACTTGGATGGCTACTTCTTGCTTCCTCTATTCTCCCTCTCTTGCCTCGGCGCTCAAACCCTGGTTGCGGAACCCAGGACTCTCTATTGACCACCCGACTGGTCGAAATCGTCTTCGCTTATGCTCCTGTCTATATCATCTTATCATTGTCGTACGAGGCGCTTTTTTATTTGGCCTTCGCCGGCTCGTTGTTGATTTGGCTTGAATTAGAGACAGAGTTAGCTCGGTTCGACAGATCTGAGGATATATCTATCCAAGAGCGTGAATCAAGATCGGGGGTGGGGAAGCCGATCGGACCGATTTCGAAGTTTCGATTGCGTCACAGTAGATTAAGCTTATTCTATCTATTTTTTATCCACGTTGGATTTTTCGGGACGGGTAATGTGGGCTCGATCTCCTCGTTTTATTTGGAGCCGGTCTACAGACTGGTGCCGATCTTCAACCCATTCTTGATGACCTCCTTATTACTCTTTAAGATCCTGATCCCTTTCCTAATCGTCTCATCGGTCTTTAGTACTTTGAACTATAGATTGGGCTTGCCAAAGTTCTCTTTGTTCGTCTCGAGCTTGACAATCACCGATCTAATGAGCCTGAACTTTTTCTTCTTGGTTAATGATGTCGGTTCCTGGCTTGAGATTGGTCAATCTATTTCACACTTCGCTATCTCCTCCTTGTTGTTAGTCTTCATGATCTTGTTGCATTTCGTGGGCGACTTCCTTCTACTCGATTTGATCCCTACTCGTCATTCTTCTCCGTTTCCGCAGAAATCTAAGTCTCATTGATCTCCTTCTCGCTGGCTTTGTCAAAGGAAACTAGTGCTAACCTCGCATTTGTGGTTACTTGATTTTCTTCCTTCAACACTTCTCTCCACATACAATTAGGGAGCAAAACACTTGTCCATAGGGATAAATTGAGTCACAGTAAATCACAGCTTACCTCCAATAACAGTCGTAATATTGGAGGATTTCCCGTGGAATCAAAGCGCCGCGCAAAAGCTAATTTACAACCAAAAAGGCTAAAACATCTGCGTGGAAAGGACATGAATTTATCCTTCAATATTTCAAGAAGAGGAAAAAACCCCGAAGAATTAATACGCATTGTGCTGGGCCCCGTTTTTAACAAAAATGTAACACAAAATGGAGGAAATTCACGAATTTACTAATCTTCATCAGGTCATCATAAAATCCTCCAGAGTTGGAGAATGGAAATTGAACTGAGGAATAACAGATCCTCTGATTAAAAGCTCTTTAGTGAAAAGTTGACTTAAAAATGAATCAAAGTGACACTAGTTACTGGGAAAGTTGTTGTGAATAAGGGACCTCTTCATCCTAAGTGCTAGGTGTGGCCTATTTTTGAAGCTTGGAGAAAAGAAAACATGAGGAGAGGCTGATATATCTGAGAGCCAACCACAACAAAGATTTTCCAAAGCTGGAATAATTGAGACGATTTTGATGGTAGGGCAGGAGTGTGCACACTGTGGTGGTTTATATATAGCAACACAGATACAAGCTGGAAAACAATGTGTGGAGCAAGCCAAATATGCTTATAGTAACATCTAACAAACACCAAAGCACCATCAAATGCATACAATGGGGTATCTACAGGTGTAAGTGAGGCTGAGGCACGTCTTACCAAATGCAGGCTGCAGAAGCATATCAATGAAAACTTACATATAGGGATGAATACATGAATTAAGCAGTGTTGATGTTGGTCCCTCTGGACAAGGCAAAAAAATGTGGCAGAAAAATTGGTGTTGAGTTTTGTCCCCTCAGATTAGGCAATTGGTGCTGCAAGAGACAGGTGTGTTGTCAGCCCTAGAGATACTCCAGAGTATCCTAAAGACTGACTTTAATGTAAAAAATAATAAATATTGTATTAATAATAATATATCCTATAATATTATTAAAGAAATCAACTTTTCATATAAAATTAGGTGGGGTACCTCACTCAAACCACCACCAAATTCCAACTCCTTCTAGTACTTCACCATATCTCAGAAGGTACTTAGTAGGAGATGGAATAACCGCAAAAAATATAGATTATAAATTATTGTAATAAAAGCTGAGAGACAATAAAACTTATGTGCATAATTATAAGAATTTAAAGTTATGCAAATAATAAGGAAATTACATAAGTATGTGGTAATTTCCCAGTATTATTCTATTATTAGAATTGTCCCATGATGTGATTGGTTATACATACATGTCAGGGGAAATAGATAATACTGTACTCAATATAATATAATTCCCATTACATCACAGTACATTTGAATTGTAATACATTAGAGTAGAATTTGACATAATATTCTAGAACCTTCCATAAAGAACCTCTAGAATATAAAAGGAGGCCATTTCTGGCCTAGGATTGGTTCCTCAGCATATTCCCCTAGTACCACCTTAGTAAGTACTCTGAATATTCTCCTCCTACTATTAGAGTAGTGTATCCCCTTTTTTATCCAACCCACCTTTATTACTGGAATAGTCTCAAGTTACCTTAGAATTCCCCATCTTTTGGCCTTGATATGTTCCTTAGAAAGCAGTTGCTGCAAGACTACCACCTCTGACAGTAGCCAATCAGCTTAAGTGCTTGCCAGCTGCTTAATAGCAATTTTTATTGCTATATCTTTCCCAAAAAGACAAAAGAATAGCCAAACCTACACAGTTAACTATTGGTCTTCTCCAATTGCTTGATTTGTATATCAAATCTTCAATTATAAGGAGTTTTAGGTTATCCTCTGTGCATAGTTTGGACACTATAGAGAGAATAAATTCACATATTTATTCAGATAACCTTTCAGCACAGTGACAGTACCTGGTTTAACTATAAAATTAAGCCAGTGTTTCCATACACATAGCTGACATGTGTGGGGAAGTGGGATACAGCCCAGGGAGGGATGCAGAAGGGCAAACTGGCTACACCAGAGCAGAGGCAGACATTTCTGCATGGGAAGTAGCTATTGAAATAGAGGGCAGGCATAATGTGGGGTCATTTCATGGAGACACCACCAAAGAGTGTTGAAAACTCAGACTTTGAACTTTCCAGCCTCTAGTTTCAATGCAGCCCATCCCGCATATCAAAAAATTGATTTTGCTGATGGTGTCAACTCTTTTAAATCTCAACACCTTGTCAAGATACTAATATGATGCTTTTTGATGAATTTTTCACTCAAGTCAAGGTGAGTCAAGACCACGCTTATCTCAGGCTCCCCGTGTCCAAGCAAGGTAAATTTTACCTTCTTTTTTTTCTCCCTCAATGTTTTTTGAGGGTATTTCTTGAAAGTCTGAGTAGATAGAAGGGTAGATGAGATGCAAGTGCACATGTTCTTTCCAAGAAAATCTGGTACTACTGGGTTTCCAAAAATATTTTTCTCAACCACTTGAATTAATTAAGTACCTCGAAAAACTTACCAAAAGTGTGAGGGTGTTAAATTTTCAGATGTTGGGAGTTTTAATTGAGTGTCAATATTGAATCAAAGTACATTTGGCTTTAAGCAGAAATTGTGTTGGATCAAGGCTCAAACTGGTTTATGCAGTGCCTATAGCATTCAACAAAAAATTTTCAAAGTTTATGGTTTTATGAGGTGGCTATAGCATCCAACAAGAATGTTTCAAGTGTTTTAAGTACTTACATATCAGCTGCCTACAAGAAGAGCTTGGCCTCGATAAACAAACCCTTCCAAAATGATCGGTGACGTGATTGAGCACACCCCCGGGGACTCGAGGCCCTCCGGAGGACCTTTGCAGGTGGGACTCCAGTGGGCCCAGTGACACGTCAAAGCCAAAGCCCAACCTTCGTCGGAAGTTTTCATAAACTGGAAAAGTCTATTTTGGAAGAGGTAAGCAATCTTAAGCCGAGAGGGGAGACAAGAGCTGACCCATTCAATTTTCTTGAAAGCTTCAAGGACACACCTGCAGCACCGAACTCTATCTTCCTTGCCGACTAAACGACTAACAAACGTCCTTTATCAGCAAGAACTATCTATGAAATGATTGCCACATCTGTTTACAACTATCTGGAGCCTTATCTACCCCCTCAGGTCGTCTATTCTATATCGATGGTCTTCTTCGTTTTTGAGAAATTCTTCATGCCCAAGTTCTACGATGTATATTCACATGCTAGTCTCGATCCGAAAACGCTGCTCCCCTTCGTAATTTCGGCGATTGCATTATACCTGTCGATAGTATCGATCTATCATGCCTTCAAAGCGGCTTTCCGGATCATCTGGTTCCTAATCAAGTGGGGTATCGTGATCGTCATTTTCTGGTTCATTTTGGGCCTCCTAAACGAAGCGAAAGGACATTCTGAGGGTGGACACAGTCCACGACATCCTTTTCAGAGCTATCAAGACTCTGTAACCTCTTGGTGGAATGGTGCATCTTGGAGCCTAGCTAGTCTTGACCCACAAAGCTTTATCGGTCCTCTCCAAATGATGCTCGGCTCAAGCGCAGCATCTCTCTTCGAGCCTATGTTCAACCACTTCCAATCTCATAGGCTCAGGGAGCAACTCCTTTCGTCCTGGAAGCAAGCATTCAAGTTCCTCGAATCCTTCATTCAAACCACCAAAGCAACAGAGTAGCACTCGAAAATCACAAACACGGCAGTCAAGCGAAAACCCTGAACAACCCAATGTGTACGAATTCTTCCAGAAATTTTGGACCCAAACGCTTCGAAATCCCCTGCAATCCATCCTACGCGAAACTCGAAGGCAGAATGAAGGGTCGAAATCGCAGACTAGCCAATCTAGCCGGACCTCAAACCGATGACGATCTGATTGGTTTTTTGGAGAAAAGAATTTAAAAAAGTGATCGTACCATCGGTGATTCTGAACTAGACTAGCTTCAGTCGTTGTGATTCAGATTAATCCCTTTGGATCTGATGTATGTATCTAATGACTTTACTAGCCCTCTTCTTTTATTGTTATAATTATGAAAGTTTTCTTCTACGTCATACCCGAGTCTTATCAGTGCACTTTTATTTTATCTTTTTTGTTCGAGCCAGAAAACATGATTTTTGTTTTGTTAATCTTATTCACAATTGTTTATTGTCAGGATTCCGTAAATTCATATCATCTTCGATACACCTGGATTTGTTTACAGTATGAAAAACTATTTGGGTGGGATTTTCCTCATCCAGGCTCCCAGCCGTTAACTGACCAATAATCAGCAAATCTTCAAAATATCACATGTAGCTAAAATGGCACAAGGAACCTGTGTGCGTGGTACAATGGTGTCCATTCTAGCAGAGAACGTGATATAATCTGAATCCGCATTTGGCTGATGGTGCCTAGGTAACAAGACTGGGTCATGGAGAAGGGCATTCAAGACAATATCATAATTGATTTTCATTGATTCTTTCTTTTCCCAGCAGTGAAAGTATTAGAATGAGAGTAAAACTTGTTCAGGTGTGGCTCGGTAGAATCTCATAGATTGTATTGTTCCTCCTCTTCCCCGGCTTGGCCCGGGATGAAGAGAGGTAGACGTGCTGCGGCGAGTCTGAGAGATGTATGTGACACCTATGTCACAACACCCCCCCTCTCGCCGTAGACGCCACACTACGATGCTATGTACAAAAGTGTATGGATGGACAACAAAACCACAAAAAATATAAAAAATATAAACCAAAAACTGAATGAAGTAAAGTAAAAAAAACTAATCTTGTCCCAAAACCTTTGAGCATAACCTGGAAAATAGATCTGGACCCAAACTCTTAGTGAAGATGTCAGCTAGCTGATCTTTAGTACCTACCCAGTGCAAAGCCGTTTTCTTCTGGAACAACACCTCATTTGTTATGTAGAAATCTCGATCTGAATGCCTCGTCCGTTTTTTAGAAGCATCGTCAGTTGAAACACGTATAGCTGATTGGTTATCACAATGTAGATGACCAGTAAAATCTCTTTTTAGTACATCTTTTAGTAGATGTCTTACCCATAACGTCTGCCGTGTAGCTACCCCCAGCGCCATGTATTCCGCATGGCAGGTTGAAGATGCCACTGAAATTTGTCGTCGTGCAACCCACAGGACTGGGCAATTCAAAAAGGATACTAGAACCCCATACGAGGACCTAGAGAATTCGCCGCCCCAAGACGCATCGCAAAATGTCTTGAGGGGTTTGTCGTCTAACTTCGGAAATAAACAGAGTGATTTCTCTGTGGTGTTAGCAACATATCCCAGCAAATGCGTCAAGCCTTTCCAATGTACAGGACCAGGCTTTGCAGAGAAGCGCGCCAAGTAGTTAACCGCGAAAGCAATATCTGGTCGCGTGCCCACTGCTAGATAGCTTAAACTCCCAATGACAGATAGATATTTTCCAGACCGTTTGGGATCGCCGTCTGGGTCCGTGACACCGTTGTAGTTGAGCGGCAGTGGAGTCTTTGAAATCGTAGAACCGTCCCACTCTTCAGACAGAAGACTCTTTATCAACTTGTTTTGAGATAAAATAAATCCAGAAGTGGTTCGCTTAACATCCAGCCCCACGATGGCCGAAAGTTTAGGAGACCATTTAATCTTTAGCATTCCTTTCAGATCAGATTCAAGTCGGCGCAAGAGATTTTTGCTCGACGAAGTCACTACACCGTCATCTACGTGTAGCCAGATAACACCAACTTCTGAAGGATGCCTAAGAATATATAAAGAGTTGTCATACTGGGAAGGTACGTATCCTAAATCTCCTAGAACTTGACGTAGGTGTAGCCACCAACACCTTGCCGCTTGTCTCGTGCCATAAAGGGCTTTCTTCAACAAGAGCGCGTGACCGGGGGGTACAGTCATTCCCTCTGGTGGGTCTACCCAAATCTCTTTGTCAATCGGCGAATTTAAGTATGCAGCTACGAAATCAAAGCTGTGGACAGGCCACTTATACGCCGCCGCTATCGTTAAGAGTAATCTCAAAGCAACAAACGTTGCTGTAGGGGCAAAAGTCTCTAGGAAACCAGTTCCCGCTACCTGCGTGAAACCTTTTGCCACGAAACGGGCTTTAAAACGCACCCCTGAACCGTCTAGGTCCGGCTTTACAGCAAAAACCCATCGCCCGCTGAGGGGCTTCTTATCTTGCGGCTTTGGTGCCAACATCCAAACTCTCATCTGTTCCAGATTATTGAGTTCGACAGAGATGGCTTTCTTCCAAGCTTCCATGTCCGGTGAGCACATTGCCTGTTTGAAGGTCTTAGGTACAGAGACCGAGTAAAACTGACATAACTCCATAATCTTATCGATGATCATTTCCTGGTCATGGAATTCAATCTCCTTGGTGAAATTGCCCAATTCCATAAGGTTCATTACGAAGTCTAGTGAAAGTTTCTTTGAACTAGCAATATGGTCTGTTCGTACTGTTTCATCCGGTTGTTTTGGGGTGATAAAACGTTCCTTGTCATCGTCAACAAAGCGAGCCATTGCCGAAGTAACAAAACGTTTTTCTATCGGCACCCAAAAGAGCCAGCCTTTACTGGTCTCTAGATGCCCTACCACCTGCGCCTTTAGCGCTCTAGGGTCAAGCTTCTGCCTCTTTTCAGGCGGGATGTGTACATATGCGTAACTGCCGAAGGAACAAAACATATCGTATTGTGGTTTTACTCCAAACATGGCCTCATATGGCGTCCTTCGTCCGCTTGACTTGTTAGGAATTCTGTTTAAAACGTGGTTTGCCCACAGAAAAGCGTAGTTCCAAAAATTGCGAGGTAGATTGCTGTCAAAAAGAACAGTGCGACCCATCGCCTGGACCGTCCTATTGAAGC
The DNA here is from genome assembly GCA_007896445.1 of Puccinia hordei. NCBI lineage: Eukaryota > Fungi > Basidiomycota > Pucciniomycetes > Pucciniales > Pucciniaceae > Puccinia > Puccinia hordei. The sequence continues at coordinate 182,123 of RDRW01000187.1, read as the reverse complement.
GTTTCACCATTCCATTCTGGTAATGGTGGTACGGCAAAGACCTCTCCGTGTGAATCCCTTTCGCAGTTAAGAAATCGGCGAGCGTTTTGTTCGCAAACTCGCCCCCGTTGTCGCTTCTTAACACTTTGACAGATAAGCCTGTTCTGCGTTCTAGCCTAGTGATGATGTCAATGATTGCGCCGTTGGTGTCAGACTTGGCCTTGAGAACCTTTACATATGAGTAGCCCGTCCCAGCATCCCTCATAGTCAACAGATAGTTTCCACCGTCTATCGCAGTTTCTTGGAAAGGACCAACTAGATCTGCAGCCCAGACCTCCATTTTGCCGGCTGCTCTTTGGGTCGAGCTGAGCGGATTAATCTTGGTGCTCTTGGTCACCATGCATATAGGGCAGTGTATTTGACCTGGAGGTAAAGCTTTAGGTAAGCCGAGACCAACATTTTCTTTTATCAGGCGACGAATCACTCTGAGGCCGGCATGCCCAAAAACGCGGTGCCAAAAGAGCAGCTTCTTTTCATTGGCGGTCAATGATTCAACTCTCCACGAGCGTGTATTGATAGACGGGACAGGTTCCCTAAACAGATTCAGTTTATCTGTTTGTACAGGCTTAGCTGCCATGAAAGTCAGAGTGGAATCATGATCTGTGATTTCATTCTTATCATTATTTTTCGGCATACACACATTTATAGTAGGTCGTTTGACACTAGCGGGATCAGATGAATGTAAAGAAAAACGCGTTTGACAGAAGTCGGATTTATTCGTAGTGTCGAGACGAGTGGTGAAAGAAGAATTGAAAGTAGAAGAAGAAAGTTGAGAAGTGGAGGAAAAGTGAGGAAAACCAAAATCGCTCTTGGATGTCGATGTCAAATCACTAGTCGAATTGCTGGACGACATCATCAAGATGTTGCAATCGCGTTCGGTCGAGATCGGTCGAGTAGCTTCAATAAGCGGGTCGGATATGCACCAACGATTGCGTTTAGTATCAAGACGACATGATAGCGCGAGACGCCCCAATCTATCAAAGATATCAAAAACATCGCTACTGTTGTCGTACAATATACGAGCATCAGCTTTACGCAACGCGGCCATAGACAATAATGTTGTGCGGGCGTCCTTACAATATAGGAATCCGCGTAACACAATCACAGTACCGTCCCCTCGCTTGATATGAAGCTCGCCGACACCTGTGATGAAGGACTTATTGGATTCGGTAGCTACCGATAGTGGAAGCGGTTTAGAGAGAGATTTGAAATTGTGAAGGAAAGAGAGGAGACTAGTGAAATGATGAGATGCCCCTGTGTCAAAGATGACTGGCTGACTTACAATGTTGTCACCCAGAGACATGTTCTGAAAATCCAGATCATCTAGATCGTCAGGAAGATCACCAATCTCCATGATGTGAGCTTCAGCCCCCCCCGATGATTGAGTCGTAGGCTGATCTGGAATTGAGGTTGAGCGGTTGCTGGCTGTTGGGTATCGTGGACGATAAAAATCAGCCATTCGTTTGGCATGATTTTGAAAACGGGATGGGGGGGCATAGGTCACGTTGGGCGGTGCCGTAGCTGATTGTGTGTACAGCGATCAGACAAAAGTCGCTTGCGTTCGGGTCGAATTTTGTTGAAACGTCGAGTTGCCGGGTCCCCTCATTCGCTTGTTCAGCTGATTCGGCTTTGCTCTCTGAGGGCAATCCCTGAGGTAGTGGTCGGGAGCTTTGCATTGCCAGCACTTGTGGGCTGTGGCAGCGTAGAAGTCGAGCGCATCCGGCCAGTTGTCCTCGGGCACATCGGTGAGAAAAGAATTGAAATCAAAACCTTCGTCTTCGGCGTCAGCAAGCAAGACTGAGGGAGCTGGTCCACGTGACTCCTCCGGAACAACGGAATCTTCATGTTGTTTCTTACAGATGTCGAAGTGATTGACGAGCAAGTCAAATTTCGGAAGCGATTTCGAAGGATCGTTTTGGATGGCGTTCTCGATTCGCTGTTCCCAGTCTTTCTTGAAGGGTAGTGATGATTGCATTACCGCCGATTGGAACACAAAACCGAAGAAGGCGTCCGAGTGAATTCGTACATTGAGGTTGTTCCAATCTGTGTACAGATTCCTCATTCTAGAGGAGATTCCAATAGCGTTCGAGTCGTCAACGGAGAAGGACATGAATCTCTTCCACACGTTTACCTGGGCAGCCCGGGAGACAACAGAAAATTTCTTCTTGAGATTTGAAAGGATTTCAATCGTCGTCCCCGTCCGTTGAGCATCAGAAACCAGTGAGGAATCGATACCGGATAAAACAACCATTCTGGCTATCTTTTCGAAAGTCGGGTTTTCGATTCGCTTGAAAAAGAAGTCTGCATCTGACATGTGTGACGACCCGATCTCTTGAAGTAAGATCAGCCATTGCGCGAGGTTGTGCCCATCAGCCGCCAGTCTTGATTGGTCGTTCCATCTGGCATTGATGGCAGTCGCTGTCTGGCTCACCAGCTTTGCTTGTTCAAGCTGTATTTTGGCATTCAAAAAATCTTGATGACTTCGAGATATAGGCGCCGCTTCCGCCATATGAGGGGCAACCCGCTGTACATTCGGGTTCGCAATTGGCTGCCTAGCAGATTGAGATGCGTGTTGGCCAGTCGGCATGTTCACTGAGTGTAGATTTCTTGAAGACGTTGCCCGGATCGTCTCATCGGCAAGTCGAGTAGCACTTTCCGTTCCAGCAACCGATCCCGCCACCGAATCAAACAAATTAGTCATCAGCGCTTCGCCGTCTGGGACAAAATTCGTGTTGCCGTCCAAAAGGGATGATCGAGAGCTGCGGCGAGACATGTCTGGGGAAGGAGAAGAAGAAGATCGAGATAGGAAGCGATCAAGGGAAAAGGGCGGTCGATCGAACCGATATTCGTGAGAAAAAGAGCCACTCACCGTAACGGAGTGAGATGACCTGATAATAGAAGAGAAGATAAAATTTGAGAGGGAGTAGAACGATATCTACAACTTCCCACCTTTCTGTACGGGATGTGGGGCCACCACAACCGTAATAAGCAAGATGGCTAGTCTGCCTAGCTTAATTGGTGGTCGGCTTTCGATATCGTTCAGAAAAAGAAAGGGGAAAAAACGAAGTCAAACTACCACAGGTCACCCACAGCGTTACGACGAAGTAACGCAAGAACTCCCGAAACCGGTCGATTACACTCTATCCTGAGCTACCGTTCGTGAGAAGAATCGTCGGGTCGAATCGACGATTTGTGGGTGAATCGAAAGTTTTGATGTGAGTTATCAGATCTTCAGAGTCGAGAAGGGCTCATAACCTGTTCAGGTGTGGCTCGGTAGAATCTCATAGATTGTATTGTTCCTCCTCTTCCCCGGCTTGGCCCGGGATGAAGAGAGGTAGACGTGCTGCGGCGAGTCTGAGAGATGTATGTGACACCTATGTCACAACAAAACTGTTGTTGGAATTATGAGAAAAGAGGATGAGAGGATTTGTAAACAGACTCAAGGGATGCTCAGCGTGGGAACTGGGTTGAACTGAGGAGAACCGATGGTTCTGTTATTACTTGGACTGGGCTATGTATATATAGACTAGATACAAGTATTAAGTTGTGGTTGGGAAAGAAATAATGAATAAAGAACAATAATGAATCTACTATAAAACTAAAAAAATAGGCTCCTGGAGCCAAACAAAACCTGTACCGAGTGTACAGGTTCAATTGATGCAACCTAACGGGTCGACGTCGGCCCGTTAGGTTGCATGACACGGATCACGGATCTCGGCGTTGATCCGTGTCTTTCTACAAGTCCCTCCCCCCAAAATTGGGGGCTATGTACTTGTAAAGGATAAGTAATAATAATGGAAGAAGATGGAAAAAGATTATTTGATATGAGTCTTGATGAGTCAGTAAAAAATAACTACTATAACAGGGATCAATGTCTACAAGTGTGTGTTAGTTTATTGGAAATCAGTCACTTAGAGTCAAGAGTAGAAAAATTAGCCTGTTTACGGAATAAATAATATGAAACCAGAGATTAGGAACCCTTGTCAGTGTGGACTGATGGGATCTCCTCCTGAATTATATTCAAATGTTTCAGCATATCCAGGCCTACCTGTGATGCCCTATTTAAAGATGAAGAACTTGATGCTATTGGTTTCCAGGAATCTTGGTCAAGAAGTGCAATTTTTGGATTATGGAGGGCCAAAAAAATAGATAAAGCTGGAGTTGGCCAAACACTTAGGCCCCGTTTGGCAGCTGTCATGTTATGTAATATTGGCCGCTTACATAAGATGATGTATATAACTCACATTTTATATATTTTGCAACATAACCCAACCGTTTGGCAACATCTTCAACAATCATACACATTGTACATCACCTTGACAAAGCATTTGGCCAAGCGTGATAACAATGTTGTTAGATCTCCCTCAACACAAAAACATCACCAACAACGACTTGGATGATGAAGCTCACTCAGATGACAAAGCCCTTTCATCAACAACTACCCAGTCAAATCACTTGGCATCCTCCAAGGCGTCTTCTCACTCCAGCTCTTCAATTAAACTTACATTGTCTGCAACGGTCCTAATGACCCTGTACCACCTCCTCCAAGCAAACAAAGAAACATATGCTACATCAATCCTGACTGGCCAGATTTACATTTTGGAACTACTTGCGGGAAACAAGTGTTGGTTTGTTGATATGATGTGAATGAAGAAATGTGTATGCCAAAAGCTCTCCCAAGAAATAATTGCAACAAAAATCCAACCTGTATCAAAAGCCTTGGCAATTGAGGAACAACTTGCATCTTTTTTTATATTGTTGGTCATTGTGCTAGCAACTGCAACACTATTGATTGCTTCCAGCATAGTGGCGAGACAATCTCAAGGTCAGCAAGATTTTAAATTGGTAGCTTTGACATATTCATGCACTGACTTTGCTACCAAAGAGTATTTCATTTTATCATGAAAGCTTTGCTAGTGTTGAGTGCAGATTATATCAAGGCACCACCAACTGATTACATCCATCCAACAATAGAGGCCAACCAGAAATTTATGCTGTACTTTGCATGTTGTATTGGTGCCCTGGATGGAGTTCACATACCAGCTCATGTACTGGCATCAAATAATCCAATAACTTATTGGAATTGGAAAGGTTTCCTTTCACAGAACGTTCTTGGAGTCTGCAACTTTAATCTTTGCTTCACTTATCTTCGCGTAGGCTGGGAAGGATCAGCCCATGATGCGCGAGTTTTAGCATCTTCAAAGGCAGATGATTTCAAGATACCATCAGGTTTCTTCTACTTAGCCAATGCGGGATACAGCCTGGCAAAGGGATTACTAGTGCCTTATTGAGGGATCCGTTACCATCTTTGTGAGCAAATATCAGCAGCAAACAGGTGATATTTTTGACTTGTATTTTTAGCTTAATGTCAATAAAAAACTCATCCAAAATCATCCCTTTAGGCCTGAAAATCAAGAGGAATTGTTCAACCTCCAACACGCAATGTTGTGAAATGCCATCCAGCACATATTTGGTATCTTCAAGTGCAGGTTTCCAATTCTTACAAAACCCCTTGAATATCCAATTGCTGTGCAAGGACAATTGGTTTTATCTCTTGCAGTTGTTCATAACTTCATCATGTGTGATGGACAAACACGCATTGATGATTTTCCTGAACCATCAAGCAACTCGGCAACTATTGAGATAACCAATTCAAATGAGACAATGCTAGAAGACAGCAATGAAGATTTGGCCTGGAGTGATGAACTTGCAGAAGCCATGTGGATTGATTATGCAGCATACAATTTATCACAAGGAAGAAGTGTCACTCATTGTCCAAGGGGCCAACCAATTTGCAGGGGAGGCCGTGGGCAAGGAAAAAAAAAGGGGTTGACCCAATCTCATGTAGTCTCCTGACCATCCTTGGGCCAAATTTCTAGTTATCTTGTTATCTACATACTTCTTTATAATTTCCTGACTGCTCTCAGTCCTTACATGATATCAAGCAAGAAAAAAAATTAGATTTTTTTTTAATTAATTACATTTTTGGATAAAGCCAAAGGTGCAACATCTGCTTCTGCAGGTGTTGCATTTTTTATGGTTGACCTGTTACCATTTTCAAGTTCAAGCCAGATCTGGTACATAAATCTGCGCCTACATAATCCCCTATTAGCTTTTTTAAAATTCACAGAGCCTGAGGTAACTAGTCTAAATAATACATAAGCCAGAAAAAGCACACACACATTTATTATACTCACATATAAATACTCATGTTATTCTGTCTCAGGGGTGTGTGAGAATGAGCAGTATGAAATTTATAATATGTTTGCACTCTTGATTGACTACTATTCTACTATTTCAAAGATGATTTTGGAAAAGAGCCCGTACTTCAAGGGATGGTGGAAGCTGATGAACTCTTGATCAGTCCTGAAGTCGATACAGCAAAGCTGATCAACTCTCAATTGGTCCTGAAGTTGACACAGCAATAGGAGAGAATCAATGGACAAGCCATCAACAGTTTATTTACCTACTATACTCTCCTGACTGCTCTCAGTCCTTAAATGATGTGAAGCAAGAAAAGTTTTTAATTGGATTCATCTAGTTTTCAAACTCAACAATACAATGTTCTAGCCATAAGAGACACAAATCTTTGCGTTCAATTGACATGTATAAAGCAGCCTGGTGTTCAGAGTAAAAAACATTGATGATAGCCAGTTTCTGTGAATTGTCAAAGTCTGCAGCTTTGTTCTCTTGAAAAAACCCCATTGCAGTTGCACCTTGAGTCTTCCTTGGTCCAGGTTTATTGATTGCAATAAGCTCTTTCAGGGCACCTGCAATTTGCAACCCAGTTGACATTCTGCCGGCTGTATGATGAACCTGTGGAGAAACTGAAGCTTCCAACTGAGATGTTGACTGATGGCTTTTGGTTTGCTGAGTATTCTGAGATAAGTTGATTGATGGAGTTTCTTGTAAAATGGGTTGAGAAGAAGTATTGATTGAGATTGATGACATTTGAGTAACACCAGTTGCAACTACCTTCTCAAAAATCTCACTTAATAATGGCCATTCCGGGAATGGTTTTCCCTTGAACTTCTTGGCCTGCGGGTGAGACTGTTCAAGAAATTATCAGTTAAACTAATCGTTGATTTTAACACATAGCATCCTGATTAACTCACAGTAAGGTAATTGTTCCAAACCTGCTCTGGTGTGGTGACCTCAAATGTATCTTCATTCCAGCCAAAGCCGCTCTGGTTCTTCAGCTTGAGAAAAATGTCATATTCCTTTTTGAATCCCTGAATGAAATGCAATGAGTTTGAATCAGTAGGGTAACTTGAGAGAGAAATTTGATGACATGTGTATCATACCTGATTATACTTGGACTTCACTTTTTTGTCATCCAGATCAACTGTTTTTGAAACTACGTCAATCAGACCAACGCACTGCGGCACATCAAAAGACCATCCTCACAACAAACCTAGCCATCAACTTAATGCCATTTGAATTTCATTGATGTACATTGTGGGATCACCTTGTAACATCTCCCAGACAAACTCGCTTTGTTCAGGTGACAGACGTAGTGGTTGACCTTGCGCAAGATATTCTGAAGGATCCCGGACGACCGCTTGAGTTGAGATGAACAAAGACTTCCAACGCGCATAGGATTGGGGAGAAATGTCGTAGCTAACACATTCATTGATTGCCCCTGGGGTGTCGCCTTTCATGAGGAGGCGTACATAAATTGCCTTGACCTCTGGTGCATATGCCACAAATCCCATGCGGAAATGGTCGAATACAGGTTGGATGGTTGGATGGTTGGATGGTTGGATGGTTGGATGGTGGCGGACTGGGATGGATGGTGGCGGACTGGGATGGATGGTGGCGGACTAGGATGGATGGAGGCGGTAGCGGAAAGGGGGGCAGTGGATGATGGTAGGCAATAGGGATGGACAATTGCTGGAGGGGGATGGGGGGATGGGCAAAGGGTGTTACAGCCTGTGCCGGACTGACTGAATATTGCTTATGGGAGCCGGCAGGGAAAGATTTTCAGGATTGCAAATCCTTTGAAAATCCTTCAGAGAGACATCTGTGGCCTGCTAGTTCAGAACCTGCTTCATGCACGAACTGCAGGCCACCTTTTGTGGATGAGGTCAAAGAAATTATTTTTGGAGGAGGTCGAATTTTTATTCGGCCTGCCATCCTTTTATGGTTTTGCTGTATGCTGTATGTATGATAGCGACCCGCTTTCCTCCAAGGGAAGCAAATAAATTGACGTCTATGGCATGATGTGGGCCACTTTTGTACCGAGAGGTGAAAATGGGCTTTATGACGAGTCACTTGACAGATAATCTCACTGGGATCCCAACGGATGCGTGGAATAAGGCCATGCTTTTTGATGACGAGCTCGCTTGCGTCCTGGGGAAAAAAATGCGCTGTAATTATTTTTGTACCAAGGCCGAAAAAAGTATTCCAGGGTAAACAGCGCGAAGGAAAAAAAGAACGGTGCGACTACTTTCCATTCTTCATGGAACAAAACATGTGTGGAGATACAAACACTGCTTCGCCACAAAAAAGGCTCGTCACATGTTTACGCAAGGAGGTAGGTAGCGAGGACCTGAGGACCAGAGCAAGCAAAAAAAAACAGTGCTACAAAGATACCGAGAGAAAAAAGCGAAGAGGTTGAATGAGAGGCGGGGAACCTTGCCTCAAATTGATAGGATCACAACGACTAGATGATTAATCTTAGGAACTCAAAGATGACTGTCAAATGACAATCAAGAGTCGAGATCCACACAACAGATAGACAATATAACATGGAAGAAGGGGGAGAACCTTGCATCAGTAGCAGTTCTTGATTGCCCGGCACAAAATAGAACAGACTGTATAGTAACCAAAAAAACAAGAGTTCAAACTCACGGCCTCCTAAAAACAAGGCCAGAAAACCGTAAATAATCGTGAGTGGGAATTTTGGTTTAGAAGCCTTTCCGAAGACGTTTAATTTGTATTTTATTGAGGGGAACAAAAATGAAGAGGATCAATACGGTTGAATATGATTCTCAAGAGCGGCAATGGTCGTGTTTGAACTGCTTGGCCATACCTTGAGACTATCGGGCACTAGTTTTTTTTTCCCGCCGGGTTTGAACGCCTCAGCAAACTTAGCTTCTCTTTGTTGTTGAATTCTATACAGTTTGACAAACGGGGACAAGGTATGGTCAGCAACATTCCATTTAAAATTTTGGTTTTTTGGACGCAAGAGAGAAAAGGCTCTTGAATTCTCGACTCGCTGATAACGGAGAAAATGTAAAATCTTTCTGCATACCTAGATTTTTGAGCAGCCTGATGACGAGACAATTCGTAGAACACAAAAAGGTCAGCTCAAGTCTGCTTTAGTTCTGCATACATGGGAAGGTATGTTATAGGGTAAGGAGATGCTTATAGCAAATATTATTTACCATTCTGTTTTATAGTTTGTGAGGATTTTGCCAAGTCTGTAAATAGCCGAAGAGATGGGTACTGGAGGTTGAAAGATGAGGTGTTGGTAATATTTCCTGTGAAAATGATTTGATGGATTTGGCTGAAATTTCTTGGGGTGATGTCTGAGTGGAGGTTGCTGGTCTCCTTGGGAGGTTTGACTGAAGTTGACTGATCGGATAACCCCGACCTGGTTGCCGGGACAACCAGTCAGTCTCCGCGTACCGGGGGACGGGGATGACGCAGCAAGTTCAGATGTAGCGTCTGAAGCACAGCTGCTGTGAGCACCTTCCTTGAATTGTTTCTGGCTTTTTGGGCTGTAAATTAGCTTCTACACAAAGCTGTAAATCCACAGGAAGTGCCCCAACATGGACACTATTCACTACATATTGAGGATTTTACTCTTTATTATGTACTTTTGCACCACATGTAGCTAAAATAATTACTCCTTGGAATCATGTAGGCTTAAATTCATGGCCTTGTACTTACGATTGAAATTTTTTGACCACACTTTTCAGAATACTCAGGGAAGATTTCAAGTTGCAAAAAGATTTTTTTTGAGCTTTGATGAGACAGCTTTAGGATAGGGAAAAAACCAGTTCATCAAGTCCTTTCTCAAAATAAAAAGCATACAGAAAACAAATCCAGGTGTAGTAAGCAAATCCTGATCAACCAAGAACACGAGCAGGTATTAATAAAATCAATTTCATATAAATCATGCCCTCCCAAATCATAAAAATTGGTTAATTTTCTCATCCTTCTTTCTTTTTTCTGTTTTATCACCTTGCCTTTCTTCTTCCAAGCCTTCTTTCAGACAGTGTTTCACAAATTAAAAATTTTAATCCACTTTTTTTTCTAGCCCCTTGTTTTTATTTCCCCTTTTGCATACATGAGAGCCGTGCATTGTTTACCCCTTCTCTCTCAATTCTGATTTTTTAGACCCACCCAGCCACACTTCATCCGTCTTTTCCCTTAACCCAATTTAAACTTGAATGCAGTCAACTGACTAAGACTTGGTTGATCTCAACTGATGAAAAATAAACTCAAGGAACCCCCCTTGGGTTTATATTTCATTGGTTGAATTAAACATATTTTGAATTGGTTGGGTGTATCCTAGGTTATCTGGGATTACTTCAACTAGGTCAATTATGCTTTCAGTACCATCATTAGCCAGGTAGCTGCCCATCAATATTGGGGATACCATAAATTCTTTTACAGTTTATCAGGCTAGTATATTTGAAGAGCCCCTCAGAAAGATCTCTAGAAACCTCCATAATTCACATCCTTTTCTTGAGTCCATAATTTTTGCCCTTGGGGAAGTTTCCAGTTCCATCTCTAACAGATGGTGGCACTCAGGAAGGCTTGAACTTGTGAAAATTGGAAAGGTGCACTGCTAGAATAATTTTCTGGGTTCAATTCTTCCCAGTTAAGGTAGGATGCACCCAAACAATTCAAAGTTGGTTTATCTCAACAAATTAAATATGAGCCCAAGGGGCTTTCTTTGGTTTGTATTTCATAATTTTAGATCAGCCAATTTTAAATTGGTTGGGAAATCCTAGTACAAGTGAGATAGCATCAACCCAGTCGATTATTCTGGCAGTGGTGTGTGTTCATATATGTAGGTACACAAGATTTCATGTGCGTTTGTGTATTTAAATACATAATATAAATGTTTATAATTATGGACACTACAGACACAAATCAAAAAAAAAATTGTTCAGTCTCTCCAAAATAATTTCAAAAAAAAAGAAAACAATTTCATTTGAACATCTCGAACCTAACGAGCAAATTCACAGAAAATTTGCATTTTCTTTGAATTTTTCGGAGATGTTTTTGATTTCAAAAGCTAGTTCAAAAAAGATAAATATCAGCACTTTAAAGTGAAACCGCAAAAAGGGTGTCACTGGTAAGACTATCATTAAAAGAAGATTCTCCTTCTTGCTCTGTTACTTGAGTTTTTGATCAATTATACAACAGACATAAATGCAATCCCAAGTTTATACTTGAATTTCTGAGTAGCAATCCTCATGGTATAAGCAAATACTTGAAAATCAAGAAAATTTGGTTGATGTGTGATATGCGCACACACAAAATAATAAGGATGGTCACGGAAGAAAAAAAAATCGAACCAAAGAGAAAAAGTAACCAATGTATTAGGATAAACATATATTTATGGATGGATGGATGGTTGGTTGGTTGGAGGTATACATAAACATCAAAGGGGGTCTATGGCTGAGCAACCAAGATCCGTAAGACAGAGTAATTAGATCATTAATGCTTTAATGATCGTCAAGCTCCAGTGAATTAAAACAAAAAAAAAGACAAGAAAAAAAGATAAAGAGTTGATGGAGGACAGCAAGGCCAGCGGGAGTTTCGCGTGTTTTTTTTTTCAAGGAAAAAAACGGTCCTCGATGGGTTCGACATGGAGGAGATGAGGGCTTTATCAGGGAGATTAGCTGTGCAAGTATGGTGTTTCTTCCTGGTTCAAACTGCCGGTTGTGGCAAAGCTGGACATCAAGTGTTGAAAGTCATCGGCCAACATCGGCGCGCTCATATCGCCGGAAGTTGTCCACATGGAGCCGGCAGTCGAAGGGCCCGAGTATGTCCCTGAATCGCTGTTCCGGAAGGTATCCTGAATGCCCTGCGAGTCATCAAGCGATTGAAGCGATAGATGTTTGTGGTTCTTGTCATGAAAAGTGCGTCGAGCGCTCCCCTGGGGCTGGATCGGTCCAAGCGTCCCAGCCTGGACCGAGTCAGCGGGGTTATAGGATGACACGAGGTCGTGCGCATGGAACTCCAACGAGGTGGGGGCTACGGAGCTCATGTGGGATTTGGTAAAGTTGTCACCATGAGTTTGAGATGAGTGAGAGGATGACCGATCATGATCCGAACTGGGACCTGAATTATTGAAGGAGTCGAAGAGAGTGATGGCTGAGGTGGAATGAAAAGTGTTTTCAGGTTGAGAGCTCAAGAGATAGGGGGCATTGATGGGTTCGTATAAGTTGTTAGATGATCCCGGCAAGGCCATAGCCTCAGAAGGAATCTGGCGCTGCTGAAGATTGAAATAAGTTTGATCATCAGGGAAAAATTCATGTCCGGAACTTCCTACTTCATGGCCAGGTGCATCGACTTGAACTGAGAAGATGGGAGCACAGAAACTTTGTTCTTGGAGTGCCGTCGTCAACTCGGACAGATGGTCGATGCTATAGGACTCGTACACCGAGCCAACCTGAGAGCCAACCGCACTCAGCAGCGGAGATTGGGAAGCAAATCCAATGGGGGACTGGTCGAATTGTTCCTGCTGCAGAGGATAAGTATTGTCGAGAAGGGGGAAGGTGTGACTACGAGCATGACTGGTGCCCGGATCAGGAAACAAGGTTCCAGCAACACCATGCGAAGGCGCTCTTCTCAGCGCAGTGCTCAAACTCGGGATCGTTAACCTTTGATTGTCTTCCACGGGATAAAGCGGGGATGTTGGATGATAGCTGCCGCTCTGGTAGGGGTTTGCGGAGTGAGCTGGATGTATTTGCAACAAGGATTGGTCCCATGAATCGATGCTTGAAGCAGACTGCAAGAGAGGACTAGGTGCGTCGCTGGCACTTTGGGCGTTTGCCAATTTGTCTTTCTTCGCTGCCTCATTGCGCGTCCGACAGGTCGGACAGACTTCCAAGAACAGACAAATCAGGCCTTTGCGAATAAATGAGTGCGTCTTCTTCACGGCTTTAGCGGTTTTATCTCGACCCCCATGTCCTTCGGAGGCGTGCGCTTGCTTGAGGATAAAGTACATCTTCTCCTTCGACGCCACCGGGTGCGCAACCGATTGTCCTTTATCCTTATGGCAGACGAAGGTACCATTGACGAATGTTTTGAGCATGAACGTTTTTTTTACCCAGGTCCGATGGCTAACATCCACCTCGGCTCGCATGGCGGCAGGGTCCGTCAAAAGATGATAGATTATCGCCAGCTCGCCTTCACTCTAAAAAATCAAAGCAGCGATAATAAGGGACCCAATTCCAGATTCCTCTCTCCAAAATGGAAGAGCTAGTTACATACAACCACCGTTCTCTCAGAGCGTTTTTTTCGAACAATGTAGTGCTCCATTCGCCGATTGAATTCGGCCTGGCAGGGGTATCCATCATTTCCGTTGGTACAGGCCATGATCATCATGTGGGGCAACAAGGAGGTGGGAATGAGATTTTCAACGGTTAAAAGGCTGAAGAGAGGGGATATAGCCGGTTAGATCTTCTTGAGGTCTCCGGACTGCAAGGGATGAAGCGCACGACGATCAATGGAGATAGATGAAACTCGATAAGACTGTGAATGATAAGGGCTTTAGAAATAGGAGATACAGACTGGGGCTGACAAGTGAATTCGTATGGGAGCGCGCCAAGATAAGTAAATTGGTTACAAGACTCAATCCATGCCGTGCATTGAAGCCAAAGTCCAGGCCCATGATTGATGGTCGAGGACAAAAGTCACTCCATGCTCATGGGGTAGTATGGTTCTCAAATGGACTGGGTTAGATTTCCTTGAGAGACTACTTGCGTCAGGCAAGGACACTCAGGGTAAGCTGGAGATTGAGAACAAGGCGGTAGCTTTGAATGGTTATCGAAGCTTTACTTGCCAACTGATATCTCTTACCGCAATCTGACCGCTCCAGCATCCCCGGTTCTCACAGACCACTGGCAAACCGTGCCCTCATTGGTGCCTATTCAGGCCGAGGCACATTCTTCGTGCCGCCAACACATCTCAAAATTTTCGATTTGTTTCCTTGACAGCAAGACTCAATCAAATCATCCTATCAGACGGCCTAAGGTTGTCAATTCGTTATACAAAAGGGCTACCTGACCTGATAAAACAAGTTGGTACATTGGTGTCACATCTGTGAACATAGATGAAAAGGTGATATGATCACGAATTGGTTTCAGGGAAAACTTAGAACATGCCAATTAATCATTGGTGGAAGCCTGCTCAGTAGGAATGGGGCACGAGTCCGATAAAAGCTACAGTTTTGCCCCTACAAACTTTTGAAGGGACGCGATCGTCTCAGAGATAAGAAGGCCGGGCCGAAGCTTTAAAGCGTGCTGGAGGCGAGCCCAAGGGCTTCTGGGACCGTCTTCCAGGATATCATGTTTAGCGACTTGACGGGCTTGATCATCTGATTGGAATTCCGGTGCTTCTCTCAGAGCTATTGTAATGATTTCTGGCATGGACAATTGTTTATCTGCTTTCCTTTTGAACTCCGGCTCACGTCTGTATCCTAAGACTGCCACTTCAATCAGAATGTCGCTGGGGAAAAAGAAATCATTCCATTAGCACTTGAAATTTTCCAATCCTCATCTCCTAAATCTCAATTATCCCATTTTCACTCTTCGATGACCTCCGATGTACATCCATCTTCACTCATTTCTTGAGGAAGCTTTGTGAAGTGATTGTCTAGAATACTCACGCAGTGAATCCGACGATGGGGGAATGTTTGCTGGGAAACTCAAACAATCGATAGGGCAAGTTGGTCGAAAACCAAGGAATTTCGTATGAGTTGGAGATCGGCCCTTTGAGAACAGCCGCGACCACCCCAAAATCAGTAATCAATGACGAATCTGTGAAGGAACACGACTGGAATGGCATATATAAAGGAACACGCTTTCTTGGGATTGGGCGATAATCACCTGTCAGGAAGCCTTCCAAAGGGTGCGAAAACAGTACATCCACTTCCTTGGCATTGAGTCGAGGCTAAGCAGGAAATGTTGTTACAAAAGAAAAGGAAGAGGGTGTGTTCATCTTTTGTTAATTTTATCTAAACTCCAAATATAATTGAGAGACGGGGAAAAGATTGATTAACAATCGTGTGAAGATGGAAAATTGAAAGAGAGAGAAAGAGAGTATGTGACGTGAAGAACAGATGTTTCTGACCATTAAAGTTTGGTCGGTAATGAAAAATACGATAGGGGTGACGATCAGGTTTCCCCGAGATAGAAAGGGCGACAAGGTGGTCAATTTCCGGACTTTATGCCGGTCAAGGGTGATCCCACATTCTTCGTGTGCTTCACGGCGAGCGGTATCCTCGAGTGACAAGTCTTGGGGTTCCATCTTTCCTCCTGGTAAGGCTGTTTCGCCAGCCTTTTATGATTGGTATCGAATTGAAAACAATCTGTCGGCTAGGAAAGGTGCGGTCTTTTTTTTTTTCCCAAGAGAAGATGAGCATACGTATGTCCTCATCGTTTTACTCCTACGAGTTAGCAGGACGTTGAGATGGCCCTGACGACTAGCAAACAACCCGACCTGAAGGGCAAAAGACGGGGGGGGGGTGTGAGTAGCAGCTCATGTGTGTATGTATCTCTGATTGCGATGGACCGAATTCGGTTCACGCACCATCACCGCCGCTCGGCGTTTTTTAGGGAATGGGTCTGGTTGGACAGGCAGCTCTATCAAATTCTTGAGTAGCTTGATCGACTTGGGCGAGAGTCCTCGCAAGGAACGCGGCAGTAGTTCCTGGCTTGGTTGTTGTTCGTTCCATTGTGCCAGCGATCGGTAGAACTTGCTCGAGTTGCCGGACATCTTTCCTGGCGCTGCATCCACCACCAAGCCGGGCCTAGGTAAACCCCAGTGGACACTGCGCCGGTGCGGGGGGAAGCCAGGAACCACAGCTCGCGTTAAGCTTGACCAGGACCAACACGATGGCGACCAAGTCCTTCTTCACCCAGCTCAAACAGTTCATCCTCTCCTCATCCATCTTCCCCAAAGTCTTCCAGCCAAAGCCGGTCAAGAAACTCACAAAGCTCACCAAGGATCAACAAAAGTAAGTATATCCAGTCTTACGTATTTAGTTAGTAGCACAAATTGATTGTCGATGCCTCGATGGGAAAACTAGGAAATATGTGGCGATCGATTGTGAGATGGTGGGCGTTGGACCAAATGGCACTGTGAGTGCGCTAGCCCGAGTCAGCGTCGTGGATTTTCATGGAAACGTTCTCCTCGACGAATACGTCAAACCCACCCAACCAGTTACCCAATATCGTACCTGGGTTAGCGGTATCAGACCCAAACACTTGAGAAATGGTGAGCCTACCTGTCTCATTTCTTCAAAGGCCTCAAGATCTCTGATTCAGTTCGACTATTTCCAAAAAAAAAAAAAAAGCTAGCGGCTTCAGAGCCGTCACGAAAACCGTCTCGCGACTGATAGACAAAAAGATCTTGATAGGCCATGCGATCCATCACGATTTACAAGTAAGGAAAAGGTTGATCTGTCTATTCACCGGGGGGTTTTGTTTTGCTAATCCCTCTATTTTTCTATGTCTGCTCTGGAACGTTCATCTTCTTTTCTTTCAAATCATCTACAGGCCTTAGCAATTAAACATCCTCCAGAGCTCATACGAGACACGTCGACCTACCCACCGCTGTTAACTTTGGCCAAAACTGACCGGCCCAGCTTGAAGAAGTTGGCAAAACTGATACTAGATCTAAAAATCCAAAGCAAGTCGCATTGTTCAGTTGAGTCTTCTGTTTGAATACTCTTCGACCGGTGATTAACTCCCATTTTTCACAAACAAAAACTTATCTGGCTTGGCTTTGGTACTTGGTTTTGGGAAAACCCTCTTTCATCTTTAAGATCGACGATGCGAAAGCGACCATGGCTATCTATCGTACCCAACAAACCGAATGGGAAGACGGATTACTTCAGTCAAGAAAGCAACAGGCCGAGCTGCTGTCTCCTAAGCAAACTGATATCCTCCCAAAACAACCATCATAGTCCAGTCCATCTCTCACTGTAAGAAACGGGTTTCACGTGTATCATTTAATCAAGAAGAACATTTTGGGAACCCTCAACCACACCACGATCACATCTACACATGTCTATGATGTAGCTAGCTGGGCATCACAAATCGGCTGAAAGATCTAAAGAGGAGACGGCAATCAGCCCTAGAGAACATGGCTTACTGGGGGAACGTTGACAGAAATCACATCTTTTCATTCCCAACTTCTTGGCTAAAATGATGGCATCATTCGAACGGATCCAGCAACTTGAACCAGATATTGGTACTGTTGAATATCCAGTGATGTGTTTAGTGGCTTGTTCTCATAAATACCAACGCGTCCCTTTTTTTTATCTTTGCTCTGGTCTGATGGGTTTGTCGTCGTTGTTGTTTTTTTGCTTTCCCTCCCCCGTCGTGTTTTCTTGCTCTGTCTTTCTAACCGATCAGCTAAACTATCTCTAATCCTTGAGTAATGAATCATGAACGATTCTATACAGAATGTATGAAGAACAGAGGAAAATTAAAGTGAATTTACCCGGTTTGTAAGTTTTATGTCAGGCTGTTGCAGAATGGCGATGATTGTCAAAAAAAGCATTGGAGAGACCCCGGCTCTTTCATTAACAGTTACAATTTTAAGTTAGACATCAACCAAATACACCCGGAAAGTATGAAAGATAGTCTTCACTTATTCCCGAGTGAACTCAACGCGTTGGGGAGGATAAACGATCATTGGACGATCAGATGATAGGCGTGTTAGCTTTGTTTTCGACTGATACGAATTTGAACTTCTTACTCAGACCTATCCATGCATACAACAACAAAAAAGAGAAACAAAAACAGAAACAAACAAAAAACAATGATGTCGCATTGAAACAAACGCAGAGTTGGAATGATTTAAGAGTGAAGATACAAACAAACGAAACTGTTTAGGGTTTTAAAGGATTATACAATGTCTGCAAACATGGCGTACTTTCCGTATGTTTGCTTTGAAAATCATGAAAGTTTTTTTATCATGATCAGGGCTAAGGGATAGCCGGCTGTAAACTCAGTAGAATCGTCCCAACTGGTGATAGTCTTGAGCTTGGCAAGCATTTTCTCAACCGGATCGTCTTGAGTGTCTTTCTTCGCAGGATTATCTTTTCAAGAATAGATAGATGAGCTCATGGATCACTTGGCAGATTAGAATATTCCGGTCTTCACTTACCTGTTCTCCAGCGATAAATTGGACTGTAGGTGTGCAATCGTTTACGCTAGATGTGTATGTACAGGACAAGATACATTCTTTATTAACATAATTTTGTTTACATACGTTTTGTGGTCAGAAGACAGGACCAACCAGAATGTCAATATTTATCTTGGAGTCCATCAACATTTTCGGATCATCTACCGTCTCTCGATTCCAAGACATTCGCTTGATTGACCCAAAACTCAATTCAGGAGAAGGGAGGGGGAGCGTATCGTACATCGCTAAGACATAGTCATTACCAGCTGTAAGATAGTCTCGGAAGGCGTCGACCAGCATTGTTTGTAAGTCGGTGAGCTCGCGATTTTTTGGATGAAACGGTTCTGCAATCAATGACGCTCCTGGTAAGGTTTTGTAGGACGAGTTCCGTAAACGCATTTACTCGTAAGGAAACAGAGATGCTTGCCGATGATCATCTGATGAGCAACCGTCCAGAGTGCTACCGTGCCTCCCGGTTTGAGAACCCGATATGCCTCTTTCCACCAATCAGTCGGGAACCAATGAGCTGAATATCAGAGCCGGGAGAATTTCGTGTTAGCCAGATATTTAGTCCTTCCAAATCACACCGGGTGGGAGAAGTTTGTGACGGTACAGACCTGCTGTAGCAACGGTGATCAAGTCCACTGTTCCGGATTCGACTGGCATACAGGTTGCAGTTCCGAGATGACATTCAACTTGGGGTAAATATGAACTTGCGAGCTTGATCATCGGCTCAGAATCATCAATGGCGATTACTTTCTCGAAGCGGGAAACCAGTTCCGTGGTAGCGATCCCCTAAAAATGGCAGCCGAGATGATAAGTTTAAACTTGCTTCAGACCATGTATATATGTAGATTGACAAGTAGCATTTGATCTGAGGACACGCACTGGTCCGCATCCTAAGTCCACGGCAACCTTGGTCTGAGGAGTCGGACACGAATGGCCATCGGTGCTTGGCGTCTTGTGGAACTCGAGGATGGTGTCGTAAAGCTCCTGAGGATAACGAGGTCTGTTGTCGTGATAACTCTTGACCGAATAGTCTGGATTCGAAAAACTGGTACTCATCCTTAATCGACACGAGACACAACAGCGAGTTGAGGAATTATTTCCGGAACGAGGTTGAAGGGACTGCACGACTAATTAATTCCCTCCCCATCAACACAAACAGGAAGACCATCACAACATATCACGACATTTGTGCCACTCTGATTTATTTAAAAAATCATACAAACCTATTCTGAACCAACCAATGTTGGAAAGAGTTTTTTTTTTTTGAATAAATACTGTTCACATAGATTCTTGTAGTTCAACCACACCTTGTTGTCAAACTCAGGCTATTTTTACAATCACAACTTATACAAATGAAAACCACATCAATTTTGTGACTGGTGCATTAAATGGGTGTAGATTGGGCTGTTTTGAGAGAGAGAAAAAACTTATAGTCAACCTATCAGCTATGTGTATGAAACTCTGGCTTAATGTCAATAAAAAAAGCCCGGTACTATCACTGTGCTGAAAGGTTATCTGAGTGATAATTACTATTACTCTCTCTATAGTGTCCAAAATATGCACAGAGGATAAACTAAAATCCATATGTTTGTCAGATTTGATTTACAAATCAGTTGATCAGGAGAAGACTAAAATCTAACTGTATAGGTTTGGCTATCTTTTGTCTTTTTATGAAATATGTAACAATATAAATTGTCACTAAGCGGCCAGCAAGCACTTAAGCTGATTGGCTACTGTCAGAGGTGGCAGTCTGGCACCAACTGCTTTATAATGAATATTTCTAGGTATAAGATGGGGAGGTTCTAAGGTAACTTGATAATTATTCCAGTAGATGAGGTAGTTTGGATTGTTGTAGCCTCTGTACACCATGCATCAGATGGCTTAGCTCAGCTGTTAGAGCAGGTCTGTACCATGACTGTGACATGGGTTTGACTCCCATAGCTGTCACTACCTTTTCATGCTTCTATAGGTTATGAGCCCAGCGCTAGATCTTAATATGATCTTTAGTCCCACTGCTAACCACGGGGGAGCAGCTGCAGTGTAGCATGAGCGGGTAGGGGGCCCCCTTAGCCAGGGGACTCTGATGCTTGGTGTAGGCGGGGGTGTTGGAGCCTCTGTACACCATGCATCTGTCACGCTACAACCAATGGGCTCAGCTTCAACTACTCATCAAACTTCGAAATGCATCCTCAGCCTTGAATGCATACTCAGCTTTGAGATGCTTCGGCAAATGCATCTTTGACATTCATCTTACTTCAAATGCAATTGTGTGACACTTAACTCAATGAACATCTTCGACATTTAGTCGACCTCCTTCAAACCAGCATCTCTAAAAAGCTAGGAATTGCTTAATCCGGTGATCCTCAGTATCTTTGAACTAATCAATAACCCTTCTTCAATTAGCACTCAAGATCTGAACTCTCAGCCTGGCACTTACCCACTTTTATCAAGCCTCGCACTTAACCTTACCTTATCACCTAGGATTCACTCATCACTCCCCTGTTCGAAGTTCATTTCTATCACATGTTTGAATCAATCATAGTTATAGTCATAGAATTGTTGTTTCAACCTCATTGGTACCTCTTTCATATCCGTGTATTTACTCCATACTCGTATTTTACCTCGACACTCATTCATCACTCAGATTCAACAGTAGCCTTCTTTCAAATATAAATACTGTTGTATTTTTTCTCTTCATTTCCTTTCCTCAGTTAATTATAATAAAAGATTATTTACGCATCAAATCCTTTGAGTCCAACTTGACCCATTACCTTGAGTTGTGCTCATAGACTTCCTCGAGCCTTTTATCCTTGAACTTATCTTCGAACTTATCTTTGAATTTATCTTCAACGACCCTAGCCTCATTTCTCCTTTGCGCTTCGACCAGCTAAATCCCCTTAGTACGTTGGGTTGGTCGCATGACAGTATTATAATTAACTCAATCCAACAAACTTACAGACCGTTCCATCTGTGTTTGTTGCTACAACAGCTTCGCTATTGTAATTTCTTCCGGTAATGCAACATACTCCTGTTCAAACTAGGTCCCTTGGCCCCGCTGAACATCAGCTTGACCAAGACATTGATTGTTGACGAGCTCAAAGAACTCCAACAGACAGTCAACCCTCAATCGGACAAGTCCCTCCATCCACTCGCAATCGGAACGCTCCCATCAATCCATTGTCAAACCTATCTGATTTGGATGGATCTTCAACTCACCCTGGGGTTTCCACCAATCGAGGTCGCCCTCAAAGACGGGAATCCCCTAGCCGACCACCGCCTCCTTCGGACTCCGAAGATCACAATCAGGCCTCCAATGAATCACCTTCGGCGATATTAGTCGCCCTCATCCAAGCCTTGAAGAAGACCAAAGGAAGTAGTGGGGGAAGTAGTGGGGTGCCGAAGTTCTGAACCCCTGGAAAGAAGGCCCCGGACAAGTTTGACAGCGAAAATTCTTCAAAGTTGCGAGGCTTTTTACAGTCTTGCAAAATTCTTTTCTCTAACGACCCCGCCACCTTCTCCCTTGATCGACAGAAGGTGTTGTATGCTTCATCTTATTTGGGAGGTCGAGCCTCTCAATGGTTCGAACCTTACCTCGAACTCCTCGGCAGCAAGAGTCCGGACTGTATCCTCAACAACTGGGACAGATTTGAACAACAGTTGTTCACCCTGTTCGGGGACCCAAATGAAGTTTGCAATGCGGAGTTCGAACTCAACTCTCTTTTGATGAAGGACACCGGCAAGGCCTTGACGTACATCTCCCAGTTTTGAGTCCTCCAATTGCATATCGACTGGAACAACGCGGCTCTGGTATTTCATTTTTGAAAGGGACTACCGGCCCGAATCACTGATCAGCTCGCTGTCAGTGGTCATCAACTTTTGACACTCCAACAGTTAATCAATTGAACAATTGAGTTGGACAACTGCTATCACAACAAGTCTTGATCCAAGAAGACCAAGGCAACTCATTCAAAATTGGACGAACCTTCAAAGCAATCGTCCAACAAGCCAGCTTTGAAGAAACCTCACCAATCCAAACCCTCAACCTCGACACACCCTCAAGCTCAAACCAAAATGCCTCAAGAGATCACAAAGGTCCTCAACACCGAGGGTAACCTCAAGTCAGAGGAGCGGGCAAGGAGGGAGAAGGAGGGGTTATGTATGTATTGTGGGGGAAAGCATCAGTTAGATGCTTGTTCAAAAAGAATTGCCCGTGAAGCAACTAAGTTTTCAAAAAATTAGATTGTAGTTCTCTTAAGACTTGCAAAGAAAACTACTCACTTCTTCATTTCCCACGAGTCAACCTTTGAGCTTGTGAGGCCACTAACAGTGTCCCAAGTTCAAGATTTATCCTTTTTGATTCTTCGAATCAACCTTACAGAGTCCTATTGGATTCTGGAGCTAATGTTTCTTTCATTAGTTCTTCTTTTGCCAAATCACAGTCCCTGTTGCTCACTGAGATACCTAGTTTCCCGGTTTTCTTGGTAAGTTCTTCAAAGGACCCCAGCTTTTGGGTCTCGGAGAAGGCAAGGTGGACTTTTCAATTCAAATCTTTCCCCAGCTTCAAATGGGATCTCATAGTCCTGGATGCCCAAGGAATGGATGACACCATACTTGGCCATGACTTTCTGGTTCATTGGGATCCAGATGTTAACTGGAAAGAAGGAGTACTTAACCTTTGAACCAAAGCATCCCAATCAACTAACCTCTCTTCTTCCGTCAAACAAGATTTAAACAGCTTACCTGACCGTTTCATTGAGTTAGATGAAACTTTTCCGCCAGGAGACTTCGAATATCCTGAATTTCCCTCTTCCGTTTCTTCGAATGACCACGGAGTAATTGCTTATTTCTCTAACTTATATTTCCCATCCTTCTTTGAAGAGAAGGACTTACCTTCATTAAAAGGTTTTTTGTACTCCCTGATCTTGTCTCATCCTCCTTCAACGGCTATACCCAGCCTCGAAGATGATGATGACTTTGAAGACCTCGAAACTTCCAAGCATCTAACATGAATTTGCTGACATCCGACAGATAAACTTCCAGGCCTTAGCATCAGATCAAACTTACATGCCCAGTTTATTTGAATCTCCGAGCTTTGAGACTACATTTTAGGAAAAGGTTTCTGACCAAGCAAGTCGAATATCCGAGCTTTGTGGATACAGAAAACTTCCTCCTACCCATATGGGCCTTTTCCATGGAGCTATCACTTCTCAGTTCGATCAAGCGTACTTAGGGCATGAAGCTTACTGCCATGAGAACCGGTATACTGTAATGCCTTTTGGGCTTTGCAATGCTACTTTTCAGGCTGACATTGTCAGTAGTTATACCTCTCTACTTTGAAGCAGGAAGTGCTTCTTCCGATGTGAATTTCTTTGCTTCAGATTGTCTACACGGTTGCTATGGGAAGGTCTTAATGTCCAGGTTAAAACACTTCAAATTCCTTGGTTTTGCTAATTTTTTCCAAATTTTAAAGAATTACCAAAAATTGTGCAAGATATTCTTTTGTTTTTAATACAGGCTTGCTTTTACTCAGTTCTCTTGAGAAGTGTGCTATCTACGCTAGTGAAAAGTTGATGGTTCTCATTTTCACCCGACTTTGTCAAGGAAGCTACAATCCGCTGATTGAGACAGAAAACTTCTGAATTTCTTAATGTCAGTCTTCTCGAACCATTAAGAATGCTGATTACGCTCCCAGCACTAAAGCTTACTCAGGCAAATTATGGAATTTCCCATCACCTCAAATTAGCAGTAATCCCAACTTTCACGTCCATTTACCCCTTGGAGG
Source organism: Puccinia hordei (assembly GCA_007896445.1). Taxonomy (NCBI): domain Eukaryota; kingdom Fungi; phylum Basidiomycota; class Pucciniomycetes; order Pucciniales; family Pucciniaceae; genus Puccinia; species Puccinia hordei. The sequence goes on along the minus strand of RDRW01000187.1, from coordinate 157,909 downwards.
GGGGAAGCTACTCGAACTTTATTTCTTCTGATCCCCAAATTCGATCAAGCTTCTTCGAGATCGTTAAAGCGTACAATCTTTACTGATTACACAGATTGCCAGGCTGGTTAACCTGAGCATGAATCTTTGGATTCACCTTAGCTGGTCATTTTTGTGACTTACCAATTAATAGCTTGAGACTTCTAATGGTCAAGGATGTAAAAGATTATGTTAACCGTTTTCATTTGGTAGCGAAGAATAGGAAGTATGGGTTGACTTCTGATTCCTCCTTTTCCTTGGCATACTGACTTCATTTCTCAACTTCCATTTTAATGCCTCCTTGATGGGCTTTGCAATGGTCCTTCTACTTTTCAGAATGGTCTTTTCATCAACAATATCTTTGCTGACTCATCGTCAAAGACTATCAATCAGTAGTAGTTATATGGAGCCAACCTCAATGCCATATTCTTGTTTACTCAAAACTTCGATCCTCCACAAAGATCACACTAACCTCATTCCATATCAAGGAAGTGCTTTGACGGTAACTTTGAGCTTTAACAATTCAAAGAATGTTTGGAAAGCGACCTGTCAATTATCAAAATGTGAATTCAAGACTACGCAAAGGCCATAATTCTTGTTGGACTGCTTCGAAGATTGAACTTCCGCACATCATCTTCAAAACTCTCCGGGGTTATTGTCTCCACAGACTCCTTCAAATAAAACACTTAATTAATCCACAACTTTTTCCTTTTTTCTCGTATCTATGGACCCTGACAAATTTCAAAAGGTCTGATTAGTTGACTGCAAACTCTTCCTCGAACCAATTCCTTCTTTGAAATTCTCAGTCAATCTTTGAGCATTGGTGGTTGCAGGTGGTACTTGACTTGGAACTCTTTCTTCAACCCTTTCTTCAATCCTTTCTTCAACTCTCTCTTCTCCTTCTCTTTCTATTCTATCTCCTTTGACATCCCTTCTCTCTTCTTTGACTCCTATCACACCCTCGACACCTTCCTCGACCCTCAACAACTCCGGGTTACCTTTGAGCAAGACGATTGGATTGGGCTCATTGTATGGTGGTGGTGGTGGTGGAGTCATGGTTGTATATCTTCGAAACGGACCTATCATTGCTGAAATATATATATATATATATGTATTAGTTAAATCATCCCTTAAAATTTAATCCTTCTTTGAACTCACCCAAATCTGGCGTATCCTTGGGATCTGGTGTATCCAACAAACTTGGCAACCGATAATTTACAGGTCGAGTGGTCCTTCTAGGGCTGCGTCAAACGTGAATAATGGATGGCAATGGCGATGGTGGTGGGCGAGATTGTTCTGGGGCTGGTAGGCGAGGGGAAGCAGGAGGGTGACTGGTACTTATAGGGGGGATGGATGAAGCAGTCAGTGATTCAAAGGTAAAGCCATGTGGAAAAATACAAGGAACCCTAGTTATTCAACAGCCTTCGCATTTGGATCGATCACCTCGAGTCGCAGTGCTTGGCTTGCACTCCAGGTTTTGTCGGATACATCTTTGACATCTTTGATCTAACACTTCAAGACCTTCCATTTTTTTTCTTTCTCTGTTTCTCTTTTTCCTTTTTTGATTTCTTTCTTTTCTTCTTCAATAGTGGTAGTTGTATGGTGGGAATAATAAGTGGTAGTGTGGGAAGTAGGAATGTGGGAATTATATTCTTTGACCCTCGCAGGAGCTCGGCAGTCTTTATACCCGGGCATCTGTCATGCTACAACCAATGGGCTCAGCTTCAACTACTCATCAAACTTCGAAATGCATCCTCAGCCTTGAATGCATACTCAGCTTTGAGATGCTTCGGCAAATGCATCTTTGACATTCATCTTACTTCAAATGCAATTGTGTGACACTTAACTCAATGAACATCTTCGACATTTAGTCGACCTCCTTCAAACCAGCATTTCTAAAAAGCTAGGAATTGCTTAATCCGGTGATCCTCAGTATCTTTGAACTAATCAATAACCCTTCTTCAATTAGCATTCAAGATCTGAACTCTCAGCCTGGCACTACCCTCTTTTATCAAGCCTCGCACTTAACCTTACCTTATCACCTAGGATTCACTCATCACTCCCCTGTTCAAAGTTCATTTCTATCACATGTTTGAATCAATCATAGTTATAGTCATAGCATTGTTGTTTCAACCTCATTGGTACCTCTTTCATATCCGTGTATTTACTCTATACTTGTATTTTACCTCGACACTCATTCATCACTCAGATTCAACAGTAGCCTTCTTTCAAATATAAATACTGTTGTATTTTTTCTCTTCATTTCCTTTCCTCAGTTAATTATAATAAAAGATTATTTACGCATCAAATCCTTTGAGTCCAACTTGACCCATTACCTTGAGTTGTGCTCATAGACTTCCTCGAGCCTTTTATCCTTGAACTTATCTTTGAACTTATCTTATATTTTTAATTTTATAATGCATGATTGAATTGGTAACAGCTAGACAACACACAATGATCTTAGACAACTGGTATTATACACAAGCTATCCTACATTTCTCATCAAGATTGAGACTAAAAACTATTTTTCAGTCCAAAAGCAGCTGTGTGATATGAAGTGTGGGGGTGCTATTACTGAGCTGATGACAGCCCAAGATAATCATTCTGATTTGAATGTTTATGAGCATAGTTTGACTCTCCAGTTGTCCAGTTTGGTAAAATAATTTTTTGTTGTGTTGTTTAGTTCTTATTTTATACTTCCAATTCATATTCTGGTTCCAACACAACAGACTACACAAAAAGAGTAAACAGAAAAAAAAACTGATCATGGTATTGTATGAATTGATTTTGGAAAAATTTCTGCCCTCATAACTCTTGTTCATATTATTCAAAATAAAACAAGTTGGAAAGCAATAGTGGCTTCATTTCTCTGCATCTCATATGGTTGGAATTCTGTCTCCTCATCCCAAAAATATTTCAAGTTATATGAACAAAAATAAATGTGAATTAGTGGACAATGAATCATTTTATTCATTTTATACATTGCTTTTTACTTACTGATCACACACACGTAGAAAAATTTACCCCTGTTGTTATAGATGTTTTTCAGTAACTAATCAAACTCCAACTTGTTCCCTTTTTCCATCATATTCCGTTTAATTCTATTCATTATTGTTTTTGATTCATTATTCTCTAAACCACATTCTGATAACTTGTAATTAGTCTATTTATACTAAGCATACATCAAGCAATGAGAAAATCATCAGTTCTCTTCAGCAATTGCTGCCGGTGCCCCTCTTAGTCAAATCTTCAGTACCAAAACAATAGAGTCTATTCACAAATCCTCTCTCCTCTATTCTTATAATTTGAACCCACACCCTTCCTATTTTACAATGCTTACATCCACAATCTCTGTCCCTTCCCAAGTTGCCCTCTAATTTAATTTTTTCCATGTAGATATAATTGTGAGACAGCTTTCCCACAAAAAATGATTTACCAATAACCTTCCACTGATAGTCCGCCTATTTTTCTGGGTGGTGAAACCAGCACCAGATGAAAACTCCTGGGGCCCAATCTGTTTGAATATTATGCATACATTTCTACATAATCTCAAGGGATACCAATGCATACAACTATCTGTTTGATTGATCTCTGGAAGTATTTATCCCACCAATTTCTGGAAAGCAAGCATTCAATTATATGGGCAGAGCCACTTCAGCCCACACAGTTTTTTATCTATGTGAAAGCCTAGTGTGCAATGATGGCACCTTTTAAAAGAAAAATATGGACTACCTGCAAAATTTTCTGGGTTGAGCAAATCCCGGTTTAACTGGGATTTTATTAACCAAGTTAAGCTTGGGTGATACCAAACAATTAAATAGAGATCCAAGGTACCTCCCTGCGGTTTATTTTGCATCAGTTGAGACCAACCTATTGTAAATGGTTTGAGTAGATCCCAGTTTAGCTGGAATACCCTCAACCACCCCAGCCAATCATGTTGGAAGTTTTGGAAGTCTGAAAAACCTGAGGGAGCCCTTGAGTTTTCCAGCCTTGCGCAGGAGCCACCCTTCAAGAATATTTCAAAGCCACTCTATTAAGAAATGGTTGATTCCATGGGGTCATCTACCCCCTGCCTCTTGAGATTTCAACTCAAAGAATCAATTTGCTAGAGATGTGCCTGTTGATGGCATGATGGGAGCGGAAAAGTATGGAAAAGTTGGAATATGCTTAGAGTTGATGATTTTATTTCTTCTATAGAATCAGCCAGATTGAGTATCTGGTACAAATTTGGCGAAGAAGTGGTGGGGCTGAAAAACATAATATATATATTCACAATACACATATGGAAGACATTGTAACTTGAAAATAGAATGTTTGAGCATTCTAAGTTAAAAATCAACAGGAATGAGCATGACAGATCTTTAATGGATACACATCACTTAATGGTTGATGGAATAGATGAGAGAAAACATTACGCAGTGTGATGGAAAAGATGAGATGTATAGGTAGTAAGAGGGATGAAATTGAGATAAGGATGTGAGCGGAGAGGATGGCTAGAATTCTGACAACCCCACCACCTGATTCTATCATCAGACCGTTTGGTCTTACATCGCAGCAGACTTGCTGCTCTTAGGTGTCGTTCCTCCCCTCGTTGTTCATTACTTTCTTATGGAATAAAATATTTTCATACAGACCATGATAATTCAGAGAAGAAAATACACTTCCATGAGTATAAAATTAAAAAACTAAAATGTTTATTCAATGATAAAATACTAATTGAAAGATGAGAAACACAAAAATGATAATTTTTTGGGGCCAGGCACAGATAAGAGGGCTTTTGGGAATTGAACCAGAGATGTGAATGTTAATTTATGATAAGAGAGGTAAGAGTACAAAACTCGTTTGGATGATTACAGCCAATACGAATGATGTAATTAGACAAGTTGACAGTTGATGTAGTAATCTGCTTGATTCGTGTTTTCTGACTGGCACACTTTGAAAAATGATAAAATAGGTTCAGAGTTTTAGAATCGATTAGCCTCATTGCATTCTATCTAGCTTCGAAATCCCAATTAATTATATATAACTCACGAATTCATGTGTTCACTTGAAGCTTTCCTGGATGAATCTATCATCTTGTCTTGAGTATTTAAGTCAATCTGGACTCCCTGGTGATACGATCCGGATTCGAGAGATTTGAATTTATTTCTCCAACACAAGAGACAGTAATTTTTGATAAAATCTTTCATTATCAAAGCAAACCCTATCCAAAGTAGAGGGAATAAAAGAAGTCGGAAAAGTTTCGGTATTGGTTTTTTCATTTTCCATGGAGTCATTAGCGGAGAGGGAACAATCATCATCAAAAAATTAAAGATGAAGGCAATTAATACCAGGAACGCGCCCCAGAGAGTTTTACTTCCGACTCTTTTTGGGGTGTTTCGGCTGGTGGTTGCATAAACAACAAACACGGGCAAGACATGTACATTTAGCCCGACGAGAATCTCGGCCACGATTCCAGATAGCACAGCTGGATGGTTCGTATATTTGGCTTCCAAGATTGCGCGCTGAATCGATTCAAAGTTGATCTCTTCACAGCTCGAGAGTAAACCATCCCGTTGCTTGAATGAAGTTGAGTTTCCGAGATATTTGTTTACAAGTTTGTTGAAGGCATCCCTCATGGGTTGATGGTCGGGCTCAACACCTTTCAGCCTTGCCATTAGAGCGTTCGAAGAAAGTTGTGAGGTAGGTTTGGAGTTGTGCCTAGCTGCTCTTAAAATCGAGCCTTCCTGTAAAGTTGCGGAGAGAGTAGATCCCATAGAATCCCAATCTGGGTCATACTGGTGATTGTTAGAACGTACTGAGGGGGCCCAGTTGACTTTGCGTTGCGCAGGCCGGTCTGGGTTTGCGGCTTCTGATGTGGAGGTGCAAGTATCAGGGTGCAGATGACTGCATGTATCAGGATGTCCATGGCTTGGGTCGCCGCCACAGTTTTCAGTCATGCCCTCCGATAACTCACGGGCTGCTTTTTCAAACTCTGAGAAATCTTCATCTTGCCGATGATTGGAGTCGGTATCATTAGAATCCGCAGGAGGTTCGGGGTTTTGAGAGTTCAAGTGGCAAATGATTTCAAAAGGGTGAGGACATTTCGACTGATCGCGTAAAGACAAGCGAGAAAATCCGTCTGCGTAGCTAAAGATTTCCAAGTTTAAAAGAACACTGTGAGCGTTTACTTTGGTTCAGAAATAAGAAATATTGTGAATTGAAAAACTAACAGCTTGAAATCCAATAGAAAATCTACTAGGATTGGAGAGCAGCTGATCCAACTGTTGTAATCTTCTGCGTATGCGCCTTGCCGAACTTGGTTTAGGAATCGTTTAAAGTTGTCAAGTCCCAACGGCTTTGATGTTAAGCCGTCCAGTACCGCTTGCATATCTCTAGGCGATTGATCGTACGAAGAGGAATCCTTCTGGAGTGAGTTGTTCTGAGCCATGGTCCCGAATACAATCCTATCGCTCATATTTTGGTTCGCGGGTCGAACGATTTTTTCAAGCAACGGTGCTGGGCTAAGTGAGGAACCAATCACTGAAGGATGGCGAGCAAATGACAAGCGTTGAGGCGCCGGTATAGCTGGGGCCGAAGTTGACATAGACAACGTGGTACCAAGTTCGGTGGCCATGTCGATATCGGTCCCATTGTCTAGGGTGCGCTGGCGAGTCCAGTCACTCCCATAATTATTTTCATACCCAGCGGCCATGATTTGGCAGTCCGGTGATTATTCCGAATCCAGACGGTGCAAAACAGGGTTCACAGGTTGGTGAATGTTTCTTGGAAGCTGTTGGCAATTTCATGGACTTGACCGGAGAGGCTTAACCTTCAAGGCCCGTAGTCTGGAGTATGAGGAGATCAAAGAAACAAGCGATATATATATTCAAGAATTGATGGAATCCTGTCCAGTCCCTGTTGAGATTGCGATGCGTAGTAGGGGTATACAAACTAAAAGGGAGAAAAATGAAGACAGAACCCCGACGTTGCCATCTCCAGGGAAATGTGCTGGCAAAATGATTCCGTAGGTTTTCATTTCTGATAGACCTCAGTTGTGTATGTGTATGCCAGGCAACCACCACCTATCTGCATGTGGTAGTGTTCAATTGAAAATGGTAGGGTGGTCAAGCTGGAAGCTCTCGTCTCCGCAGGAAACGTATTTGTGAACTCTCCAGCTCATATTCGGGCCCTAGATAACAGTTGCCGAGCTCCGGTAGCGCCATGCGATAATTTAAGCTGCTAGGCAACACTCGATGAACAGCGAGCCAGAAGTTCACTGTCAGTTGGACTGAAATTTTGGTTGGGATCCATTTTCCACATCTATTGGGAGGGTTGCTCAGGGCGCATGCTGGAGACACTTTCGACTCTTGATTGTTTGAAGTAGGATCAAGAGGAACGATAGCACCCGTCAACAAAATTGGGTCAGGGCCACGGCTAGGTCACGGCTAGGTCTGGTTATGTGCCTTCAAGGAGACAAACATCCCAGCCTGGCAAACGCTTACTGATGCATGCTCTCCATAGCGTCCCCGAGCTGAACTAAATCCCACCTCGCTTTGCCGGAGGGGAGAGCATTAGTACTTAAGCTCGAGCTTCCCGGCGGAGCGCGGGGGCCGCATCATTGTTCTCCACTGTTCCCCCGAAAGGCACCAGATAGCAAAGCTATTTTTGCGCTCTTGCATCAGTCAATCTTGGCGTAAACGACGCCTCGCCCGTCACATTGGCAGCGGTTCCAAAGGCTCAGATAAGCTCAGCGTACAACAATCTTCGTCCAGAAACAAAAGCCAATTCACAAATGAGCTCTATAGGAATTCACGGATGTTGATTGATCCTTGGTAAGGGAAATGAGAGAAGAGTGGCAATATTATCTGGCACATGATGATTACAAAAAAAAAAGTTGAGAGTTGTTTTGGAAAGGACATGGGAACAAGATGTTAGGAATGTGTTTCACTTAACTTTAGTTGAAATCGCACACCCTCAACTATTTTTCATTTTCAACAAACCTTACATTAAACAAGGCTCGCAACAAGTAGATTCACCGGTCGATGCACCGTCCTTCTTTTCATCCACAACACGGCGTAGCTACTTGTACTTCAAAGCTACTGGATATGTACATATATAACAACATTCAACCAGCGCGTTGATGATAATAGGCGCTTCGTCGTTAATACTAAAATATTCTTAAAAAAGTGCTCCCGGCGTATCATGTGCAAAGCTCACAATGCTGCTGAACATTGCCATTCTGACCTCTCAAGATTCAAGTTTCTCTCACTCTCAACTTTGAAATCGAACTGATTTGTAAGATGGCACACTCGCAGTGGTGACAATTGTTCATGTATTATATCAATAGGCTGAGAGAAATGTATGCATGTCGATACTCAAGAAAACATGTTTACGACTCCTGCCTCGAAATAAACTGATGTGTAGGATTAGTCGGTGCCTCCGATGCTGTTTTAGAAATAGGTTAGTGGAAGAGACAATTGTGTGAGTGAACTCCGAGTCTACTAAATTGGAGCTTTATAAATCCCACTAACATCGGGATGTTGCCAAGGTTCAGATCGAGACAGTTGGCCAAACCGCGGCAATCTTTGGGAGGTGGGTGAGGTAAGGGGCTCGCGATAGCTGGAAAAATGATGCAAGGAGTTGAGGTTAGTATCGGATGAGGGAAAGGTATCCGAAAGTGGACCCACCAAACAAAGCACCCATGGAAACAGCAAGGGCCAGAATAGCTGAAGCGTTGAAGTACATCCTAGTGAAGTTTTTGGGTAGTTTTTTTTCGAAAATGATGACGAGTATGGTAAATATTTGGGTTATGAATATGTGACTGGTTGGAGATGGTTGGATGAGGTGAAATGGGTACCAGAACTCTAGACTTTATAGGCGACACCTCGACCGAGTTGGGTGCCACTGCCAGCAGCCGCTGGGCGTAGAACAATCGGTTCTCCTCAGGAGCAAGTCCTAGCAAGTCACACTCATCCGGCCTCCGAAGGCCCATGGATGTCCTCCGTAACGCCAGAGTTTGGTGTTCAGAGGTCAGATTGAACTCGATTCCACCACTTCTCGCCTCGGCATATGCACATACATAAGTAAAACGGTCGCACTCAAGAACTCCTTCGAAGCCAATTGATTCTATTGCCGTAGTACAGCAGCAAAAGGAATGTTCAAAAACTCCAGGCACATCAGCCCCAAATCTAGAAGCCCTTTCTTCTTCTGAAAGTCATGAATTGACGTGTCACTTTTATGTCATATCGTCCGATTCCGAACCCCGTTTTGAGCATTCCCAGCACACAAACACCTGTGGTCAAAGGGCATATGATTCGTAGTGAGTATTCCAATTAGAAGATATCGTCAGATCATTCGGCTACAGCCCGTCGACCGTGAATGCTGTCAGCATACACCGGTTTGATTGGACCCTTATTCTTTTGGAAGGAGAATTGGTTTCGTTTCCTTCTATGAGCTCACTTGAAGTCCGTTTGGGCCCTGCATTAACCCCGCAAGGTTTACAGGCCATATTAACTATCTTCACCAGTGCCACAATAGCACCGTAATCATCAATTCATAATTTCATTGTGTTTTTGAATTGACTGTGCACCTAAGATGGCTTGATTGAACGGCCCCATGACCTAAATGGTTTGGTATAGAAGGGTACTCTGGACTTTTTCTTCCTAATGGAAACTCGATCTCAATTGATTTTCACCAGCAAGTAAGCTTTAGCCATTCCTTCTCAAAAAATAACTTTACACAGACGACACGGAAGTCCTCCAGTATGTAGCTCCACCGCGGGGCGTCCTCGCGGGATGGTTTTGCGGAGGAGTGTGACTCCAATGAGTTGTAACGATTCTGACCTCGGCCAGTGGTGCCCAAAAGTGCACAGCATCAAAGTTAAATATATACATACATACTTGACTCAACCACAAAATTATTCCAGCCAGCTGAAGAACGGTGAAGGGAGATGGCCGTGTGGTCAAGAAGACAATGGACATGCCATCTTTCCATTTCGGCTCGGCAGGTGCCTCGCGCCATCTTTGACCCGTGCCCATTAGTCCAGTTCACGTAGGGCCGTTTTATGCGCGTATTGGAAAATAGGCGTTGCTCATCAACTACATAAAAGCTCTCGCTCAAACTGTGGTCAACTGGCGCTGAGCTTAATCGAAGCGTGCATAAACCTGTGTAAAGCTTGCTCGTTCTCTAAATTTCATCTAGCGACCAGTACCTAGGTGAACTGGGATATTGTCTGCATGCTTTGAAGCTCTTATCCAGTGCAGACTCAATGCACAACAGTTGATCCTGTCGAGAGTTTTGCAGAGTATTTCAACTGGGAACAAGAACCCTGACCGGACAACGGCTTCGTTCAAATTGAGGGAGTTATTCAAGTCAGAATAAGACGTGCAGCTCGATATATTTAGGAGAAGAAAAATGTGAATCAATAAATAATGTCCCGCATAGCGGTTGTAATGGTCGCCACATAAAATCTATCCGCCCAAGTTGGGGCATGAAAGATGTTAATTGTGGCAGCGCAACACCTCTGTCATGAGAGTTTCGAAGGGAGGTGTATTTTGTTTGGAGAGATAAGTAGATAAAACAACCAGAGTTTCTTGTACAAAATGAACTAACACAATTTGCATTTGAATATTTAATCCAATGGAGAAAGAATTAAGTTTCGATAGAATAGAGTGGAGGGTAGGTGTCACTGAAGTTCGCTGGCTTTTCCCGAAACGAGTAGTCCAACTGCAGCTCAAGGATCAATCAGAATTCAAGTGGGAAGCAAGGGACCGATGGTCATGAGATGTTGAATGAAACTGGTAGTAAAGTGCTCACTGATTAGCCCGAATAAGCCAAGAATACTGCTGAAGACTTCAATGACTAATATCTTGACAAATAGACTGGGATCTGAAGCATCGGCTAGTGCAGCATTTGAACCGGAAATTCCAACACCGATCCCACATAGCAGATTACAGAAACCCATGATCAGTCCTCCCCAGAATAGCGAAAAGCCAGTAAAATAGTTTTCTTTTGTATAAAGTGATTCAGCAGAGGCAAACGCTCCGATTTTTGAAGAAAAGACGATAGCTGTGTACCGAAATGTTGCAAATAATCAAGAGAATTTAATCGACGTGAAAAGAAAGATGGGGACGTGATGATCAAAACTTACCGCCTATCACACCATATATACCGACGACCTCGCAGAAAATAATACTGATCAAATTTTTCGTCCGAATCCTTGGAGTACGAACACCCCCTCCGAGAATTGAGACGCCCGTTGTAAAGATTCCCCTGTAATGAAATAAAAGGATGGCGATCGATATCTCTACAATTTCCAGGAACGGCGTGGGGGTGGATAGATCACTTACCATCCAGCTCCGATAACACTCAGACCGATATTCAAGGCTATTCCAAGTAAAGCCCAAACATGGGGAGACGTCTGTTCGAGGAAGGCTACGAAATACGATGAGCCAAGTGGTAAGCCTTGATTCTACATAGACAATTGACGACAGGGGTATTGATCGAGAATTGGCAACTTACTTCCAACATTGAAAGTCTCGCCAGAGTTAGTAAAAAGAAGATAGAGAGAGACCGTTGTGAATGTTAAAGCGCTAGCCGAAGCGGTAGCGTAAGTTGTGTAACCCATTTCGAGCAGGGTTCCAGCTTTAAATGGGCGGCGGTCCTCGGTTGAGGCAGGATAGGTCGTCAGAGAGAATGTCGATTAGCTTTTCAGTGGGGATGCGTAATCGATCCTTAAAGCTCTTGAGCGTGGAGATTGTTGGTTGTTGTTGTTGAGCCGCTGCTGCCGGCCTGTTGAAGAGGACAGCGGATTTCAGGTGTACCTGATAAGAGCATACAATACAGTTATGTCTCTAACGGGTGATATTAAAAGCCAGATTTATTCCAAAACTGCTCTCAATCACAAAACTGCACAGAGAGTACTATTTTGGAGCATTATGAAACTTTGCCCAATATCTAGTTTTGGTACAGCTTATCAGGGCAAAGCAGTGGCTGTCACTTTACATGGTTTGTTATGTTTGGAATTTTGAGATAACAAAAAAACAAAATATAGAAGGCAGCACAGGGAGGCTGGATTCCCCAACGCAAGTCCCTCTGTGGGGCTTAAGAAAACCCCCGCAGAAGGATAGCTGAAATTCCATGGCAGAATTTTAGTAACTCAACCTACATTTGTTTGAAATCACACATTAAAATGGCTATCAACTATGGAAACACTTCAAAAATAAATTAAAGTTGTGACGAGGCCCATATTACCCCTTACTTTCAGCATACTTTGCTGAGTTGAGGTCTTCTGAGTTAAACTGGGATGCACTCTGCCACTTTAGAATGGGTGGATCACAACTGATGAAATATAAACCCAAGGGGAGTACCTTGGATTTACATTTGATTGGTTGTTATTGACCTGGGTGAAGTTAATTGAGTGCATCCCAGTTTAAATGAAATGCCCTCAACCCGGAAAATTGTATATACAATCTATCATTACCTTCCAGTACCTTCCTCTCTTCTGTTCTTTTTACTCAAGAAATAATTTATGAAGGTTTGCTTTCTTAATTAATATGATTATTTTTGAACAAAATTTCTCTTAACAATGTATATATATAATACATTTCAAACATCCTGGCACTCATAAAAATTGGTTGGAAAGATGTCATGCACCAAGGTAAGGGATGATGTTTCAAGTTATGAAAATCTACACATATTTCAATGTGAAATTATCCATAATCCTACAAATGTACAAATTGCTTTCTGTAAGTGCTCATAAATATTTACCTACCCTCTTTTGAAACACACTAGTAAAGGAACATGTTTCTGGATAATTGCCTGGTTTTACAAGTGGATTTGGCCATATTTGATACCACCTATTGATAACAAAATATATTTAACAACTGCTCATTAATTGAGCAACAAGTGTCTCAAGACATGTGTCAAGTTTTGTGAATCAATTTACTAGTGGTTTTATTATTCAGCATAGAAACAGTGATCAGGCTAAAGATTATTTCCATAAGGTTTTTATCCTAAAGCTTCATAATCATATTTGGAAGTAAGATACACTGTATAAAAAAATTAAACTGGTACAATGTTCCCATTTATGTGCATCTAAAAAATGGTAGAACAGTTTGATGGGGTCCAAATATGTACATACAGGCTTGCAGGCCACCCCTCACCTTATATTGCATTTGAATTTTGAGGTTACAAACCAAAACAAAAAACTGAGAGCTCAAGAAGCCTTAGTTCTTGTAAGCATAGAATTCAAAACCACATATTTATATGAACCCTCACTATGAAAAAAAAACCCCCAAGAAAATTCTGGCAGTTGACATGCAAAAGTACAAAGGCATCTTTTTACTTTTGCATGTCAGCCGACAGCAGTTTCTTGAATTTTTTGTTGTAGTTCCTTCTGTCACTTGAAAATGAGGCCCACAGGCCGTGAATACTTTGTGGACATCAATATGCATATCATCATTGTATCCAATCCCCTATTAGTATTGATAGAAAATTCTGGAATATATGTACATATTGGATAAATTCCAATTTAATCCAGCCCCCAACATAAAATTCACCATATTTCTTTTGATAATTTTCTTTCCTGGAGGAATTCCTATACAATCTTCAGCCTCTGAAAGAGTTGATCTGGACCCCCCAGAAGAAAAAGAAATTATTGGAGGAAAATTGTTGGAATTCTTCCTGTTACACTCATCCCAAAGTTCTTATTATATTATCACTATATTTATTGTTATGATTTAATGGACCAGGTTTCTAGTCATGCTTGTTGTCTGATTTTTTTTCCTAGACTCATCACTAGCTTGTAGACAAAAGATCCCAGCCTAAGTAGTTGTTTTCCTAGAACTCATTCATCCCAACTAATTACTCCTCTTTTCCATTCTCTTTGAATAACCACACACATAAATATTTGCATATTCCTTGTATATTAACCACATTCTCATCACTTGTGTATAGCCTTTATGTATTAGTCTTCAGAGATAATTTGTTCTTCCCCTTAGTCATGTTGAACATCTCTTGAGTATATTTAATGTCCTTTTGATCCGCTTAGAGTGATATTTAAGGCCCCCTCTCATTGTCAAACCCTCATCATACCAGTGGCAGTTCCTTGAAATTTTCCTTACAGTTTAACCAGATTGAAATTGCAACCTAATCTTTTATTGGTCATATGTGTGAATGTCTACTTGTATCTAATAACATATCTTTCTCATTCCTCAGTTGTGCTCAAGTTCACTTACTATACTTTCCAACAAGGTACATTTTTTTTTTTTTTTTGTGAGATGGGAGCGAGAGGGTATCAATTAAAATTGAATGGGGATACAAGAATAAACTTATAAAAGAGTACACTTGACTGAGTGGTGACCTTTTTTTTTAAAAAAGGGGGGATTGGGCGGTTGATTGATTGATTGATAATAAGAAAAATCTTTATTTCAATGAGAAGGTTGAGCGGTTGGTGTGGTGTTCTGAGATCGAGTTCTTTTCCGATGTGATTTACCGAATGGTTTGATCCAGACTCTCCAGAAGATGGTCAGCAGGCCGTTTAAGAGTCCAATCGGAGGGATCAACCAGCCGACGAGCCAGATGATCTTATTGACCGACTTGTCAAACCTCCATACCAATCTTTCCACTTGTCTCTCCAAGTCAATCAGCTGTCCCGAGTTGTCTACGATATGATCTGCGTAGGATAGTTTAGATTTTAGTGGCATTTGAGCCGAGAGTCGGGTTTTGGCTTCAGTCCTACTCAGCCCATTACGAGTTTGTAGTCGTTGCAGTTGGAGCTCTTCCGAGCTTTTTTTTTTCACAAAGGGGCCATCGAACGAGTTTCCCATCAAACATTTTTTAAACAAAGCAGACTTGGAGAAATCACTTTCAAAGACTGACCAATATACGATGACGACCTTCCCACAGAACTTCCACATCCCAGTTTCGATCAACAGGGGGGAGTCGACCACACAGACTTGGGTGCCGGTGAGCCACAGTTTGAGCAATCGAAGGACCATCAAGCGACGGATTCTTGGATGGAGTAGGTTATTGAGCCATTGTCGTTCGCTTGGATCGTTGAAGATGATTTCGCCAAGTCGTTCTCGATTTAAGCAACCATTATGAGCATGGACGATATCCGGCTGGCTCGAAAAGTGTTCTCGAATCACAGCTAGTCCACTCGTGCCGGGTTCGACCACTTCCCGAGCAAGGTGATCCAAATCGATAACCGGCACACAGTACGATTTCAGTAGACCGGACACCGTCGATTTTCCTGTGGGCATAGGAGGTTCCAACAAACATGCATTCTCGCGATCAGCTTACGAAAAGACTAAGAACGCGATCAAAAACGCTTCTGAACATAACCAATCTTACCGGAGGCAATGCCACCCGTTAGTCCAACGACTACAGTGGCAGGTTCCAATCATTCGCAATCCGTCAAACCCAGGACGAAACAACTCGAACGGGAGTATCAACTGACAGTATGCAATTGCGAAGGACACAAACTGATTTACTGACCGAGCATGGGATGGTATCACTGAGTCCTTGGAGACTTTGAGGGAATGATTGCAGTGTGTGTGTGTATTTCTCAAGTTGTTCAATTTCGCAGAGAGTGGACGACAGGGACGAGGTCACAGCCAAATCTCCTGAGCTAAAACTGATTATGCATTTATGTATCTAAATACATACATACAACACCACTCTATCATCATCAACTTAGTCAGACATTCTTTCCTCTAAGCCAATCCAAGTGGTTTCTACATTCAAGACTGGAAAATGATTCCACTATACGATATCCTTTTCCCTTGAAAAAAAACAAAAACCCAAAAGCAAGCCACAACAACAATAACAAAACGTATGAAAATCCAAGTACATCAACTGACGATACAAACCAAACCCCTCCCCCCCAAAAAAAATCAAGAACCCAAGACAAGTACAGTACATGGTTTTACTGCAAACAGAAGTTGTATATGTATATGTAGGTAGGTAAGATTAATAGTCAGAAGTAAATTATTATTGATGACCGATCAATTTGCTGCAAGACCACATCAGGATCCAAGTTTTGTTCTGTTTGGCTCTTGCAAACGTACATGGTGATGATAAGAAGAAGCAACCCCCAAACTGTCTCCCCCCGCCAAAAAAAAAAAAAAAACGATCAAATCTTAATCACAGTAAATTTAACATAAGAAGCGGAGGGTTAGATGTAATACCCGTATAGTGTTGCAGTCAAGTATTCAGTTGATGAACGTGTCAAATTCTTTTCATAGTTGATGCAACAGATCCGACTTGAGCCAAAGTGATGTTTTTCTTTTTTCCTTTTGTCCTAGGATTTCCACCCACGATATTAATGGGAACGGTCGATGATGGAGGATTGGGAGGATGAGGGGGACCGGAGGCGGTTTTAGGAGCTGGTTGACGAGCGTGAGGCGGGGATTTGCAACCAGAAGGCTTAGAGTTTCGGGATGGAGATTTGGAAGCTTCCTGCTGTGCGCGTGGTGGTGATTTGTGACCGGAAGCCTGGGACTTCGAACTCTGTGCCTGCGCCCGGGCCTTCCATGCTTTGCGGATCTTGGCTGATCGCTTGGTTAGCTGGATTCAGGGGGGAAAAAAATAACAACGTTTGTAAGGTTCAGTGCATCTTACAAAATCCAACACATCACCAAGGTGGGATTTACTTCTGGGGCCTCAACTCCATCGCGAATACTGTCGAGGATCGAGAAGACAACGGCCCGATAATTTCCATCTTTTTTATCATCCCTAAACCTCAGTATCTTCCATGTGTTCCGAGGCGCGTCCCAAACAACCTCAACTACTCGATTATCAAGCTGCTCTCGTCTCTGTTTTCGTCTATGTCGTTGTTTTAAAGCAATAGTCGTGTATCAGTCATTACACACAAAGAAGTGATAGACGGCGCTGACTTTTGAATGGATCGCACTCAACTCCATCCATTCTTCATCGGACATCTCCAATGTATCAAAGAACTGTTCACCCTCTTTCCCGCAATTCATCATCAAAACAAACAACGGTTTTGCATAAAAGTCTGGCTCCATGGGGTCGTCTGGTATAGGGGGGAACCTGAGCTCTAGACGGAAGTCGATTGAGTTTTCGGAGGGTGGTTTCCATTTCAATCTACAGGAGCGATACGATGGTTGTCAGTACCAGGATTTCTGTTTTTTTTTTTTTTTTTTTTTTTTTTTGGATGTAATCTGGTATACAAGGAAGGAGGATTTTTACATCTTGGGATCGGTTCCTATCCGATAAGGGGCCGTTGCGCTGGTGAAAATCAAACCATCGTTTCCGTGTGTAAGCTTGGGTAGATCAAGATTGAGCACTTTTTCGATCCCATAGGCGAGTTCCATGGTCTTTAGTTGGACGCTATCAAATCAATAGAGATATTTGGGGGTAAGTAACCAGAGAGAAGGGTAGATGACAAACTAAAGATGAAATGAACTGAACTCAAATGGCATCTTGTCTCTTAGATGTGGCTGGATGGAGATAAGCCTCTTCAATGGGGCAATGACCCAGTCTTTTAATCTCTAAGTGACGAATATCGGAATAAACAAAGTTATGAATTGATCGGAGATCTAGTTGATGACAAGGACGGATTAGAAAGCTCACCCCGTATCGGTTGATGAGAGGTCTCATCATGAGATTGTTTGCTTCCCATACGATACAATCAAATGCTAAGAACCGCAACTGTTGCTGTAGACAAGTCATGAGATTCAGAACGGTTGGTGATTGATAAAATTCCAGTTGGGAGAGCGACTCACATGACCTGTTTTCCGGTCGACGTCGATGACCAATTCACCATCGAGTATAGTATCTTTGAGTAGTCGGTTAGGATTTTCAAAATGGGGAAATGTGATGTTTTCTATTAAGAAAAATTCGTCCTTCCGGTCTATCTGATTGTGAAAAGAAGCAACCAAACGGAGGGGGGTATGAGAGATTTGATGAGGAGCTCAATAATGGCGGTAGTGGGGACGAACAAAGTAAACTTCTTGAACTGGGCCTTGGGGGGTTCCTTTGACGACTATCAACACCATCACTCGAACACCATCCGATTTCTCACATACCCAGAAACTGTTAAGGGGTTTTTTTGGGGGGGTCAGTGATCAATCTGTTTAATCGTGTTCCCTGTGTTTTTTGTTAACTAAATTTTCTGTTCTTCTTCTTTCTTTTCATTTTGAAATATATTACATAGATATTTCTTCCGACAAGAACCCAGAGAATGATCGATCGAGTAAAATTGAAGCTCAACTCTTCGGTTTCCAATAATTCCAGCGACTTATGGGTGAAACTAACTGGTTGGGAGCCTGGGAATCTGAAGCACGAAGCGAGACAAGGGTAGGATGAGCGGTGAACTTGGAACGAGGAAGGTGGGGATAGGCTACATACCTTTGGACACCACGAAGACCACAGAGGGTAGCGAGATGCTGTTTGAGGAAGAAGAGATGTTGGTGATCGGTGATCAGTTGCCCTGGGATCTGTTCGGGTACGGGGAAGTTGCTGTTGACCATGAGGTGGGGATACTGAGGAGGAGATGAGCAGATGGAGGGGGATTAGATTGGTTTAGGGAAGTTTTCTTAAATATTGAAAAAAAATTAAAAAAATTAAATCGGTTGATTAGTTTAAAGTGAAACTGAGTTATTTTATCTTCTATTTACAACATAAAACATCTCATGTTAACGAATGAAACCCAATCAATCGAGTCGAAGTTACTCTGTCTGATACATATTTAAATAAATATGTACCCTTTCAAACAAACAACAACAACAACTTCTTGATACATCCACTTGAAAGTTGACACTTGACACTTGGAGACTTGAGAGGACTCTTCTGAAACAAGTGACTAAAGGGGTAATACACCAAATCACACTTCAAAACACAAACACAAAGAACAACAACCTCTAACTTGTGAGACCATCTCTGTCAGTTCCATCTACAATCCTAGCTCATGAGAGGGATGAAAGGATGATGCCCCTCTGAACGGTCAAGAGTGTTCAGATTATTCATTCACACATTGATGTATGGAACGCCACCAAATGATGAGGCCAGAGAGATAAGCGAAGGAAATGACTAGGCACCTTATATGGTGCTGGAGCAGTGACAACAACAGAAGTGAATGAAAAAAAAGGAAAATACAGGAGATACATCCAAATACAAAGAGATGAAACCTAATGTAATTTCACGCTGACAACTTATGTCATACGCTTCACCAAATTACTCAAAACCCTGTATTCTTACCAATATTTGAATTTTCCCTCTCTTCCACTTGCTCTGAGCAGACTCTAGAGTGGCTTGGGTCCTATGGCAATGCAGCCTCGGTGCAGGTTTAATTCTCTTGGAACCTTAGCTTTGGGTAAAAAAAATTTATCAAGGTCACTCTAAAAGCTCTCTTATCCCTTAGTGAACAACTAGCTCAAAGGGCCACAAGCAAATCCATGTGGGGAGATCTCTAAGGCTTTGAGGGCTGTGTGATTGAGAGGGGTGACAATCAAGTGGGCTTTAATTGTTTTGTGGAACATGGTCAAGCAGAGTGAGTGAGGCAGCAACAGAGGAAAGCTGATCATGGAGGATTACAAGGATTTTTAAATAGAAAGAAATTTGAACATTTAGGTTTTTTTATAGCTATATACACTGCCAGGATAATTGCCTAGGTCAAATTTATCCCAATTAAACTAGGATGCAACCAACCAATTTAAAGTAAGTTGACCTCAACCAATTAATATAAAACCAAGGGGGGCCCTTGGGTTTATATTTCATCAGTTGATATCAACCAAGTTTACATTGGTTGAGTGCATCTCAGTTTAACTGGGATGACTTCATCCTAGGAAATTATGCGGGCAGTGCTAGTATATAAGAGAAACTAGTGATTTAATTTTGTGGGGTGGGAGGAGGATGAGTCTTGCCCAGGAATATATCCTTGGCTGGCTCTAGGATTGATACATGAAACACTGGGTGAATAGCTTTCCACTTCAAAGGAAGAGTGAGTTTTATAAGTGTTCTTTGAGATTATTGATATGATGGTGAAAGATCCTAATTTTCTTTGGGAAATATTTTTTAGCGGGTTGAGTCAATCAAATTTTGCAAGTGTCAAGCCTGATTTTTATTTTTTCTGATATTGTATGTTTGTGATTCAAGTGAAAGTTTATGAGCTTGAATCTTGTATTTCAGAATGGATTCTTTGAGGTTGATTTACAATGTTGCTCTGGAAGAAGCTTGATGTTTGAGAGCTAATCTGTGGAAGGATTCAAGGCTAAAATATGAATCAAATTGAATGTTGGATTTCTGCCATACAGTGTTTGTAGATGAGATTGTTGTGTTGAAGAGTGAGTGGGGTTGTTTTCAGCTAATGCAAGCCATTAACTCCAGCTTTCCTGTTGATAGCTGAATAAAATCCAAAGGTATTGTTTGAGGATCTGATTAACTGATTTGGTTTGACCATCCAATTTGGGATGATAAGCTGTGTATAAGTTGCAAGTAATATTCAGTTGTTGACAGTGTGAAGTCCAGAATGCTGAAACAAACAATGGGCCACAATTTCTGACTATGTTATCAGGGAGACCTGCATGTTTCAAGAAAATATGTTTGAAGAAAAAGTTAGCAAGGTCTTGTGAGTTACAAGTAGTCATGGTTCAAATAAATAAAGAAATCTTTGAGAACCAATTTACTATCACAAGGATAGAATGATTACCATCCAACAAAGGAAGTTGGGAAATATTGTGTTTTGAATATAGCTTGGATTGTTTTGTTTCCGAGAAATTTAAAGTTATGCGCTTTTGATGCATATCACATGTTTAACCTTGTAGTTTATGCCCAAATAACAGTTATGTCCTCTCTCCTTGGACTACAAGGGGCAATTAAGGTAACTTTACAGTTTTCTGTCCGCAACCACAACATCACCCACTTTTACGCAACACCACCCCCAGCTACCCCTTCCCCCTCCCCCCTCCACTGAGCATTCATGCTCCCTCCTCTCCGCCCCCCCCCAACCCAACCACCACGGATGATTCTGTGATGGTAGACGACACACAGGGACTCGCCACCGTCAAACCTGTGATCCCCCCCAGACCCACTGCGTCCTCCCCCTTGTTGAGCCTACACATCCTCTTGGTTAGCCTTTTGTCGAACAACACCAACCAGGACGCATCTGGCAATGTTAGAATTAGCGCCAAATTGGTCAACGTCATCCTTGATCTCTTGGCCAATTCGGAAAGTTTGATGCATAGACTCAAGGATAACAACAATCAGCTCACCTCAGTCATCAACAGGCTCTCCGTATTAGAAAAAAACGTTGATTTGGGTCTATCAGCTCCCACCAATGGCAAGACAACCTTCGCGTCTATTGCCTCCAAGAAACCCAACACCGCCCCCCCAACTTTTCAACCGCTGAGGAACCCCGCTTTGGCGTCTTTGAAACCCAAGAGGATGGTTATCCATTCAAACCCGTTGAAAACCACGCGCAAGGATGTTCCACAATGTGCCCTGGTGCAAAAGGCCAATGAAGCTTTGCTCAAGCTTGACGCAAAAGTGGATGGCAAGGCCGTTGCCATTTGGGGTGCTAGTATGCTCTTGTCTGGTGAGGTGTTGTTTTACATCAAGAACCGTGTGCAGCAGAAATGGCTTATGGCCAATAAGCATCTTTGGTCAAAAGAAGTTCATCCAGATCTGGAAGCTTCCCCCAGCACATTCTCAGTCATGGTTCACGGTATCCCAAAGACTTTTGACATTGCTAAGAAGACTTGTATTGAAGCACTTGCCTCTGAGAACAACTTCCAAACTTCAGAAGTAGCAAGGGTCAGATGGATGGGCTTCAATGAACCGTCAGCCAAGAAAGCGGGCTCACTTGTTTTGTCGTTTCTGGACAAGGACGTTTCTTACCATGTCAAAAAATCCGGGATATTTCTGAACTATGATTTCCACAGAACAGATCTCTTCAAACCCCGAACCCCCCAATGCTTCAAATGCCTCCATATGGGGAATTTTGGTAAATGGTGCCGTGAGGCAGCACATTGCGCCAAATGTGCAGGTCAACACTCAACGAATGAATGCCCGGAAGGACTTGGTGGCGTCACTTCATGTATTTTATGAAAAGAAGGTGTGAAGAACAAGATCGACAGTTTTGGCAATATCCAACATAACCCCTTTGATAAAGCCTGCCCTTTCAAGAAGGCATGGTTTGATAAAAAACACCTTACCCCTCAATGATAGATACATCTCAAATAACCCCTGATAAAATTCCTTTTTCTCCGCTGACTCTCAACCCCCTTCAAGAATCATCTTTCTTGAATGATCTCACCACATAAAATCAACCTAACTCTACTGATGGTCCCAGCCTAGCGGCTCTCCAACTCAATTGCCATGTCTCAAAATCTGTGACACTCGGCATCCTCAACTCAGCTTTATCTTTTGATTTTCTCATTCTTCAAGAACCTTGGATCAATTCCCTCAACATCAGTCTTGGCGATCTTTCTTGGCTTTTGAACACTCACCAACGTCATGGCAACAGCACCAAAAAGCTGTCATCTACGTGAAGAAGACTTTTCATTCAAATCACATCAAGATCCTTGAAGGCGGTTCCCAGAACCGTGTGGGTCTGGAAATCACATTGGAATCCGGGAAGTCATTCTATCTTCTCAATGCATACAACCCCCCTCCCACCTTCCCATCTATACTTGAACTCAAGAAGTGGCTGATCATTCATTCCTCGCGGCAGGTTCCAGTAATCCTCTGCATGGATTCAAACCTGCATCATCAGAATTGGAACCCCCTGGGCTGCCGTAAGCATGAACCGGAGGCGTCAAAATTGCTAAGTTACCTGTCCTCTTTGGGTTTTTGCTTGTCCTCTCCTAGAGGCATTCCCACTTTTTATTCTTCTAAAGGTAAAGGAACAACCATTGACCTTGTTTGGGCCAATTTCCTGGGCTCAAAGCTCATTCAGGATGTGGTTGTCTCAAACAAAAATTTTGGCTCCGATCATCAAGCCATTCAGGTCCGCCTTTCTCCGCGACACCCAGCAAGATCGTTCCACTTTTGGCCGCCGGATTGGAGGTCCGTTACTGCAGATTGACTTACCCCAGTCTTAGCTAAGTTTCCTTCAGATAGAATCATTGCCCTTGACAACCCGGATGAACAGGTCAAATTGCTGACGTCGTCTGTCAGATCTGTTCAGGAATCCCTGGGAAAAAGGCTACTTTTGAATGCGGACAGGGCCAAGCGGAATCTGGATCCAGTTGTGAAGACACGGAATTGGGCTAGATGGTGGATGATTCTAGCTAAGTCATCTGAATCCATTGAATTCTACCATCTGTGAAATGACTACTTTCTTTCCTTGGTCTACACTCTTAAGCAGGAAAACTGGCGGCAAATGTTGGATAATCCGGACAAAGGCAATTTATTTTGTGTATTACGGTTCTCCAAGAGGACGGCGGGCGGTGATATTCTGCCCCTTCGCAACAGGGCTGGGATGTTGGTTCATGAAAAACATGAACAGGCTAAGTTTCTATTTGATGGAACATCTATCAATGATGTGCCCATTGGTCTAGCTGATGTCAGGCCCCAGGGTTGTACCAGATTTGTCCGTTATCCCGAGGTTTTGGTTGAAGAAGTCAGGTCGGCTGTAGAGCAAATCCGCCCAAAAAAAGCTTCCGGGATTGATGGGGTGACTAATGAAACCATTAAGTCCCTTTCCTCATCATTACTACCAGTGCTCCAGCTCCTATACAACAACTGTCTAACCAGAAGTTGTTTCCCTACAGCATGGAAATGCGCTGTGACGGCAATTATCAGGAAGCATGGAAAGCCTGATTACACCAACCCATTGGCGTACCGTCCCATCGCGCTGCTGAGCACAATGGGTAAGCTTTTTGAACTCCTCTTGGCTTGTCGGCTCACCAAATGGGCGGAGGTTTCTGGGGTACTAGCCTCTGGTCACTTTGGTGGCAGGAAGGGGTCAGGGATGGAGGATGCCCTTTTTGCCCTGGATCATTGGGTTCAAGAAAAATGGCAAGAGGGAAAGAGTGTAGCAGGTTTATTCCTGGATGTAAAATCTGCGTACCTGTCTGTTCACCCGGATTGACTTATCCATTATCTCTCTCAATTAAAATGTCCAGCATACTTGACTTTGATAATATTGGATTTACTTTGTCACAGGTCCAGTACCATCCAATTGGACGACTTCACCTCAAACTCTTTTGACATTGCAATAGGACTCCCTCAAGGCTCCCCACTTTTGGTTATTTTATATATTTTATATATTTTATATAATAACTCATTACTGATCAAATTTTTTACTTCTCAGTCTGACAGGGTCTCAATAGGTTACGTGGATGATGTGGTCCATCTGGTTTCCTCCCCATCTGTTCAGGAGACTAGGATGATGCTAATTGAGGAAGGCAACAGATCACTCCGGTGGGGTGATTCCCACAGAGCAATCTTTGATCAAGCCAAAGCCCAGTTCATTTGGTTCACAAAACGTCAGACCCCAGATGACAGTTTACCTTTTGGCACTCAGCGGATCAAACCGGTGTCAGAAGTCAAATGGCTGGGTATATGGCTTGATAGGAAACTATTGTTTAACCGCAACTTTTGGGAACTTGAGGACAAGGCAAACAGATCTCTCAATCAGCTAAAATGTTTTGGTAACTCAAGATGGGGCACAAGAGAGAGGGACCAAGCTAGGATACTTCGCTCCGTCCTTCATCCAAGGATCACTTATGGGGCAGCAATCTGGGCGACGGAGGCCAATAAAACAAAAGTCCGGAATCTGGCAAGCAAAATTGATTGCCTAACGGGGATTGCAACTCTAGGAATCTTTTGAACCTCGTCAAGTGACTTCATACAATCACGTTCCACAGTACCGCCTCTGTGGGACAAAATAATTCGGACAAGTTTCTTGTTCTTCTTTTGTAAACTAGTGTATCTTGAAGCTGATAACACTGTTAGGACACTCATTCTATCCAGTAGGTCAGAGTATGCTGCCCGTTTTCCAGACGCTGCTCGGTCCGGTCTTTCTTCCAATTTGATAGACCAAGCAATGGAACAAGATCCCAAATTACTCCAATTGATGTACGACTTCAAGACCAAGCAAGTCAGATTCCCAATTTATCGCAACCTGGATTTATCCAAGGAGGAGGCCATCCATTCTGTTAAGTCCATTCTCTCTGCCAATTGTGGGTGCTTGAGGGTGCTGGAAATCTTCTGTGATTGTTCCTATCATCCGGAAAAAGGGGCAGCGGGCGCAGCAGTTGCTCCATCCAAGGGAGTTTTTGTCTTGTACGTACTAGGTTCAAAGGCAGTTATCTCAAACCACGAGGGCGAGGCAGTAGGGGTCTTAGCAGCTGTTCAATTGGCTAAGGAAATGAGTAGACAGCAGGTTTTTGGTTCCATCATGATCTTTGTGGACAACCAGGGCGTGATTCAACACACCAAAGTGCCGCGACTCCCCAAACCTGGACAAGCAGTCTTTGCTCAAATAGCTCAGATCATTGATGAGCTATTAATAGGCAAGACACAACTGTCTTTCATATGGTGCCCGGGTCATAGGGACATTAGTGAAAATGAACTGGCAGACAGCTTAGCCAAGGAGGCTCTGGAGAACCCCAACATTTTGCCTCTCAGTGTCAAGGGAAACTGCAAGAAAATAGCTCAACGGTCACTCCCGGCCCCGTCCAAGACATCAGCACCGTTGTTACTACCTTTCTCATTTTCGGCATTGATCAATCAGTTGGCATTGGGTTGCTGCCCATTGAACTACTTTCTCTTTTGTATCCATAGACACACCGACCCTCTTTGCCCCTTCTGCGGAGCCAGGGAAACAGTGATTCACTACATGAATTTTTGTCCGCATCTCCGAGGGATACGGTTGGAACTCAGGAGAAATCTTTGCAAACTCAAGCTCAAATTCAACCCGGACAGGCTAGATAGACTCCTCAAGAAGCAGAAGGCCGAGGTCCCTCTGGCAATTTTCATTTCAAAATCTCGACGTTTTGCAAACCTACTTTGCGGCGATTTATAGTGCTTTACCTTATATCTTGTTTTTCTCTTACATTTTCTCTTTTTTCCTTTTTTTTCCTTTCTTAAATTGTTCTCATGTCCACTCAGTCCCCATTGCATAAGCCTGTTAGGTATTTATGTTTGATCATTGTTATACGGGTTGTATTTCCCTGTTGTTGAAGTTTCTTAGATTCATAGTGTGCAATGCCTAGGCCAAATTTCACTATAAAGAAAAAAAAAACAGTTATGTACATATTATGTAATTCACTTGCTGTGATTGGATTCCTCAGTCACCGGTCCAAACTTTTTCTCATATCCACCAACCAACCACTTTAAACGGACAAACTCTTCCCTGCAACACAACTCAAAGAGTGTCAAATGGTTTTTTGGATGTATTCCCTGGCAACAAAAGTCTCTGTGTTCCGAATGTCAAAGCAAGGAGTTCCTCCCGCCACCATCCAGGAATTGCTTGGCATTTCCTTTTCTCTGCAATCCTTCCGTCGATGGATTCTCTTATACGAATAAACACAATGTGTCATCAAGGACCCAGATACCTATGAGGCACGCGGACGACCTACCAGCCTCACTCACAAGGAAGCGAAGTTCATGATTGATCTTGTCCGGTCTGAACCTGGACTCTTCTTGAACGAAATCCGTGAAAGGATGTACGACTCATCCAACGTGCTCCTCAGTATCTCAGGTGTTCACCGGAACCTTGTTGACCAATTATCAATTACGTTGAAAAAACCGGATCGCAAAAACATCCGAAAATTGCTTGTTGCCAAGTATGCGTATGTTGAACGCATGGAATTCTTTCCTGCAGACTGCTTAGTCTTCATTGGTGAGTTTAAACTTCTTTCTTTCCCTCTTATTATTGCCTGTATCAGCTGATAAGCCTTTCTGACTGTAGATGAGTGCTCATTTAACGACAAAGATTTGCTGCAATTGTTTGCAAGATCAAAGAGAGGAACTCCGTCTGCTTGATTCATTATCAATCAAAATCTGGATCGATTAAGCTTACTGCCAGCTATTGCAATTGATGGGATGCTAGCTATCACATCGACTTTTGAGACATTCAACGCTTGCAAGTTTTTGAGCATTTCTTACAGTATGACCTGGTGAGAATTTTATATCTCTAATTTCTAAATCCTGTAATATGCAATTACTAAAATGTATGATGAAGCTTCCCCGAATGAACAGATACCCAGATGTCAACTCTGTTCTGGTTTGTGATAACGCAGCAGTCCACCGCGGCGAGCGTGTTCAAGAGCTGTGTGAATCAGATGGGGTCTGACTTCTTTACCTTCCTCCGTATTGCCCAGAGTTGAATCCCATTGAGCTCTGCTTTGCATTGATCAAGCAGAGCTTACAAGAATCACAAGTTTTAAATCAAACGGACGATCCTGAATGGGAAATTTAAAAAGTGGCGGCCAATGTTATGACAGAAGAAACATGCTATAAAGTTTATCGTCACTGCGGCTACTGTGTTCCAGAAAACTAGGTGCTTATACAGTATTTTCAATACTCACTATCAGTACTTCCTTGACTTGTCTCCTCTCAATATACATGGGTCTGTCTCATCTCTCTTCTAAATTTCAAAAGATTTCTACTCCATTTTAACTTGTTAGTATCATGTCCATCAGTTCTGATTTACAAGTTTTTCTTATTCCAAAATGATAGCAATAACAATGTAATTTGTTTTAAAACTAAATTTTATGCTCATTTGCCAGTTCAAAGAAAAGAAAGAAGACTAGCAGTTGAAAATGAACATGTAAAACAGGAAAATGCGACTTGATAATTTACATGATAAAAGGAAGAGATCATTTTTTTTATTAATTTACAAAAAAGCATCAACTATGATGATGTGCGCTTCTCAAATTTTTGAGTATTGTCTTTCAATTGGACAATGATACCTGGGGATAAGCCCCAGGATCTCACGTCTTCTGTAGTAATAGTTGGTGATTGAAAGAAACTAGAACTTGTGATGTTGTTGGAATCCAGGATGCTGAGGACCGGGCGGTGATAAACACACGCCAATTTTTTTTGGCGTGCGGGGCCTACATGCCAATTTTTTTTTGGCGTGCAGGGTCTACACGCCAAAAAAATTGGTGTGTGGGAGCGCACGCCAAACAATTGGCGTGTGGGTCCCACACGCCAAAAAAAATTGGTGTGTGGGTCCCACACGCCAAACAATTGGCGTGTGAGGGGATATTGCATGTGATATCTATCCCATACAACATAATACATACATGTATTATGTGTATGGGATATCACATGCAATATCCCCATACACATGATACATGTATGTACTATGTGTATGGGGATATACACATGCCCTTGCTAATGTAATCAAACCGGTGGGCCGGTTTGATTACGTGAGCAAGCCCCAGTCTGATTCCTGAAAGGAATCAGACCGTTGGTTTGGTTGTTTTCAACCAGAACCACCACAAATTCAACCAAACCCCGATCACCACCACCCACCAAGTCAAGAAAAACAAATATGTGAGTACCAAAAAAAAAAAAAAAAAAAAAAAAAAAAAAAAAAAAAAAAAGGGAAAAAATGAGAAAAAAAAGGGAAAAAATGAGAAATAAAAATAATACAAAAATTAGAAAAAAAAAAAAAAAAAATGAGACAAAAACACAAAAAAAATGAAAAAATGAGAAAAAAAAACAGAAAAAAGTGAGAAAAAAACAAAAGCAAAAAAAATTGTAACATATAATTTTTTTGGGAAAAAAAAGCCCACAGGCCCAGGGCCCTCTCCAAGACCCAACTGGCCCAAAAGACAGGGCCCAATGGCCATAAGAAGGGGCCTGCCTCTGCCCATCACCTCCAGTGGGCCTGTCAGACATTGAGACAATTGGCCCACATGTCTCCAAAATAATACAAGTCAAATAACCCAATGGTTAAGGACTTGTGTTTATAAAAAAAGGGAATAAATTGAACCAAGTAAATTATCTTAAATTTACAAGTTCAATTCCCATAAGACTCATAAACTTTTGTACTTATTTTATATAATATTTATAATTTCAATAAACTAACTAATATTAAGAAATTCCAAATTAAGGAGAGATTAATAACTCTCCATGAATTTACCCTTAATATTACAATTTGATTATTTCTCCTACAAGGAGACTATTATCTTGAATTACCCCATGTAATACAAGCTCTTTGAGTTATTACATTGGGGAACATATTTTGTAATATTTAAATGGGCTGATATTTCCTTCTAAAGGGAATTCCCCCCAGATTATTACCATACAAACCTGCTTACCTTACTACAAATTAGTGAGTGGGGTTTATATTATAATCAAAACAACTTTCCATCTTCTCTTCAAACCTTTTCCCCTCCTAGTCACTAGAATAAATATTCAAGTGACTGGAAGTCCTCTCCTACTTGAAGGGAGCTGTTGAGGCAATTTGCGCAGAGCTACACTTACAGCCACGTTCCTTTTTTACACAAAGGTGCCAGCATTTCCACTGTAACAAGTGTAGAATAGCTTCTTTCCACTGGCCTCACCGGCTATAGTGAGACCAATTATATATTGATAATATACTTTATAGTATTATTACATATATTTACATTTAACCCCGCGTCACATAAGAGACGGGGGCTGACAGGGCCCACAGGCCCACTTTGATGCTCCAAAGGGGCAATCAAACATTCAAAGGGGCCATTCAAACCCCCCAGGGAGCTCAAAGGGCCCCATATAATCCCCAGACGCGCACCATCCCCCCCAAAAGTGGCCCAATGGGCCCATCTCAAACACATTCATTCCCCCACATCTCTTCCACTTTTTATTTTTATTTTTTTACTGTAGATATAGTAACACGTGCTGACATACTCTCCCATTCAAATGGAAACAGACTATTTTGGCGTGTTTGGCGGGCACACCAACAGTCCCGCACGCCCACCCCCGTGGGAGTGGGCTTGATTTGCCGGATATACAGCCTTGTCGGCCAGGAGGTATAGCCTTGTTGGCCAGGAGAATTTCCCCCTGGCCAACAAGGCTATACAACCTTGTTGGCCAGGAGGAAATCCTCCTGGCCAAAAAGGCTGTATAACCTTGTTGGCCAGTAGGATTTCCTCCTGCCTGACAAGGCTATACAGCCTTTTTGGCCGGGAGGATCCCCTTCCAGCCAACATCAGCAGCATGTGCAACTTGCACACGCTGCTGATGTGTATCAGATCCACATACATGGTGTATTGTGTATCCAATACACATAGGTGTGCGGCCCACCCGCACATCCATTGGTGTGTTTCACAAGCATGCCAAACCCGTTGGCGTGCCTGGAAACACACCAAACCCGTTGGCGTGCCTGGAAACACGCCAACGGGCATTGGCGTGCCCGCCAATTCGGGCTGGCGGGGGTGTAAAAACACTCCAAACGCCCCTGGTGTGGGCGTGCGTTTATCAAGCCCCTCCTGGTGCACGTTGGTGAGTAGATAATTAGGTGGGGAGGGGGCAGGAGGGGTGTCAGTAGTTGGAGATTGCAAGTATTGATCAAGTGAAGGGTGCACTTACCACATTTCACATGTGAGTCCTTTCAAGATTGACCATGTCCCTCAAAATAGTCACTAAGCTTGCCATTGATGCATAATTCTGTGGTAGGCCTGGGGGGAGGTGTTGCCTCCTGAAAGAGGCTGGTTGCTCCAGGACTCATTTCTATTAATCATACTCAGTTGTGGGGAACAGGTGAGGGATTAAGTATCCCATTTACTTACCTTGATGAGTGGGAGAGGCAAGTTTGTAATTGGCTGCCCATGCAACAACTGAGCCCGGCTGCAAGACTCTAACGCGCTTCACATTAGTATATTGTGGAGCCATTGGCAAACTGTTGACTGAGTTGATGAATTTGATGTCTTCATCAGCAAGAACCCTGATGAATTTTCAGATCAGGGGTGGTGCTTACTCTCACTATTGAGCTGTACACATGAGTCCCTGGGGCATTGGCAATCAGCAGCTGCTGATTTGCTGTATGGGGATGGGTGGGATGCTGCCGCATCCACATGATGACAGACAACTTCCATTGGGATTTTTGCCGTGCCTGGGGAATTTAGTGAGCAACATCAGTAGATTGGAAAAAAAATGTGGATGTAAATATCTTACATCAAACAACTGGTGCTCCAGTGCCAAGTAAATAGTAGAAAGCTGGGCTGAGGCAAGCAGCGCCTTGACAAGGTGGTCTGAAGCGTGGTGCTTACATCTGCTAGAAGATGGGGTGGTTCTGGAGCTGTCTTGAGACCAGATTATGGGGCCAAGGCTCCGGTGGCATTGCTGGAGTTGGTTGCCCATCTTCTGCGGAGAAAATTGAATCAGGAGCGTATGGGACATATCCCCAAGGATGCAGGGGTCAAATGAACCCATCCATACTACCATATACGCTGTAGGCTTCTATCTCAGAGCTTTGACATGTTCTCCGTCTCAAAAGGTGGTAAGATGTTGTTGAATGGATTTGAAGTTGCTCTGGGGTGGCTGCGGCGAGCTGGAAAAGAAAAATAATAATTAAACATTGGTCAGGTGAACCATGTGATGTGTGTTGTATTGGGATGTGAACTTACCTGGAACATCCCAGCTGCAACAGGCACTGCTCAGGATTCCTTGACTGGGGGTGATGTTTGGTGCTTGAATGGGAGTGACAATAGGTGGTGTTTCCATGGGAGTGATGATGGCTTGATTAGGTGCTGTAATTAAAGTTTGGCCAAGTGAGTCAGTCACATATTGGTTTTGCATTTGCAAATCAAGATACTTGCCTGATGGAGTGTGAGGGTCTTGCACTGCCAGCATAATTGTCTAGGATGAAGTCATCCCAGGTAAACTGGGATGCACTCAACCAATTTAACCTTGGTTGAAATCAACTGATGAAATATAAATCCAAGGGACCCCCCTTGGTTTTATATTTCATTGGTTGAAGTCAACCTACTTTAAATTGGTTGTTTGCATCCTAGTTTAACTGGGATGAACTCAACCTAGGCAATTATGCTGGCAGTGTTGGCTGGGGTTATTGTTGCACTTGAGGGGTCCGGATGATTGCCTGAGAGCTTGAGCAACATGGTCTCTTGGCTGGAGATGAACAAGCTGGGGATGCAACTTTGGCATTGTCTCTACTGACATCACATGGTTGGGAGGAGTGTTTCATGGGTGATTTTAATCCCAATGGAGCACTTCACATGTTTCAGATGGCGAATGATCTAAAATGTAAAACACTTGGGGTGCTTGCGGGTGGGGGAGGAAGTCAGTCAGTGGGAGGGGAGAAGTTAAATAGAGCAGAATATTTGTGCAAAATGGGTATACAGGTTTTGCAGTGGTCAAGTGATGCTGTCAACATGGGCACATTTGAATTTGGAATCTCACCTGTCAAATTTGCCGGAAAATTTACAGTTGGGGAATGAGAAATCATATGTTGGCAATGCCAACCATGAGATTGACGGTGAAATTTTGGTCAGTGACCACAAGTCTCAAATTGAATTTCCTAAACAAGTTTGATATGCAGCTAAAAAATCATTCTGCACCAGATTTCAGCGTATATCACACCGGAGGATGGGAAACTTTGGTGTACTTGGGTGGAGGTAGTGGCAGCAACGGGGGCCATATGGTAATCCAGGATGTTATCAATATCTTCTGGCCAAGTGATCTGTTGGATAAAGATATGGAAGATGAGGGTACATAAGAGACTGGAATAGGTGAAACTGGAGATTAGGAAATCAGGGGGGCTTATGATGATGTAATCTGGGCTTAGGCTATTACTAGTTGTATTTTCTCTTCCACGTTGTTTTCTCTTTTTCTTCATCACTTCTGTTTTCTCCCTTATCATCCAGGTCTGCTGCTCCTCCATCCTCTCATCCATCCCAGGGCGCTGACAACTAGTCATCCCACGCCAAAGGTTGTTTTCCAATACTATACTTTGTTGTGTTTTGTCTCTCTCATCTCTCTCTATGCTAATACAATCATCACTTCTGTTTTCTCCCTTATCATCCAGGTCTGCTGCTCCTCCATCCTCTCATCCATCCCAGGGCGCTGACAACTAGTCATCCCACGCCAAAGGTCTGCTGCTCCTCCATCCTCTCATCCATCCCAGGGCGCTGACAACTAGTCATCCCACGCAAAAGGTTACCTTTGACTTTTACGTTTCACAGTACATGCACTTTCCTTTACAGGGGTGTGTGGCTGCACACCTTTCCTTCAGTGGGTATCACATGCTGGTGGATGGGCATATGACCTGCATGCCCATCCATTGGTATGCTGGAACCCAAAAAAGGGTGTACAGCCCGCACACCCTGTTTGAAAAGGGTGTACAGGCTGCCTGCCCTTTTTTTGAAATTTGTGCCCCTGGCATGGGCATGTGTCACATTGAATAAAGTTTGTGGAAGGAATGTGGCTGGGAATTTGGTTGTTCCAGTTTTTTCAATTACAAAGTGATGGATGAAATTTACTTCCTGCAAGAAAGGGCCAAAATCATATTGTTGAATAATTGCATCCTCTGGTATCCCAATGTGTTCCAAATAATTTGAAATGACTAAATTTAGTGAATCTATTATAAATTCAAATAATTTTCCATCAGTAGTTCATGTTCTATGAAATGAGTAAGTTTTTGGCCCAAGATGTAGGCTTATGCCTTTTCTCTTGTACTCATACTTTTTTCTTTCTTCCAAAGCATGAATCATTTGATTTTTTAATAGGGCCTTGATAAAACACACAGATTTTCCACACTGACAGGAAGTTTTACAAATGGCCAATTTCAGAATTCCTGCAGAAAAAAACATTGGTTGGCTACTCTGGTAGAGCCAACTAGACAAATATAAATTAATTGAAACAATAAAAATAGATTAACCAAAAAATGGAAAAAAAATGAATATGGAATTTTGTTTACAAAATAAATCAACAATAACAAAAGAGACATAATTGCTAGTAAGTTAAAAGACATTATTTCTAAATTAATAAACAAAATTGAACTAATAGGGGGTGCCAAATATGGCTAAATCTGCTTTCAAAACCAGGCAATTACCCCAAACATTCCTCTTCACCAGTGGGTTCCAAAAGGGTGTAGTTAACTGACTAAAATGTTTCTAAAATGGTGGATTTTTTCAAACCATTCAATCACATAACATGTTTGTGGATTTGGTCATATTTTCTACCCCCTATTATTAATCAAATCACACAGATATATCAACAAAAGAAAGAAAATTATAACTTCTTAAAAGTTAACACACAATTTAACCTAGGGCACCTCACTCATAAGTAACCTTACTTTCTACTCCTTCCATATGTAATCTCACATCCCATTGCTACCACAGAAGAATCCAGAGAGCATCAGACTCAGGAAATACCAACTTACTCTAGGTATTAGTAACAAGTGTATTTGTAAGAGGAGATCTAGTATTGATTCAAGTTCCTTATCAAGAAATTTTTTAAGGAAGGCATCAGTACCAACCTTCTCAATTAAAAAACCCAGTAATAGAAACAATTTGTATCTTAAATAATTAATCCCACTGTATGACATTATTAATCACCAGCATAAGTCATTAAACATTTAGAAAGATATTGATTTGGAGAATCAAATTCTGATGGATATCACTAAATAAAAGCAACTTCTATCTTGGAATCAGCCATATTCTTATAGAAATTGATTACAAGACTCTTATTTACTTGAATAGTAGTATCAGAGGGGCAGTTATTTTTGGTTTGATGAAACTTCAATGATTGTTTTTATAAGGCAGCTCAAATATTGAATTAAAATAACTGATGGGACATTTTCAAGGAGAGAGCTTCCCTTTGCACGTTGTATTTGCACTAGCCTTGGGGGAGGCGGGTTAGATCAAACCCAAGACACTTATTTGGTAGAGAACACATGAGAGCATGAAGAATTCAACTCTGCAGTATGATACATATGAGTGGATTTAGATAGGCGGACATTGGGCATAGAACCTGTGCATCCCTCTGCTATCCCTTTCATCAAGGGATTGATATATTTTGGATAAAAAGTGGGGACAGTTTGGTGAAATAAAAAGACCTTGTTTTCCCTGAAGAATATCCCTCTCAGGCTTCATAAATCATGATCAACTCTGACAAGAAGTTTTTAAATCAATTTTGAAGGGTTATGTGGGTAATAAATTACAGCTTTGGTTCACAGAAAACCACCTGAAACACCTATACATTCAATTCACTCAGCTTAGATGATAACTTACAAGATATAACTTCCAGGGTATTCCACCTGAGGTTTAATTTCCCCCAGCAACAACTCTACTATAGTCAAAATCAAGATTCTGACCTCTTTTGAATTTTGAAGAACTGCTAAAAAAAAGAGGCACATTTTGAGTGATTTAATGTATGATACAGTATTTTTGAGCTCTTAATATATTTCAAGGAATGATGAAATCATATGATATTTACATAAGATTTCACTATTGGTTGGTTTCAGTTGGTAACTGAAACTCAACTTCAAGAATTTAACCTTAGAGGTGAAACCCCCAGGAAATTCTATCACAGAGGAATTAAAAATCCCTCAAATCAATTATACATCTGGTCAACAGATTAATTGTGCTGGATGAAACATTTTGATTAAGTATGTGCTCAGTTGCTTTGATTTTCATATGAAAAATTTAGAGTTGTTCATTTGGATCTTAAAACTCTTATCTGATCCATTTGAAACCATGATTGCTGTGAAATTTAAGCACACTAGCTCTTTGGGCCAAGAAATTTAGCCCATTTATTTTGTGTCCTCTATCACAAGTTATCTGCTCTACATTACTCTTCAGAGGTTACTGTTCAGAAGCAATTTTCAGTTCCAGCCTGTTAAGGTCTGATCTGGGGGAGAGGAAGGCACTGGGGGTTCTGGGGTTTTGGGATCCTATAATGTAGATTGCAGGATGAGGAAGGGATGTGGATCCTTGTCCTGGCAGACTACATAGTGGCCTGTCTGTGACATGAATGTGATAGACTATGTACATATGCTGCAGGCTATGGTGCGGGCGGGCCCGCAATACAGCTCATGACACAGCCTTCTCTATCAACAGACACACAAACTTCAAAGATTTGATAATAAAGCCGCCTGAAGCATCTTGCTTAAATACTCCCATCATCCTCCATACAAACCACAAATTACATCTTATTCAGCATACTAAAATGAATACCATATCCCATATATACCAGACAAGAGCTTGGGTTCAATTTCTTAAGGAAGTTTTTTATCATTTGAAGCCATGGTTTATTGTATGAGCCAGATGAGCTTGGAGGCCATGATTTGACATAGCAAATATCTTTTATCCATTGTATAGTAATTTGAAATGTACATAGAATGCTTTTGGGTAGAGGTACTTCAGTCATATTTTGGAAAATTTGTAACTTTTTACTGAAATTTTCAGCTTCAAATTCCATCTGAATCTGAATCCATTATTAGAACACCAAACACAATTTCAGGTTAAAAATGACCAATTTTAACCATTGAGGAACTAGATATGCAGGTCCTGTGGATGATTAGTTGAAGTCCACTCAAATTTAAGATAAAATTCATCAGATTTTTATTTATTTCAAATTTAGCCTAAGTTGTTAGCAAATCTCAACCCAGGATCACAAGTGATAATTTTACTGGCATTTAATGTTTTTCATGTTTCCTCTTGGATTTTAAGTTTAAAACCAGCA
This sequence comes from Puccinia hordei, assembly GCA_007896445.1. NCBI lineage: Eukaryota > Fungi > Basidiomycota > Pucciniomycetes > Pucciniales > Pucciniaceae > Puccinia > Puccinia hordei. The sequence goes on along the minus strand of RDRW01000187.1, from coordinate 121,297 downwards.
GGTTATATGATACATTTTTCTCATACCTTCTTTTTTAGTTAACACTTCCACATTCTTATCAATCTATACTTGGAATAAACCCAATCAGTATTAGAAATTTAGAAAAAGAAATATAATAGGGGGTCAAAAATGGCCAAATTGGATTTTACAACCAGGCAAGTATCCAATTTTATTTTTTTATCCAGTGGGTTTCAAAAGGGTGCAGGGAAAGTACTAGAATGTTTTGTAAATGGTGGATTTTTTGAAACAATTCAATCACAGAATGGTGGATTTCAAAATATTTGATACCCCCTATTCAACCATATTTCATATGCCTTGAATCCTGAGTCATTTTAAGGTTCCTTCTGATAGCATCTTGAAATTAGAACATGTATTTAAATTTTGAATAAATATATTTTATCAATAGTCCTTTCATATTGGGTATTCACAGACATGGTCAGAATAAGCTAGTATCTACTCTCTATTTTATTTTTCCTAGTAGCTGAATGAATACTGCTTTCCACCCCAAATTGATGTACATAATTAAATACTAATTTTTCACTCTTCAAAATATTTTTGTGGGTTGTGTTTCCTACATGGAATTTGTTTTCCTGGGTGAGACTGCCTGAATTTTATTATCATCAGTGAATATACAAAAGTTTCCCGGTTGAGAAGATCAGATATATCTGATTTACATGATACCCAAAGCATAATAAAAATATAATAAATATAACAAACCCATGTTTACTCACCAATAAATCCTAATTCCATGAGGACTGTTTTTATTGTTGAATAAAATTCATGCTCATGAAAGATCATATTAATTTCTGAAATGTGTAAGTGATTGGTAATACCATCATGTCAAAATCACATGTTCAGGATTCTCCCAGATATACCAATTTGAATTCACTGATCCTCATCAAAAATAATTCAAACTCTATAAATGAGGAATTTTTTCATTTCTGACTGAAATGTACCCTCATGAATGATAATAATAATTTCTGAATGGTGTAAGTAATATAATTATGTCAAAATTACACATCATCAAGATTCTCCCAGATATATTCACTGATCATCATCAAGATAATTCAAAATCCATACTAAAAATTTGCACATATGCCAAGGGTTCTAGGAAAGTGATAATAGAACAGCAATCAAAAAGAATATCAGGGTTAAAATGTGAACATATTTATAAATAAAAATAAATTGCTTGATGAAGGAGAATATATATGTATATTATCATTGGGATTCTTACTTTGAAGTGTTAAAAATAACCTGAATCAAATAGTATGTTATTAGGATGCATTTTGAATTCATTTATCTGTAAGAGATGTTTTATGTTTAATTTTTTGATCCATTCATATAATGGATAAAGATGAGAATTTTCATCTGGAATTGTTATTTCATGAAGTTAATAAGGAATTGACTTACCATTTGAAAAATTATTAATTAAATATGTGGAAATACTTCAATTTTGGAGCAGTCATGTGAAAACAAGATACCTCATTGATACATTCTGTCAAAATGGGGTATACAGTCTAGATACAGTGTTGATATGTTGAGGTTGGGTAAGAGATAAGCAAAGGCACCTCCATAGAGGCAACGGTGGGCCGCTACGCTATTTCACCGCTAACTGTGAGCGTAGCGGTTTTTTTTTTCCCCAGAAAATCTGTAGCATTAGCTGAAATTACACTCCGCTACACTAACAGTTAGCGTAGCAACAAATTCTTCAAGCCATATTTTTGTAGTGTTAGCTGGGAAAATTCACCGCTACGCTAACAGGTAGCATAATTTTTCTTGCGCTAACAGATTTTGAAGTTTCCAGTAGCGTAGCGGCATCAGATCATTGATACGCTACGCTAAATGTTAGCTGTTAGCTGATACTTTTCCCTCTAAATGTTAGCTGTTAGCTGAAGCTTTTCCCATTACACTCTTCTCAAATAGTGGATTTGTTTTGCCCGCTAACTGTTGGTTTCACCAATTAACATGGCTGCTGAATAAAAAGCTGTTGTTATGGCTTCAACAGGTAAAATCCTGCTGCATTACAGATCTTAGAAGAGACATCCAACTTCTTTCTTGTCTTTGAATTTACAACTTAATCCACCATTATATAATCAACTGGTTTTGAAAATCCACCATTTTTGAAACCATGGATACCTTAATGAAGAACAGTTTGGTTTTGAAGAAAAAAAAAAAAAAAAAATTGAAAATAGAAATTAAAAATAAGCTTTTTTGATTGCTTTAGTTGCTTGAGTAAAGCAGTTACAACAGCATCTTGATTTATTCACTTGTGCAAGTGCATATTTTTCATTGTTTTACTTGCACAAGTACAGGATCCTAATTGAGCAGAGTGACCAGCTTTGACCTCAGACAGGGGAATTTATCACTCCTGCTATATTAAAAGTAACTGCAAAATAACTAATTGGTGTCACCCGCATCACAAATCCTCATTTATGATGAGGGTGAAGCCGATTAGGTAAGGATTGTGAATTGATTGAAATTTATAGGAGCTCTCCGAAATCGCTGGGGCACCTGACTGACCCCCCTTTGAGTTCGGCAACTGATTAAATGACATGGGTTTGAAGAAATGGTAGCTATGTTGGGTTAAGCCTTGTAAAAACTCAGAAAACTTTCAGGGGCGCCTGACTGACCCCCCTTTAAGTTTTCTTGATTGGTGTTAGCCTCATCACTATTCTTATAGTATAGCATAAATTCCCCTGTCTTAGGTCAAAGCTGGTCCACTTTGCTCAATTAGGATCAATTTTTTTTTTCTTCCTTTTTTTCTTCCTTTTTTTCTTCCTTTTTTTCCTTTTTTTTATTTTTATAAACAAACAGCAGTTAGTGTAGCGCTAAACTCACAGTTAGCTCACCACAAAAGGGTACTCCGCTAACAGTTAGCATAGCTGAGAAGAGCGCTACACTAACAGTTAGTGTAGCTGAAAATAGCACTACGCTAACAGTTAGCGTAGCTGAAAGGAGCGCTATGCTAACAGTTAGCGTAGCGTTTGTTCCAGCTAACGCCTCTACAAATCAGCTAACAGGTAATTCCTGTAGCGTTAACTTTTTTTTTTGAAGTCGCTAATGCTACGCTACCCGCTATATTTTTTTTTGACAAAATGTTTTTAGTATTAGCTGAAAAAAAATCAGCTAACAGTAACTTTGTGTTAGCGTAGCAACAAAAGCTAACATTACGCTACACTACAGCTATTGTTAGCGTAGCGGGCCCACCGTTGATAGAGGTTCCAACCTTTTTTTCCTGGTGAATTCTTATCAACATCTATTGTCACCTTTTCATCCTCATGATTACCCATCACACCCTGATAATCAACCATCACACCAACATATGACCAAGATTCAGAGCCAAAGCTCATGTGACCCCCCCCCCCCCCCCCCCCCCCCCCCCCCCTCCTTCTTCTCAATCTCATTTGATAGGCTACTCACAAACCCACCATGGCAACTTTCAGCACCAAAGATGGCACTCACAATAACTTGAACCCTCTGTTTCTTATGAGTCTCATCAGAGAAGAAATCAGAGACCCCAATCACAATCCCACTACAAAATTCACCACCAAGAACTTAATCCAAATTCACTTGGGTGTGCTCCTCTTTCTTCTCAAAATCACCACGAAAGCCACTCACAATCCTCCCACCGCAACCTTCAGCACTCACAATCACTTGGAAATCCCTGTGGATCCTCTCAATATCATCATAGAAAACACTCACAATCCCCCCAGGAAGATAACCTTTATTCTCACCTCACCGTAGTATACCACATAGTCAACTCCTAGAAGATCACCTTTTGCATCTGCATGTGCAAACTTTGAACAACAGCAATACTGAAACAAGTCTCATTGAAAATAACAGGAGTTCTCCAAGCCTCTCACCTGTTGAGGTACCAAGAAACTGGGGTGATTAGCTTCCAGAGATTGATCTACACAACATTGTGGACAACATCTACAACCAAATGTCTCATTCCGGGTTTGAAATTTCTCATCCAGCCAATATAGAAAATGAGGATGGGCTTGATCAAATCATATTATGATATGAAAATGAAGAGCCCAACATTTTATCCAATCCATACAATAATTTTTTCATTGTGGAAAACTTCAGTCCTTCAGTAATTTTTGCAAAAGTGGCTTCAGGGAACAGAGTTGGTGAATTGTTTGCCATACTTGCATCCTATTCTAATCTGACCCTTTGGCCAGGAGGAATTCCTCCCGGCTGACAAGGTTGTATAACCTTGTCAGCCAGGAGGACTTCTGTGACAAGGTTATACAACCTTGTTGGCCAGGAGGAGCTCCTCCTGGCCGGCCAACAAGCATTCCCACACGCCAATTGTTTGGCATGTGGGCAAGTGCTCACATAATCAAACCGGTCACCGGTTTGATTACGTGAGCAAGTCCCACACGCCACATAATTGAACCGGTCCACCGGTTTGATTACGTGAGGAAGTCCCACACGCCACATAATTGAACCGGTCCACCGGTTTGATTACGTGAGCAAGGCCCACACGCCAAACAATTGGCGTGTGGGAACGCTCGTTGGCCAGCCAGGAGGAGCTCCTCCTGGCCAACAAGGTTGTATAACCTTGTCAGAAGTCCTCCCGGCTGACAAGGTTATACAACCTTGTCAGCCGGGAGGACTTCCTCCTGCCCAACAAGCGTTCCCACACACCAATTTTTTTTGGCATGCGGGGCCTACATGCCAAAAAAAAAGAGTGTGTAGGCCCTGCACGCCAAAAAGAATTGGTGTCCGCCTTTGGCGTGCGTTTATCAACACCCCTTTTTGATATCAATATGTTTTCCTCATTGGTGATGAAATATATCAACATTTTTTCAGGTTTAGTTTCACATTGACCCTCTGAATGGATCCCAACAAGTTCTAGGAATAATATGATTTATGGCACCTGACAGCAGGTGCCAGAAATTTTTCCCTGGTTTTATTTTCTTGATCCCCAAGCCAGTAGTCTGATTTAAAAAAAACATATTATAGGATTCTTTTATGATCAATTTTTCACTCCAAAAGATCAACTCAAGCACTCATATCACTAATCTGCTCTCCCAGCCCCAGCATCTAGTAAGCCTTGAGAATCCTCATCAAGGAAATATTTGATTTTCTAAGAAAAACTCAACCAAACTTTGACAGCTAAACCCAAAACCAGGCACTCAGAAGCACTCCAATCATCCATCACCCTCCAAATCTCTGGCCTGTCCCAATCCAGATATCCCCCCCAAAAATTGAATCCATACAATCTCATCATGTTTCTCAACATCCAAACTGCTCCTGCAATTGAGTTGCAATGACTATGCAACAGCCCAGGATTCTTCAATATGCTTTCAATCTTCATCAAACCCTAAAGTTTCATCACCTCCAAAAAAGAAAATGTGCCTCATCCACCACATCATCCAACCTCATCAGCCATTGTGTCAGCATTATCAACCCCGCTCAAATCTACTTGTATCACTCCGATAGCCCCAAGATCTTTGGATCCCTCACCAGAATCCAAGATTTTGGTGTGTCTTTCCCCTTCTGCGCCACTTGATCAGACCTCATCAATAGTTCTGTAAGTACCATCAAACCCATCTAGAACCATTGTACAAGCTGCAAAATTGAGTAACCACAACAGCAAGCGTCTTCTAGAAACTATTTTGTTAACTTCACCATCTGGCTAATCCAAGCACAAGATATCCAATACTAAGATAACAGATCTTACTGCAAAAATCCCCCCTTTCCTCAAACCAAACACCCCCAAGGCCAAAATTATACCCTTCTCACCCACACCTCCTGCCACTACACAAGTTGCTTTGACTCAAAGCAAATCTAGTCTGTCAGAAATACCCATGGCTGCTCTTGAAACTGCACCCTCCTCCTCAGACTCACTTGTATCTATTTTCCAAAATGCTCACAAGACCCACACAGAGATGATATGTTTCTGATTTCCTCCAAATTCTAATCAATTGAGCAAGAGAAGGTTACATTTCCCCTCCTCTGACTTGATAAAGGTATACTACTTCAACCAGGGTATGTAGGCCCAAAATAAGCTGATGAACTCTTAGGCCCCATTTGGTGGCAGTGATGTTATGTCATGTCACAAGATTACCTAATGTAATGCAAATCACCAACAATTTTAATATTTTTCAACAGAAAACAGGTGTTTGTCTACCACTCCTGTCATACAAATTTTACATAACCACCAGGCAAGAAGTGTTCGGCTTGCCATGATAACCATGGATCATGAACTTCTCCCCAAGCAACACAAAAATAAAATGACTTCAACCCACACACAGCTCACTCAAGCCCCAATTTCTACTCTGATTTTGGATCTAATTCTTCAATTTCTAGCAAATCAACAAGCTCCTCTTCCTCTGATGAATCATCAAGTTGGGATTCCAAAATAGTTTTTCTCCTGAAAGTTGTTGCAATCCTCACTGTTTACAACTATCTCCAGACTAACAAGAATCCTCACAATATGTTGGTCCTAACTGGACAGATTTACATGACAGAATTGCTTCAGGGAGAAATAGAACAATTCTAAACATGATGTGAATGAAGAAGGAAGTATTTACAAAGCTCTTCCAACATTTTGCAGCTACAAACATCAAACCTGCATCAAAAAACTTGCCTTTAGAGGAGCAGCTTGGTAATTTCATTATCATTGTTGGCCATTCTGCCAGAAACCAGACTAGTGCACAAGACAGATTTCAGCATAGCGGCAAGACTATTTCAAGGTTTTCCTCTTATTAATATCATTTTCTACTCAATAATTAAGAAACTGATTGGGCAATGCAGGATATTCCATTATTTCATGAAATGCCTGCTTTCTTTGAGTGCCAGCTATATAAAGGAACCTCAACTTGGTGTAACACATCTAACAATCAAAGGCAACTTGAAATTCATGCCTTTTTTTCAAAACTGTATTGGAGCACTTGATGGAGTGCACATACCAGCTCACATCTCTGCATTGGATAAACCTGCTGCTTACCAGAATCAAAAGGGCTTCCCCTCCCAAAATGTCCTTGGGGTTTGTGATTTCAATCTATTTTTCACTTATCTTTGCGTGGGATGGGAGGGGGCTTGATAAACGCACGCCCACGCCAGGGGCACGCCAGGAGCGTTTGGTGTGTTTTGATGCCCCCGCCAGCCCAAATTGGCGGGCTTGGTGTGAGCCTGGGTCTCTAAATTGACAACAGGACACAAGAGATGGGGGGAAACAGTTGTATTTCAAGGGATAAAGAATACAACTGTTGAAGAAGAAAAGGGGGAAAGAGGGCAAAATGGAAAAGATTATTGATTGATCTGTGTTTCAAATAATCTGAGTGCTCTTTAATAATGATAATCAACAACTTGAAAAGTTGGATGAACTGTGCCAGAGTCTTTGAGAAAGCAACAGCCTCTTCACACAATGGAAACGTGGAAGGTATCTGAGAAGACAAGTCTAATCAGCCCAGTTTTTTAGACTATGTCAAGCTGGATAGTCAAGGTTCTTTAGAGGGAAAACTATGTGGTTTGTTTCAAGGAAAAACCACAGAAACAAGATTGAAGCTAAGCTGATTGATCTCTGAGGATTATTGAAGCTGATCTGATCTGATGATTGGTGCTTGGATTGATCTGATTTGATGAGGGATGAGGAAAGGGAAAGGGAAAGGGAAGAAGGGGAGACAGAGAAGGAATTCTGTCAGAAGAGAAAGGTTCAAAGCGGGGACTGACTGACAATACTGTTGAGGTACTGGGTGAAAGAGGCCTTTGGTTGGTTAGAGTGGTGAGCTGTAACTTGGTGAATCCTTGGTGATCTGAGTTGGTGGTTCTGGGTGTCTTGAGTTTGTGTATCCTGCCTGCAACGGGGGATACACCAACCTCGAAGATTTTCAAGGCTTGCTTATGTAATCTAACATGTAGATGTGGTTGGCTGGCCTTATTTCACTTGCCCAGCCAGCTGTAGCGTAGAATTGTTATTTAATTACTCCATGAAGGAGTTGAGCAATTACAAAGTGTTCAGTAAACTTTATGGTCAAATTTTAATGAAGAATCAGAATTTGAATTCAAAACAAGGTTTAAACCTCAGGGTAAACAGATATAAGACATTTTTGACTTAAAGAAGAAGAGAAGACAGACTTTAGGTCAGCTGTGCTGGCTCTAAGGCTGACACTTGGTGTGCTTCTCAGCGGCCCACCCGCACACAAATGGATATGTGTGTGGGGCCGCACATCCTGGCCTATGGCCTATGTGTATTGGATACACATAATACACTATGTTTATCCGCATTGGCGTGCCCGCAAAACCCACCAATTTGGGCTGGCGGGGGCGTCAAAACACGCCAAACACCCCTGGCGTGCGCCAGGGGTGTGCGTTTATCAAGCCCTGGATGGGAGGGTTCTGCACACAATGCTCAAGTTCTGGATTCAGCAAGGATCAATGATTTCAACATCCCAGACAGTTACTTTTACTTAGCCAATGCAGGCTATGGCCTGGCAAGGGGTTTATTAGTACCTTAGTACCTTACTGTGGGGTCCAATATCATCTTTGTGAACAACAGTTAGCTGCTAACAGGTAAGCCAGAACCAATATTCTGCAGATATAATGATACTAACTCCTTTGATTATGAATAAACAGGCCTGGAAACCGTGAAGAATTGGTTAAACTTTGTCACTCAATGTTATGAAATGCTGTCACAAGGATGTTTGGTATTTTTAAGAGCTGTTTTCCAAATCTCACCAGGCCTCCCAAATATTCAATTTCAATCCAAGGCCAACTAGTTATATGCTTAGCAGTGATTCATAATCTTATCATGCTTGAGGGTCCCTTGCACGCCAATTATTTTCCTGAACAACCCAGAAATTCTAATATTGATACAAAGAAGAAGATTGCAACACAGAAGTTGAATATCAAATGGATCATTTGGCTTGGAGAGATGTGATTGCTGAGAGTATGTGGAACGAATATGTCTCATACAAAAATGCACATTGGAGGGGAGTACATCACTGTCCCTGGGAGCCACCAATTACCAGGAGAGGAAAGCAAAGAGGTTCCCGCAAGGTCAAGCACAGAGACAGAAACAAAGGGGTAGGCATAGCCACCAATCCTAAATTATGTAATCTCATTCTATAAAAGATAAACAACCACAATTAAACATAATTTTTTAAACATTTTTTTGATGTATAATTGAAAAACTGCAACCATTACAGTCTCATTTGATGAAGAATAAATTGATGAATGATAAAGTTGTATTTTTAATAATAAGCCATCTTGCCTACAATTAAATAAAAAAATTGAAACTTTTCTTTTTGGATTTGTAATTGCAAAACTGAAAACACTACAGTAGTAGCTATGACATGAAATACAACCCCAGAGAGAGCCCATAATTGATAATTAGATGTGCATTACATTTCTTGGATCTGCCTTTCAAGCCATTGGAGTCAAAGGTCCCTTTGCTGAATTTACATGTACAATGCAGCTTGACGCTTGGAATAGAAAACATTGATGATTGATGATTTTTGGAAATCATCAAATTAACCTGCATCATTCTCTTGGAAGACGTGCATTGCTTGTGCACCTTGAGTTTGTTTTGAAGAAGTTTAGTTCAAGCTGATCAGGTCTCTCAAGGCCCCCACAATTTGTTCTCCAGTTGACCCACGTCAAGCAGCACGGTGGACCTGTGGGGAGGAACCCTCCAATTGAGAGGTCTTTTTAGGTTGAATATTGGTTGACTGAGTGCTGACAGGTGAATTTGGGGGGAGGAACCCTCCGATTGAGAGGTCTTGATAGGTTGGATATTGGTTGACTGAGTACTGAAAGGTGAATTTTCAGAGGCACAACTTTCCTGGGGGTATTGACTTTGAAAGAAGAGCAAAGAGGTTTGATTTTCCCCTTTGGCAAAAACCCTCTTGAAAATCTCAACAAGTAATGGCCACTTGGGGAATGGTTTCCCCTTAAAATTCCTGGCTTGCAGGTGAGACAAAAAAAAAGGGATGGTTAGAATCTATTTCATGGCAAAAAGAAATTCACAGAAACTGAGAATGAGGTAATTGTTCCAAACTTGTTCCAATTCAGTAACCTCAGAGGTCCTGTCATTCCATCCAAATCCACTTTGATTCTTCAGCTCAAGGAAAACATCATAGCTATTTTTGAACCCCTGTAAAATTTGAAATTATCTCAGTTGTGTGTGTAAATAGTAAAAAATCACAACTCAAGATGTACCTGATTATATTTTGACTTCACTTTTTTCTCATCCAAATCACAGGTCAGGAACTTTGCCTGAAGAGCCGCTGCAATGGCTCTGTGTGTCTTGGGTTTGAAGCTGTTTTTGGATTGTGTTCCTTCACAAACTGCCTGGATGTAGATTTCAATAGCTGTATGCTCCATCTTGGAGCTCCAAAAACATTTGGTGGATTTGCAACTCGTAGTTGTATTACCCAAGTCAACATTTTGCTGAAGTGAAACCCGCCCATATTCATTCATGTTGATGTTGGATTGGGCTGATTGTTGGGATTTTGACAAGGAGGTGCACTGAGTTCCATCTGAAAAAGATTGGGGAGTTTGACTGTTGTGAATATCTGGTTGAAATTGGTCTAAAAGCCTGGTTGGAGTGGTTTTTTGTTGTTGATCTTGATGAAAAGAGGAGGGCGTTGATAAACGCACGCCAACGCCAACCCGCACGCCAATTTTTTTTGGCGTGCGGGGCCTACACGCCATTTTTTTTTGGCCTGTAGGGTCTACACGCCAAAAAAAAAGGGCGTGTGAGACCCACACGCCAAAAATGGCGTGTGGTTCCCACACGCCATTTTTTTTTGGCGTGTGGGCCCCGCACGCCAAATAAAATTGGCGTGTGGGCCCCGCACGCCAATTGTTTGGCGTGCGGGTCCCCCCTCGCTCACATAATCGAGTGGGAGGGACCACTCGATTACGTGAGCGAGGCCGGCTGACGAGGTTATACAACCTCGTCAGCCGGGAGGACTTCCTCCCGGCACGAGGCTGTATAGCCTCGTCAGCCGGGAGGACTTCCTCCCGGCTGACGAGGCTATACAACCTCGTCAGCCAGGAGGAAGTCCTCCTGGCCGACGAGGTTGTATAACCTCGTCGGCTGGGAGGACTTCCTCCTGGCCGACAAGGTTGTATAGCCTCGTCGGCCGGGAGGACTTCCTCCTGGCCGACGAGGTTATACAACCTCGTCGGCCAGGAGGAAGTCCTCCCGGCCGGCGAGGCTATACAACCTCGTCGGCCAGGAGGAAGTCCTCCTGGCTGACGAGGTTGTATAACCTCGTCAGCCGGGAGGACGTCCTCCCGGCTGACGAGGTTATACAACCTCGTCAGCCAGGAGGAAGTCCTCCTGGCCGACGAGGTTGTATAGCCTCGTCGGCCGGGAGGACTTCCTCCCGGCCGGCGAGGCTATACAACCTTGTCAGCCAGGAGGAAGTCCTCCTGGCTGACGAGGTTGTATAACCTCGTCAGCCGGGAGGAAGTCCTCCTGGCTGACGAGGTTATACAACCTCGTCAGCCAGGAGGACTTCCTCCTGGCTGACGAGGTTGTATAACCTCGCCGGCCGGGAGGAAGTCCTCCCGGCTGACGAGGTTATACAACCTCGTCAGCCAGGAGGACTTCCTCCTGGCCGACGAGGTTGTATAGCCTCGCCGGCCGGGAGGAAGTCCTCCCGGCTGACGAGGTTGTATAACCTCGTCAGCCGGCCTCGCTCACGTAATCGAGTGGTCCCTCCCACTCGATTATGTGAGCGAGGGGGGACCCGCACGCCAAACAATTGGCGTGTGGGCCCCGCACGCCAATTGTTTGGCGTGCGCTCCCACACGCCAATTGTTTGGCGTGTGAGAGCGCACGCCAAACAATTGGCGTGCGGGGCCCACACGCCAATTTTATTTGGCGTGCGGGGCCCACACGCCAAAAAAAATGGCGTGTGGGAACCACACGCCATTTTTGGCGTGCAGGTCTCACACGCCAATTTATTTTGGCGTGTAGACCCTACACGCCAAAAAAAATGGCGTGTAGGCCCCGCACGCCAAAAAAAATTGGCGTGCGGGTTGGCGTTGGCGTGCGCGCTTGGCGTGCGTTTATCAACGCCCAAAGAGGATGGAGTAGGAGCTGGGTTGTTTGGGCTCCAGGGATTGAATGAAGGCATAGTCTTGAGATGTCCAAGTGAGGTGGGTTTATTTTAGATTGTGTAGGAGGGTTCTGTGTATTGGTACTGATATGACACCAAATACACCCCCAGGGGTACTATTTGGGAAATGGCAGGGATTATGTCAAATGATGAGGAAAGTCGTGATGACCTTCATAATTTCCCAAAACTACCAAACACACATGTGATTTAACGTGGGCCTCGTTGAGGCCCGGTTATTAAAAAGCAGTGGTTATTACATAACATAACTGCTGCCAAACAGGGCCTTAGTCTTATCCAAAATATGTCTTATTGCCCCACTTTTAAGCACTTCAATAGTCAAATCCAACCTTATCCACCAATGAAAGCTGACCGAAAACCTTTGCATCATTTCAAATGGTGGGACAAGGCCTACTCGCATCCTTACATTTCATTCCTGGGATCACATTTGATCTCCACCGCTGTTTTTCTCCATCTCACACTGTCAAGGTTCCCGCTAGGGATGTTCCAAATAACCGCTGATCTTCATTTCCCTTGCTGCAATATCAAGGATTGGTCTTGGCTTGGTCACAATAGCCTGTAGCTCATGCATAGGTGCTATGAGACTGCTTTTCAACGAGGCATGTCAGGTCATGGATGCTTCAATACCTCAACCGCCGGTACATTCAACTGGAGCTTGCACTACCACTTCCATGAAGATCCTCCTGGCTATTTGAACTGGGTTGAAGGAAATTTTTCAAATTTTACTGACCATCCAACAATATCTTATTGAGCTTGGATGTCTGGATGAGGACAACTATGATGACAAACTTGAATATCCAAAAGAAGATGATGTTCAGGCTCCTTCATCCCACCCAAAAGTTACATTTACAATCAATCACATTGCATAAGTTTATTCAAAGTGTTGGGATTTTGATATATTACACAGCTTCTTGATTTTTTGGATTGTTTTTCCAGGTACTCTACTTTTTGTGGTGTATCTGATTACATACAGTATGGGCAAGTCAAATCCCATTTTATGTTTCCACTCATGCTGCTTGGGATGTCAGAGAAATCAAGTCTGCCCCCCTCCACTCACGCTTTGTTATCCAAAAAGTGTTAGTAACTAAATACATTGTTTCAAGATGAAACAAGTACTGTCCCGCTTGCCCAAGATTTAACCTCAAAACATTGGGCCTATATCCAATCAAACTCCCAGTGTATTACCTTGCATAAATTGACATATCCACAAGTTAGGCTGACCCCATGTAACTATGCAAGCATTTATTCTCTAGCCAATTGTAAGCTATCACCCTTACAAAGTTATTCTTGATCTCATGACCAATCAAACACGTTGGAAACGTTCAGGTTATATGGATTTACCACAGTGTTCTTTGATTCATTCTTGATAACGTTGGTAGGACTGGAGTTAGAAGAGCTCAAAAGTCTTTCAAATCAGCAGATTACACACAAACTATCTCCACTGAATATTTTCAGACAACTCAAAAGTGCTCCATTTTACAATAACAAACAGTTTCACTAGATTGCTACGCCACTCAGCCATCTGTTTCAAATTTGGATGTCAGTTGCCTGACTTGTTTTGTGTCCCATACTGATCATCAGTCACAAAAATGATTTATGTCACTTTGATCAATGACTAAAGGGTGAACTGGTGCAATAGACTATTGATCTCCACAGATGTCTGCGTTTCTGAATGAAATGTAAGGACTTCCATGAAAGATTCCAATATCTTGTGTACAGCGGGAGTGATGATGTTCTTTCAAAAAGTAAAGCTAAATTTACCAACTGGAATGATATTTTCTTGCATGGCCAACATACTTACATTGAAGTTTTTTGTGTTGAAAATTCTTGCTGTAGTTTGCCTTGTCGTCTTTCAAGCCGTGCCATCATAACAAATATCCCTTGCCCAAAGACATCAGAAATCACCTCCTGGAATCATGAACCCTAGAAAAGATATATATGTTTTCTTGTGAAGGTCAAAGAGCCTTAGTCCCATAGCCACAAGCTGATGAACGCAGGAACCAAGGAAACTTATTGGAACTCTAGGATCTGCATACAACAGTCCAATGGTGGGGTAAGCTACCACATGTCAAATACAAACTCTAATCTTGGTGTTGATTGCATAAGATGATTGGACTAACCTGCATACAACAGTCCAATGGAGGGGTAAGCTACCACGTGTTGAATACAAACTCTAATCTTGGTAAGGAAAGAGAAAAGAGCTGCTACGCATGATAGCCTAGACTGTTGTATACTTGTTGGTGATAGGGTTATGGGGTTGGCCCTGTCACCAACTAGGTTATGAACTATGTATGTGCTGATCTATGTACATACATTCTGTCATAGTTTATTTAATCATGTACAACTCTAACATCCCCTCCCATGATTGCAAAAACTACCTGACCAAACCTAGCTTCTTTGCCGCTTCCACCATCTTCAATGCCCCCAAACCCTTTGTCAACATTTCCGCCAACTGATTCAAAGTACTTGTCCACTCCAAACCAATATAATTTGCTTGTATCAGATCATTTACAAAGAACAAGGCCCGTTGTAAATATTTTGTCTTCTTTTTAGATGTGTTGTCTGTTGCAATTAAAATTGCCGCTTCATTTTCCACATGTGTGGAAGTTTGCGGATAATGTTCGATGTTGTCAAGGATATTCATGACGTGTGCCAGCTGCTGTGAGCCCTCCAAGAGTGCCAGATATTCAGCTGCACAGGTTGACAGTGCAACTACGGCTTGTCTCCAAGTGTTGTGACCTAGGTCACATGGTTGACTTGGCTGCGGCTCAGCCAGCCGGAGGAGAATACATCTGTCTCTGTCAGCCACCAAGATATTACATATAACATGTAATACTTGAAACTGCAAGCTGAAATAATTAATAATATTTAATTGTATTATTATTTATTTTATGTTATTTATTTTACTAGATTTTCTGATTATAACAGAAATTATACTTAACTACTTCAACAATTGGTATAATAGTCTAACAGTTAAGAACAAGCTTAGAAATATCTGGTTGATACATAAGGCTTTGTGTTCAAGCCACACTCATGGCCATATGTAAAATATATTAATAAAATTATCTACATTATGTCTATTATTTATCAAAAATCCAAGGAAATTTAATTAAAGAAAATCCTTGGCAAATCAATTTTCAAACACACAATAAATGGATAAAGAGCCCTTTATTGGTATAGTTTTTTCCATGAAAATCCTGGAAAATCCCAGCATAACCCATAGTAATATATACTATAAGATTACATATGTATTTAATTACATAACTGATGTAGTATGTATTATATACATAAGTACATGTGATTTTACATCAATGATCACTCAGGGAAAGCGCTTTTTCAAGCTCTGGACCCTGAAAAATTTATTCACAAGTATTACTGAGTGAAATAATTATTTATTGCTGAAATAATTATTTCCCACTAAGTAATTTATTGTGAAATAATTATGGGGTCTTTCTACATAGAAATGATACCATTTTTCACATCAGATCACGAACAGGGTAATCATTTCCCCCTGGTGATCTTACCCTGATCACTGCTCCTAACAAGCATGTGAAATAATAATTATTTTATTATTTAAGAGGAGGTTTCCTTCACTAAATTGAAGATAACCTCCCCATCAATTTTAACATTGAGAAAATTTTATAATGGAGAAAGGGGTGTTGATAAACGCACGCCAATGCCAACCCGCACACCAATTTTTTTTGGGTGTGCGGGGCCTACACGCCAAAAATAATTGGTGTGTAGGGTCTACACGCCAAAATAAATTGGCGTGTGAGACCCGCACGCCAAAAATGGTGTGTGGGCCCCGAACGCCAATTGTTTGGTGTGCGCTCCCACACGCCTAACGATTGGCGTGTGGAAGCGCACGCCAAACAATTGGCGTGCGGGTCCCACACGCCAATTGTTTGGCGTGTGGGGGGATCCCGCTCACGTAATCAAATGGGAGGGCCCATTCAATTACGTGAGCGGGCCGGCTGACGAGGTTATACAACCTCGTCAGCCGGGAGGACTTCCTCCCGGCCGACGAGGCTATACAACTTCGTCGGCCAGGAGGAAGTCCTCCTGGCCGACGCGGTTGTATAGCCTCGTCGGCCGGGAGGACTTCCTCCCGGCTGACGAGGTTATACAACCTCGTCAGCCAGGAGGAAGTCCTCCTGGCCGAAAAGGGTTGTATAGCCTCGTTGGCCGGGAGGACTTCCTGCTGGCCGACGAGGTTATACAACCTCTTTGGCCAGGAGGAAGTCCTCCTGGCTGACAAGGTTGTATAACCTCGTCAGCCGGGAGGACTTCCTCCCGGCTGACAAGGTTATACAACCTTGTCAGCCAGGAGGAAGTCCTCCTGGCCGACGAGGCTGTATAGCCTCGTCGGCCGGGAGGACTTCCTCCTGGCTGACGAGGTTATACAACCTCGTCGGCCAGGAGGAAGTCCTCCTGGCTGACGAGGTTGTATAACCTCGTCAGCCGGGAGGACTTCCTCCCGGCTGACGAGGTTATACAACCTCGTCGGCCAGGAGGAAGTCCTCCTGGCTGACGAGGTTGTATAACCTCGTCAGCCGGGAGGACTTCCTCCCGGCTGACGAGGTTATACAACCTCGTCGGCCAGGAGGAAGTCCTCCTGGCTGACGAGGTTGTATAACCTCGTCAGCCGGGAGGACTTCCTCCCGGCTGACGAGGTTATACAACCTCGTCAGCCAGGAGGAAGTCCTCCCGGCTGACGAGGTTATACAACCTCGTCAGCCAGGAGGAAGTCCTCCTGGCCGACGAGGTTGTATAGCCTTGCCGGCCGGGGGGACTTCCTCCTGGCCGACGAGGTTGTATAACCTCGTCGGCCAGGAGGAAGTCCTCCTGGCCAACGAGGTTGTATAACCTCGTCAGCTGGCAGGAAGTCCTCCTGGCCAACGAGGCTATACAACCTCGTCGGCCAGGAGGACTTCCTCCTGGCTGACAAGGTTATACAGCCTCGTGCCGGGAGGAAGTCCTCCCGGCTGACGAGGTTGTATAACCTCGTCAGCCGGCTCGCTCACGTAATCGAATGGTCCCTCCCATTCGATTACGTGAGTGAGGGGGGACCCGCACGCCTGGCGTGCGCTCCCACACGCCAAACAATTGGCGTGTGGGACCCGCATGCCAAAAAAAATTGGCGTGCGGGGCCTACACGCCAAAAAAAAAATGGCGTGTAGGCCCCACACGCCAAAAAAAATTGGCGTACAGGTTGGCGTTGGCGTGCGTTTATCAACGCCCTGGAGAAAGGGGAGAAGATTTTTGAACAGACTCAAGGGGACTCAATAATGGGGACCGGGTTGATTATGAGGAGAACTGATGATGTTTTTACTCTGATCAGGCTATGGCTTAAATAGACTAAATACATGAGCTCAAACTGTGGTTGGATAATAATGAATAAAATTTGAGAGACATAAGTAATAAGTTCTTGTAAGATAATTGACTACAATGACGTCTCAGTCTCTTTTAGTCAAGCAATACAAATTAATCAAGATAAAATATTTCTTAAAGTCACAGATAACATGAGGCGTTAATTCACACTAATCAAACTTTAATATCAGAAAATGAGTCAAGAAAGAGAATAAACAAACAATTAGAACTAAGAGTTTGTAAATACAATAAAACTTAATATAAAATTGTTGTATTCTGGTTTGAGTCAAGTTGATATAAGAAAAGGGTAAAGAAGGGGTTTTTTGGGAGGAACAGAAGAAGAAGAAAACTCAACAACCATACACTTAGATAACTTATTATAAGCCCAAAAGGCGCTCACCTTCTCCTGTAAGTAAGGAGGACTGGCATTTATCATTTATATACTATCTTCTAGTTAAAATTCCTCAACCAAAATCCCCCCAATAAATTACATAACCTTTAATTTGATTGGAAGAACCGTGTCTCAATCTGGTTAGCCCTTCTGAGGTATTATTCCCTCAACAGAAGTTTCGGCAGCAGGGTAATAACCTGTTATTTTGTGTTACTGAGTGTGTTTATAACACTTAAGTAAATATTGTTACAGTTATCTTATTTATTACACTTTTTCAGTGTAAGATATTTTGTTGTTCCTTACTTTACACGCCACAATAAGTGGAGTAGAGTACAGCAAGTTGACAGTCTACTCCAGGAAACACCTACCGGGAATACACAGAGATTACCAACCCTACATCCCTACAGGTTATGAGCCTGCAATACCAGCTACGCTGAAGAGTTCTTGCCGACGAATACTACCAGATCAATCTTTCAAGCTCTTTCCAACAAATCTTACCGGCCCAATTCTCTGAAGTTTTGAATCTTTACAGGCCAACGATTAATTCCGGTTTCTCTTCTATTTTTCCATATTTTTCCTTGTTTCCAAATCCCTTGATTGTCTAAAAATGGACCCTTATGCTCAAGAGGGTTACAGTTGGATTTGGGGGCGTTGATAAACGCACGCCAAGCGCGCACGCCAACGCCAACCCGCACGCCAATTTTTTTTGGCGTGCGGGGCCTACACGCCAAAAATGGCGTGTGGTTCCCACACGCCAATTTTTTTTGGCGTGTGGGCCCCGCACGCCAAATAAAATTGGCGTGTGGGCCCCGCACGCCAATTGTTTGGCGTGTGGGAGGATCCAGCTCACGTAATCGAATGGGAGGTCCCATTCGATTACGTGAGCGGGCCGGCTGACGAGGTTATACAACCTCGTCAGCCGGGAGGACTTCCTCCCGGCCGACGAGGTTGTATAACCTCGTTGGCCAGGAGGAAGTCCTCCCGGCCGACGAGGCTATACAACCTCGTCAGCCAGGAGGACTTCCTCCTGGCTGACGAGGTTGTATAACCTCGTCAGCCGGGAGGAAGTCCTCCCGGCTGACGAGGTTATACAACCTCGTCAGCCAGGAGGACTTCCTCCTGGCCGACGAGGCTGTATAACCTCGTTGGCCGGGAGGAAGTCCTCCCGGCCGACAAGGTTATACAGCCTCGTCGGCCGGGAGGACTTCCTCCTGGCTGACGAGGTTGTATAACCTCGTCAGCCGGGAGGACTTCCTCCCGGCTGACGAGGTTATACAGCCTCGTCGGCCAGGAGGAAGTCCTCCTGGCTGACGAGGTTGTATAACCTCGTCAGCCGGGAGGACGTCCTCCCGGCTGACGAGGTTATACAACCTCGTCGGCCGGGAGGAAGTCCTCCTGGCTGACGAGGTTGTATAACCTCGTCAGCCGGCCCGCTCACGTAATCGAATGGGACCTCCCATTTGATTACGTGAGCTGGATCCTCCCACACGCCAAACAATTGGCGTGCGGGGCCCACACGCCAATTTTATTTGGCGTGCGGGGCCCACACGCCAAAAAAAATTGGCGTGTGGGAACCACACGCCATTTTTGGCGTGTGGGTCTCACACGCCAAAAAAAAGTGGTGTGCGGGTTGGGGTTGGCGTGCGCCGTTGGCGTTCGTATATCAACGCCCGGATTTGGTTGTTCTTGGCCGATTTGAATCTTGTTTTGGGATCTGTCTCATATACGGCTCCCAGACCATTGTCAAATTTTGATCCAATTGGATTTCCTCAAAACCTCAACCTCCGCAATGCTCATCAACAGTTCTTGTCGAAGCAACCAACTTCTTGCTTGCGAGCTTGGAAGAAAGCACACCCAAAAATCTTTTCTCAGAACTACCCAAGCAAACAGTGGCTTCCCCAATCAAAACAAACCTGGCAGAACGTCCAATACCAAACTTGTCCGCACAGCTTTGCAGCTGATTGTCCATCCATCAACGCAGTAGAACACAAAAAATTAGGGTTAAGTGGACCTCAAGAGGGCCAAGATATTTATGAAGAATGAGGTTGTATAACCTCGTCGGCCAGGAGGAAGTCCTCCCGGCCGACGAGGTTATACAACCTCGTCAGCCAGGAGGACTTCCTCCTGGCCGACGAGGCTGTATAACCTCGTCGGCCGGGAGGAAGTCCTCCCGGCCGACGAGGTTATACAGCCTCGTCGGCCAGGAGGACTTCCTCCTGGCTGACGAGGTTGTATAACCTCGTCAGCCGGGAGGACTTCCTCCCGGCTGACGAGGTTATACAGCCTCGTCGGCCAGGAGGAAGTCCTCCTGGCTGACGAGGTTGTATAACCTCGTCAGCCGGGAGGACTTCCTCCCGGCTGACGAGGTTATACAACCTCGTCAGCCAGGAGGAAGTCCTCCTGGCCGACGAGGTTGTATAGCCTCGTCGGCCGGGAGGACTTCCTCCTGGCCGACGAGGTTATACAACCTCGTCGGCCGGGAGGAAGTCCTCCCGGCTGACGAGGTTGTATAACCTCGTCAGCCGGCCCGCTCACGTAATCGAATGGGACCTCCCATTTGATTACGTGAGCTGGATCCTCCCACACGCCAAACAATTGGCGTGCGGGGCCCACACGCCAATTTTATTTGGCGTGCGGGGCCCACACGCCAAAAAAATTGGCGTGTGGGAACCACACGCCATTTTTGGCGTGTGGGTCTCACACGCCAAAAAAAAGTGGTGTGCGGGTTGGGGTTGGCGTGCGCCGTTGGCGTGCTTTATCAACGCCCGGATTTGGTTGTTCTTGGCCGATTTGAATCTTGTTTTGGGATCTGTCTCATATACGGCTCCCAGACCATTGTCAAATTTTGATCCAATTGGATTTCCTCAAACCTCAACCTCCGCAATGCTCATCAACAGTTCTTGTCGAAGCAACCAACTTCTTGCTTGCGAGCTTGGAAGAAAGCACACCCAAAAATCTTTTCTCAGAACTACCCAAGCAAACAGTGGCTTCCCCAATCAAAACAAACCTGGCAGAACGTCCAATACCAAACTTGTCCGCACAGCTTTGCAGCTGATTGTCCATCCATCAACGCAGTAGAACACAAAAAATTAGGGTTAAGTGGACCTCAAGAGGGCCAAGATATTTATGAAGAATCCGGCCTTGAAAATAACCTGAACAAAGAGTATTGTAGCGATAACAATGTTTTAGACAATGAATGTCCTAGCGGTGTAGATGAAGATGTTGATGACCTACCGGAAGAAGAACAAGCATCAGAGACAGCTTCAGACAACGACAATCCTGAAGTTCTATCTGAGATTGCGACAATGGCCAACTGTCCCCACGGACCAGACCCTGCTTGTAGCATGGACAACTACAGTGCAAGAGATTTTGATCAATGGGCTAGGACTATGTTGACTGATCAATTTGAACAACTACAACTCTCAGGACCTGCAAGCTGGATTGAATCTTTTTGGCAATATGCTATCACCAACCTTGAGCGACCAACTGAGACTCTTGCTCAGGAAACTTCATCAACTCCTCAGAATCAATATGTTGACTAAACATCCAATGAGGCCAACAACCTTCTTCTTCATTCCCATCATGTCAATGACCAACCGGATCATTCCACCTGCTCTAGTTATTATGCCCACTCCGACTACAGCAACACTTGTCTTCATGAGAATCCCAACAATATTGACAAGGCCAGCGGTGAGTTTAATGAGCAAATGGACAATCATTTTGACAATGGAGATGATTTTGATAGGTCTGATGGAGTTGAAGATGTTTTTGATGATGGTTATGATGATGGCTATGATGATGTTTATGATGATGGAGGGGATGACAATTATCAAGAGGAGGATTTCCATGGCTACAATGAAGATTTTTTTTATTTTTCATTTTTACATCTGATCCACCTTTCCTGCTTGATCCCCCTTCTTTCAAGGCTTTAGTCAAAATTACCCTCTTTCTTGGTTCCTTTCTTCATTTCTCTCTCTCTCTCTTTATTTCTTACCTGCTCCAGATGTTTTTATTCCCTCAGTTTGTATGTAGTTCCGACCTCCCTGGCAGGTGTCTTGGAGCCTTGCCGAGGGGGGTGTTGTGACCTAGGCCACATGGTTGACTTGGCTGCGGCTCAGCCAGCCGGAGGAGACTACATCTGTCTCCTCTGGGAAACACCTACCGGGAATACACAGAGATTACCAACCCTACGTCCCTACACCAAGAGCCCCAAGCAATGACATCACCACAGTAAGTCATCAGATAACCTGTTGTCAATATTTCATGCTTGGGCGTTGATAAACGCACGCCAACAGTGTACGCCAATGCCAACCCGCACGCCAATTTTCTTTGGTGTGTGGGAGCGCACGCCAAACAATTGGCATGTGGGACCCGCACGCCAAAACAAATTGGCGTGCGGGGCCTACACGCCAAAAAAAAAGGGTGTGTGAGACCCACACGCCATTTTTGGCGTGCGGGTCTCACACACCCCTTTTTTTTGGCATGTAGACCCTACACGCCAAAAAAAAATGGCGTGTAGGCCCCGCACGCCAAAAAAAAATGGCGTGTAGGCCCCGCACGCCAAAACAAATTGGTGTGCAGGTTGGCGTTGGCGTGCGTCTATCAACGCACTTCATGCTCCCCTCCCCAATTTGAATCTGTCCACAGCTTCAAACTGTTGCCCTTCCCCTGATACACCAGCCGCCGCCCAACCATTCTCTTCACGTAGCCAATTACATGGTCCAGTGCCCTCCAATGAATGTTGCTTGGATTGGAGCTGAACCGCGCCAGGAGATTTACAGGATATGACAGGTCCGGTCTTGTCCCTCCTGACAGATACATCAAGGAGCCTATGACTGACCAATAAGCCGTTGGATGTACAGCGTCCCCACTGTGCGTTTCAAGAGGGAAATCACCCACAGGACTGGTTTTAGCGTGTACGGGTCAAGGGTACCTGTCCACAATTTTCAAAGCCATCTGCTCTTGACTCAGGTAGGTTCCGGCCGCTGTTATATTGAAATTGATCCCCACTGGCTGTTCCACCTTGTCTGACCATTTTACCTCTAGCTTCTTCTGGATACTAAAGAAGCTTTGAAGCTTTGGGGAAAAAGTTTGGGAAGAAGACCTCGAGGAAGAAAGCTCAGAGGCTGGGAACAAGACAAAGAAGCCCTCTAAGGGGCTAAGACTGCTAGCTTGTGAGAGGAAAAAAGCTACTCACTACAAGAGACTGGATGATGGTCTCAGGGAACTGGCGCAGAGAACAGATGATTATATTGCTGTGTTTTTTGAGGGTTTATATGTACTACATCTTTGGGATCAGAATGTGGGACAGAAGGTGACATGCATATTCATCTGGAAGGAAATGAATGAGTGACAGATGGGGAAAAAAGAAAGGAGAGAAATGAGCTGTGAAATTCCAACAGATACCTTCCGGTAGCTGTTTGAGCAAACCAAAATCTGATGCTGTTGCAAAACCATTGTTGACATGAAGCCATATAATCACAAAACCGGCCCCTTTCTTGGAAAGATAAAGGGATGGCTCAATCTCACTGGCTTTGAATCCCAATTCCTCAACAGTTTGCTTGAAAAACCTCCACCAACAGCAGGCCGCCTGCTTGGTGCCATAGAGCGCCTTCTTCAACTTCATCACCTTACCCTTTAAACTTGGGAAAATTTCCACCGGCAGTTGGACATAAACATCTTCTTCAATTGGGCTGTACAGGTAAGCCAAGCTCACATCAAAAGACGCCGCAGGGAGCTGGAATTTGTTAGTCAGGGAAATCAACAGCCGTAGGGTGTCTAAAGACGCGGTGGGCGCCAACGTCTCATTCACATTGATACCCATCCTCTGATTGAATCCCTTTGCCACATAGCAAGCTCTGAATTTATCAATGGTCCCATCCGGTTGCCGCTTCAGAGAGAAAACCCATCTTGCACCTAGCGTCTTCATTCCCTTGAACTAAAAGATTGCAAACACTAAGAGGTGTATTACTATGTTAGATGACTGAGAAAACAATTCTAAGAAATCCAAGAGAAAAAATCTTTGATAACAAAACATCATAAGAGAAAACAAGAAAATAAGGAAAGAGGCTCTTTACCTAAGAGCAAGTTGCAGTCTTCTCTACTTTGGTAGATGATTAGGGAGCTGGTTGGTAAAGCAATTGGCTAGACTCTTCTGGGTGGCTGTGTCTAAAGACATGCCTAAACGTCAGCCAGAGGTCTATAGCTTGATTCTGCTATAACAGGGCTCTGCAGTAGGTTTTTACTCACCTTTGCTATTGGGGTGAGTAATCCTTTTCCTGATTCTGGAGCCAATTGGGCCTGGTGGATTTTTGATGCTGAGATTAATACTAATCAGTGGTAGATTCCAAAGTTAGTATTATTCTCATAATCAAACGACTGGACTAGCGTTACTTACCTGTTTGGTAGTACGCTTTGCTTATCTGGATGGGGCTCTTTGTCAGTGAACAATGTGGTTTGTCCTAGATGGAATAGATCAAGGTCAGCACTCGCTGGAACCTGATATTGGGAACTCATTCATATGCATGGTCTAATAAGGAGTGTTCATTGACCATGCTCACTATGTGGGTTAGGGTTATCCCCTTTCATGCGCTTGCGCGCACTGTCAGACTTGTGATCTTGAAATGAACGGCACCGCTTCTTCCCAAATGTGAGAAATGAAATGGCGACAGCTCTATGGCTCGTCCCAATGATGGTGTTCGCTCATGTGTGTCCCGGTACTGATCCCTCAAAACTCGGTATACTATTGCACTAACCTATGGCTTGTCCCAATGATGGTGTTAGCTCATGTGCATCCCGGTACTGATCCCTCAAAACTTGGTGAGGAAAGAGAAAACCAGTACCGGTTGGCCCGGGACTAAGAGCATCTCCAATCGTTTGGATAACTTTTCAACAACTGTTGAGCTCTTAGCGAGCTCAACAGTTATTTTATCAAGAGTGTCCCCACTCGCGGATTGATAACCCGGCTCTATTGCTGGGTTATCGAGCCGTTCCACACTTGTGCTCCTCTGCAACTCGAGTTTGATAACTCGAGTTGCAGGGGAGCACTACACGGGGTGGGTTTTTATGGGTGGGGATCTCTCGGGGGTGTCAAATGGGGGGAGGATTGACTTGTGAAAGATAATCACAAGTTACCTTATCGAGCTCGATAGAGGTCCATAAAGTTATGGATCTCTATCAAGAATTTTATCAATTTGACATTTATGGAGTGCTATCGAGCGCACGAGTGGGGCTCGTCTCGATAAAGTTGGCTTATTGAGCCAACTTATCAAGACGATTGGAGATGCTCTAAGACTAAATACAATAGATGTGGTGCAGCACTACAACAACTAGACCCAGAAGAACACCCATCTTACACCCCCTGATCCGTTTGTCCACCTGTCACCTGATTGTCACAACCTAGTACGTCTAACACCAAACATCCAATTCCTTGAATTTTTCCATCTCATACACCACCGCTTCCTTCCAAAATGCCGAGTCCAAACCCATCAGCGCATCTTTGATGGTCTTGGGTAAGTCGATTTCCGGGCCAATTTCCAACAGATTCAAACACACCATCTCTTCTGCCGCAATGAGGTCCGTCTTTTCCTCTCCCAACTTTAGCATAATCTGATTTGCGGGCCTGTTGCAAGCTCGACGGTCGCTTTGCCGGCTGACCTGAGGTCCGTTTTTTGGCAGTCAAAGCTGGCTGGGGGGCGGAAAATTGCCGACCGAACTATCAGCGGTTTTGCCGGCGCCCCGCAACTGCCGTGTACATAAAATGATCTACACGGCAGTTGCGTGAAATTGGGTTTCGCTTGGCAATCTGACGGGCAGGTCAACTCACTGGCAATTTGACCCGCGGGCTGTCAGATTGCCAGCAAGTTGACAGGCCAAATGCTGGCCCTCGACCAGAATCAAATTTTGCTTGGCAATCTGACGGGCGGGTCGACTCACTGGCAAATCAACCTGCAGGCTGTCAGATTGCCAGTCCAACTGCAGGCCCTCAATCAGCTCCCCGACGCCAGCCCGCGGGGGGAGCGGCAAAACACCGTCAACTTGAGTTGACCCCGGGCTGACTGGCAAAGCAAGGGACCACAATCCCCAAGTCCCCTCACCCATGTGTCCCCAGCCACCCAATGACCTCACCCCCCCCCCCCCCCCCCCCCCCCCCCCCCCTCCATTCAATTTTTAATATCCCCTCTGCCTAGATAGTTATTTTGCCTAGATAGTTATGTAAATATTTACATCACAACTAAGCTCTCTTTGAGTCAATCTATGTATTACTCATCCAAAACACAAATTACTATTTATTTATAATGAGCATAAAAACCAAAAATGAAATGAGACCTCCCTTGAAGCTTTACAATGACCAGTCTTGTAGTAAGAATGCTCAAATTATCATGTAATTTGGATCAACCTGTTTTTGTGTTTTACCATGGTTCTTTCACATTTTTATTCAATTTTTGGTCTTCAGATGAAGTTTTTGTTCCTTTTTTGGTTTTTGTTCCTTTTTGTATTTTTTTGTATTTATTTGATTTATTTGCATCATGGGAAAGAGATTGGCCTGTTAATTTCTGATGTGGGAAAGAAAGTGGGCTGATAACATGTAGTAGCTGTGGTTTGTGCAGCTACTGCATGTAACTTCAACCTAGCCAAGCTGGATTTTATCTCCTGTGTGAGGAATGGTGCAATTCACTGTCTGAATTGCTTCCCAATGAGGTTGATCCATACTTTGATTCACTATTTCCAATGAAATTGCCTGGGGCATCACTCATTGTGGATCTATGCAATCCCCCCAATGGCCTTGAAGAATTGAACATATTTTCCCTCCCTAATGAGCTTCTAGAAGATGAATAATAATTTGAACTTCCTGGATTGCTGCCTGTAGGGTGATTTTGGCACCCACCCAAGGAGGTTGATGTGTACATTGATTGATTGCTCCCCAGAGAGTATCCTGAGGTGGATTGGAATGCTGATTCTGACGGAGGAATTGCCTGTCTGTTCACTAGTGATTCATGTGATGTTCCTGATGGCAAAGAGTAAATTCCCTGGCCCATATTAATTGAAGTTCCAAGCTGTCTCCATATATTGATCCAATTTGAGCTGATTGTGAAGAGTATGAAGAATTCCTTGATGTAGTACGCTCCATATGTGGCTCTGAATCTCTTGGGTAAATCACATTTGCAACTAGTGCTTCTCTTGTTGGAAATGGTGATTCCACTCCCATGGGGAAAGGGCATGGTGTATTTCTCAAGCTTGTAACTGTGTTCATTGCTCTGGTATCTGTTTCTGTTGGGTAAATTCCATTGGCAACTAGGTTCTCTCTTGATGGAAATGGGGATTCCACTCCCCAGGGAAAAGGTGATGGAACATTCCTAGCTGAATTTGATTGGTTTATTGTTCTGGAGATGGCTTCTGGCTCAGATGCAGTCCTATATGGCTCTGGTTGGAAATTTGGTTGGATATGTTCTGCCTGTAAGCTATTCAGCCCACTCACAACATGTGTTTGCGGGAGGTTATGTTGATCATAGATTCTAGATTTCTGTGTACATTGCTGGAGAAACTTCCTAGATGGCTCTGGTTGTCCTGGGTGATTTCTATTGGCCACCAATAGTTCTCTTGATGGAATTGGGGATTCTAACATTTCAATGACGCTAGCCATCCGTGATGGCATATTTCTGGAGCTTCTATTTGGGTTGACTGTCCTGGTACTGGCTTTTTGCTGGATATGAGGATTTAGGGATGATGGTGGACTGCTTTGATTTGCATGGTGGCTTGATGAATGTGGAGAGCATTGTGATGATTCAAGGGCGTTGATAAACGCACGCCAAGCGCGCACGCCAATTTTTTTTGGTGTGTAGGGTCTACACGCCAAAATAAATTGGCGTGTGAGACCCGCACGCCAAAAATGGCGTGTGGGCCCCGCACGCCAATTTTTTGGCGTGCCCTCCCACACGCCAATTGTTTGGCGTGCCCTCCCACACGCCAAACAATTGGCGTGTGGGAGTGCACACCAAAAAATTGGCGTGCGGGTCCCACACGCCAATTGTTTGGCGTGCGGGTCCCACACGCCAATTGTTTGGCGTGTGGGGGGATCCCGCTCACAGAAATCAAATGGGAGGGCCCATTCAATTACTTGAGCAAGCCGGCTGACGAGGTTATACAACCTCTTCAGCCGGGAGGAAGTCCTCCCGGCCGCCAAGGCTATACAACCTTGTCGGCCAGGAGGACTTCCTCCTGGCTGACGAGGTTGTATAACCTCGTCAGCCGGGAAGTCCTCCCGGCCGACGAGGCTATACAACCTCGTCGGCCGGGAGGAAGTCCTCCTGGCTGACAAGGTTGTATAACCTCGTCAGCCGGGATGACTTCCTCCTGGCTGACAAGGTTATACAACCTCGTCAGCCAGGAGGAAGTCCTCCTGGCCGAAGAGGTTGTATGGCCTTGTTGGCCGGGAGGACTTCCCGGCTGAGGAGGTTATACAACCTTGTCAGCCAGGAGGAAGTCCTCCTGGCCGAAGAGGTTGTATAACCTCGTCAGCCGGGATGACTTCCTCCCGGCTGACGAGGTTATACAACCTCGTCAGCCAGGAGGAAGTCCTCCTGGCTGACAAGGTTGTATGGCCTCGTCGGCCGGGAGGACTTCCCGGCTGACGAGGTTATACAACCTCGTCAGCCAGGAGGAAGTCCTCCCGGCTGACGAGGTTGTATAGCCTCGCCGGCCGGAAGGACTTCCTCCTGGCTGACAAGGTTGTATAACCTCGTCAGCCAGCTCGCTCACATAATCAAATGGGCCCTCCCATTTGATTATGTGAGCGAGGGGGTACCCGCACGCCTGGCGTGCGCTCCCACATGCCAAACAATTGGCATGTGGGACCTGCACGCCAAAAAAAATTGGCGTGCGGGGCCTACACACCAAAAAAAAAAGGGCGTGTGAGACCCGCATGCCATTTTTGGCGTGTGGGTCTCACACGCCCTTTTTTTTTGGCGTGTAGACCCTACACGCCAAAAAAAAATGGCGTGTAGGCCCTGCACGCCAAAAAAAATTGGCGTGCGGGTTGGCGTTGGCGTGCGTTTATCAACACCCTGATTCAAATGGTTCATTATTCCTACTCATTTGTTTTTGGGCTGACAGACACTGATTGTAGATGTGACTTGATGGACTACTAAGTTGTGGCAGTGAATTGACTTAATTTCTTCTACCCCTATGTGGCATTTGCTTCTGAACAGGATTCCTACTTGGTTCAACATGCTTGTGATTTGGGAACAGTCTCTCCTCTCGGTCTGGTATATTCTTCTCAGCCCTCCATTTCTCTAGTCCTGTTCTAATGGCTTGTGAAAAT
The DNA here is from genome assembly GCA_007896445.1 of Puccinia hordei. NCBI lineage: Eukaryota > Fungi > Basidiomycota > Pucciniomycetes > Pucciniales > Pucciniaceae > Puccinia > Puccinia hordei. The sequence goes on along the minus strand of RDRW01000187.1, from coordinate 92,112 downwards.
TCAGCACTGGATACTGGGTTAATATCTAGAGATACAATTTCTCTGTGGGCCTCCGGTGCATGGAATGAGCATGTATTTAGAACATAACTATCAGTTCTTATGTGGTGAACCATGTATCTTGCAGGATTCCCTTCATTGGTAGCATTCCCCTGCCTTGAACTCATTTTAACTTGGCATCCACCTTCATGACAGTTGTGCTGTACATTGAGGCAGTGTTTTATATCCTGTAAATAATATGTATTGTTCAGTTGAAGGTTTTCCTCAATTTTAAAAGCAATAATAACACACTATACACTTACCTCAGGGAAACACACATTGGATTTGTGTGTACTCTTGATTGTCCTCATCTTGTAGTAATCTGAGATGTTTGATAGTTGAAAATATTCACAATGCATGCAGAAGATGCTTTTGCTGAGGCCAAATGTATTTTTGTAGGTGACTTTCCAGATTGATTTAATCTGCCCAATAGATGCCCTTTGTTGATGGGAGTTGGTAACATACACAAAATATCCCTTCCTTATGCTTCTTTTTTCATCTAACTTGATGCAGCATACTTGACTATGATAGTGGTTGGGATATTTATCACTGACTTCCTTAGGAACTCCTACTTTGTCTTTGGCTGGAAGCTTGGCCTCAGAAGGCTTGGGGTAGGCAATCCCAGTTCCATGAATACTGGCGTGAACATAACCCATTGATTGCTGTATATCTGAATTATCAAAAAATGCCCTCACTTGATTGGAAACTTGAAAGGAAAATTTTTTCACATGATTAAACAACTTGGCACCAGATAATATTGCCCAAAGACATTCATAATTACTGAAATGCACTGCAAGATCTTTTCCTGGATGCTGTCTGTTGGAGTGTATTGATGCATTCCGTAGTATGCCATTGAAACTTTCAAACTTTTCAGTGGCAAACAAGCTGGCTGGTCCAAATCTTTCAATAGAGTGTGCCAGATGTATCAGCATATGAAACTTGGGCTTGTTGACCCATCGTGCATTGCTGTTCATGAGCTGCAACAGCAGGTTATCAACCAGGATTTTCAATTCCCCAATGTAAGTATGCATGTTTGATATGTGTGTCTGGAATATATATGGTGCCAGCCTGCAAAGTGCATTCCATAATCCTTTCTGTTGTTCATTCATGAACTTAAAGAACACAAATGGGGAACATTGAAGTATTATCTTGAAATCTTTACCAACCATGCTCCTGTGATGTTTGTACATATATGCAGCATTGAGGACAGGTAGGTCTAGTGAATCTGTTATGAATGATTGCCATGAACCAACTAGATCATTCACCTGCCAGGGCTTGATGGGATTGGAGAGAAAGTCTATGGCAATGTACTTGATTACCCCTTACATGCAAAATTTCAACAGGTGTATCTTTGCAACCATAAAATCCTGGGTGAAGAATGACATGAATCCTGTGATCTGAAGAATGAGATATATGAATCAGTGACACATAATCTATAAAACTTACCCAGAAGCCTCAGGAAGGGATTGAACAGCTTTTCATGCTTGTGCTCCGAAATTGCTAGTATCTTGCCAACCTCATGTTGCATTCTCCTATCTTTCAGCATATCTACAAATTCCTTTGTGATGGAATCTTGGAAACCCCAAGCCCTGGATTCTTTTGCATAATCATCCTTGGTGCCATTGAATGCTGTATCCCACAGTTGATGAGAGGGGGAGATGGTCTCATTCCAATCTCTGTAATCCACAACATCCTAAATATAGTCCAATACATACTGTCAGACTGCAAGCAATTGCCTCATTAGAATAAGGAGTATTATGAACTAGCCCTTGTACCCCAAGAATCCATGGCCAAGAATTGATAAACATCATCTTCTCCTGCTTTATCTATCCGCTTTTCAGCTCCCAAATGGCATATACGGCAGGGATTTAATGATGCCCCAGGCATGGGTGTATTGGTTATTTCTGCATGCATGGGTGAGTCACCAAGGAAACATATAATAATTGAATGTACCAGGAAATCATCTTGCAATCCATAGTCAAATGCAAAGAAACCATTGGCTGTAATATCACTAAATTGGGAGCATATCTATCATCAGTAGTCCTCACAAATGATTGATAACACATTTGTCATAGGGAGATTCTCACTTGATTTCATCCACTATTTGGTCAGCCAATTCCAAAGTCCCTGCGGTATTTGATGTAGATAGGAAATGACAGTTGTACTGTTGGTTTGAGTGTTTGGGTGGGAGACCTGCAAGGGTATAATAGTAACTGATGTGCTTATTCCATTTCTTGGACTGGTTACCAGAGGTGTCATCACAGCATAAATTAATTGGTACATGTCTCATGACCTTATTCTGTGCCTTTATCCGCCATGAATTTGGATATTTGATTGGGTATAACTTCCTGTTTTTAGTTTCTGAATAGATTTAAGACAGACATGAGTCAAGATGTCAGTGGTTCAAGTGAATAAGGGAAAACATAGCATACCCCATATAGTGTTCTGACAAGCAGATTGCACTGATTTCCCCCCCCCCCCCACAAGCATATTTCACTGTAAATAAAAACAAAATCTTCACAATCCACGCTAAATAACAATGGAGATTGGTATGGAAGATTGTGTGGTATTGTCATCCTGAAATTGGCATCACTAGGGGTTCCTTGGCATTCTGGTTTGATACATTTGGCAAACATCTTGCCCCTGTGTTCATAAAAGAAAATGGGTATGACCAAGGAGCCATTGGCTAGCTGACAGGGCTCATATATATGGGTGTTGATAAACGCACGCCAACGGCGCACCCCAACGCCAACCTGCACGCCAATTTTTTTTCACACACCATTTTTTTTGGCGTGTAGGGTCTACACGCCAAAAAAAAGGGCGTGTGAGACCCACACGCCATTTTTTTTTGGTGTGTGGGCCCCGCACGCCAAATAAAATTGGCGTGTGGGCCCCCTTGCTCACATAATCGAATGGGAGGGACCATTCAATTACGTGAGCGGGGCCCCTCCCGGCTGACGAGGTTATACAACCTCGTCAGCCAGGAGGAAGTCCTCCTGGCCGACAAGGTTGTATAACCTCGTCGGCTGGGAGGACTTCCTCCCGGCCAACAAGGTTATACAACCTCGTCGGCCAGGAAGAAGTCCTCCCGGCCGACGAGGTTGTATAACCTCGTCGGGCGTTGATAAACGCACGCCAAAGGCGCACGCCAACGCCCACCCGCACGCCAATTTTTTTTGGCGTGCGGGGCCTACACGCCAAAATAAATTGGCGTGTAGGGTCTACACGCCAAAAAATTGGCGTGTAGGCCCCGCACGCCAAAAGAAATTGGCGTGCGGGTCCACATGCCAAAAGAAATTGGCGTGCGGGTCCACACGCCAATTTTTTGGCGTGTGGGAAACCTCGTCGGTCAGGAGGAACTCCTCCTGGCCGACGAGCAAGCTTATGAGGTTCCAGATCAATTCTAGGAGGCCCGCAGAACTTGAGGGGAGAACTTATGTATAACTTTTTGGGCGAAACAGGGTGGGATTTACTTGCTAACCAACCACCATCTCACCTGGAGCCCACCAATTCCACATGGGTCTCAATTCTTCAAAACTATCCAGATCAACTGCAACTGCCCTGGCTCAAAAGAATGCAAAACCATCACCAACAAAGACGGCCGCTGCCGGAGTGAGCTTTAACAAGACAAATGGTAAGTTTCTTTTGCTTTTGTTACTTGGCGTCCGTCAAAAGATTGACAGAAATGTATACAAGGCTTGAAAGCCTGCTGATAGTGATACCACCTCCTTCTTAGAAATCCAGCAAGTCGTTTTGATCCCCACCTTGGTCAGATGTTAAATAAACTAGGTCCGGTCCAAGTGCCCAAGCTATCTACGAATTTTCATCCAGTAAGTTCATCTGACTGCCCACTCTTGATATACCCCCAAAGTCAATGAGAGATCTTCCCACCCTCTTTCTCTCATGACGATATCAACCTAACATTTTTTTTTTAAAAAAAAGACAGATAATATGTTGAGGATCTTAGAAAACCGAGGAAAGACTGCATCCAATCAAACAAATAAACTAGATTTGTCTTCACCCTCGGTTCTGAATTCGACGAGAAAGGGTGAGACGAGATTGGACTTGAGGACAATCGAAGAAGTCACCAGACAATATCATATCAACCAAGGAAGTATCGATCCATCATCTTCAAACCTCGATCAGGAAAATCAACAGGAACTAGAAAAATTAATAAAAACAATTGAGCCAGAAGTTTACCAGTACTTGATACAACATTTTCATCCAATTGATAATATCAAATTGGTCAAGAATCCAAACCCAAATCAACTCGATAAACCAATCAAAATGGTATGTCCTTTCCCCACCCCCAAAAAGTTGGAAACGTTCTAACTGACAATGTCGACATGGTGGACTCATTATTGACAATTGTTTGGCAGGATTTTTGGTCTCAACCAACCAATGTATCAAAGTCAATGTAACTCATTCATGTGCTTCTCTTGTGGCATTTCTGTTCTGACCGAAGAATTGCAGGCAACGTCCAAGCTAATCATTCACTCAATCAATGCTCTACATGCTCAACCTTTTTCTATGGTACATTACCAACTGATCGAAAGCTGATCAACATTCAATAGACGACTATCCAGGTTTTACATTCTCTATTTTAAACTTATACAAGAAAAGAGCACGTCTGCCATAATTGCTCTCATTTGTTGTGTCTAAATAAGCAAAATCAATGTAGTAATAACACATTTGGCTTTTAACTGGTCTGTTCACAAAACATGATCTCCAATAACTGTACCCTTCTTAAGCAATCGAGCATCAGCTTGAATTTTAATTGGGTTTGAGGATATCTTTTCATTTGGATCACTCCCTGTACTATATCTGACAAAACAAATGACAAAGCAGTCGATAGATCTAGGCAAAGGGCTACTATGGTATCTTATAAACAGTCGCACGATTTGTTAAAGGGGCAATTGGCTTTCCAGAACAAAGATGGTACAACAAAAGAGGAGGCGAGTAATGAGAAGTTAGATTGACCCAAAGTGAGATGTAGTCTGAAAAGATCCAAGAGAGACCAACAGGTACATTCTACAAGAGGCGAATTGACAAATCAGTAAGTGATGGCATCAAAATCATCTTGGTCAGCTCAACAAATTAGAACTCGCCTGGAGTTTGAACCTGACTGCTGATCAAGTAATGGGATAAAGCAAACACCCGCTGAAAGGGAAAAGGTTACGTTAGGTTATGAGTAGCAGAACATGATGAACTAACTGATGGAGAGGAAATGGTACACACAGGGTAGGCGAGCCGGATCTTTCAGTCTCAACATTAAAACAAACATATGGGGAATTTACAATTCAGATTCAAGATATTCAGTACACTCATATCTTGACTCTATGTATGATCAAAATCAAAATCCCATATTCTGACAATTTGGTTCTGAAAAAGGCCCTACAAATAAACCTGCTACTGCTGCTCGACATACTAAGGACTTTGGTGAGAAACTGTTGAGAACCCAGTTTGTCGGCGTTCAAGTTCCTGCAGGCTCAATTTGGAAAGCCAAAGGTAAGCGATTTGCCAACCATCTGAAGGTTTGGCCATACCAGCGTCATGAAACGGTGACACTTGGACAGAAGCATCTGAAAGTTTACCCATCAAATCTCCAAAAAGAATCGATCATCTCCGCTATCAATGAATATGTCCCGTCCTTGATTGAGAAATATACCGTCCAAGATATGCCTGACCCATGTCTAGCCTTAAGTCTACCCAATGAGGTACACTACGGAAGCAATCTCTACGCGCTTCAAAGGATGTACGAATCGCCATTTGAGTTGGATATCTACTTTGACGGTGACGGCGCGCCTCGGATCAATTCGGCAGCTTTATCAGCTGGATTGCTAGCCGCCTCCACTGCGTTTGATGAGCGCTTCAAGGCTATGTTTCCCAAGATCGTCTCTGAATACTCGGCAGAGGAACAGGCTATGGCCATGAAAATGATTCCTAGTATAATTGGTGGAATCGGTTACTTTTACGGCTCATCGATTGTCGACCGTAACTTTGCTCACGAATACGACGATGATGAACTTTTATTTACTGGTTCAATAGAGCCAAAGCCAATGATTCCATGGACCCACACAATCAACACACGAGTCTGAAAAAAACAAAGGTGAAGTAGGAGGTGGTGTCAGGTATTAGGCTAAAAAAAACATTAGCAATTTTGTTGTAACGTCTGCTTACTGTACTCGCCAGAATGTAAAAGGCCAGAATGGTTGGAAATAAGAAGATCGCCAGTGTGAACAAAATTGTGCCTAGTATGAGCTGATCAAGTTGATAAGTGGCCGGTTCATTTTGTTTTCTCAATACATGATACTTCAAACCTTTTCAAAAAGTGTAAATAATCATAATCATAATACAAAATCTCGTCGGCCAGGAGGAGTTCCTCCTGGCCGACGAGGTTCCCCACACGCCAAAAATTGGCGTGTGGACCCGCACGCCAATTTCTTTTGGCGTGTGGACCCGCACGCCAATTTCTTTTGGCGTGCGGGGCCTACACGCCAAAAATTGGCGTGTAGGCCCTGCACGCCAAAAAAAATTGGCGTGCGGGTGGGCGTTGGCGTGCGCCTTTGGCGTGCGTTTATCAACGCCCAACCTCGTCGGCCAGGAGGACTTCCTCCTGGCTGACGAGGTTGTATAACCTCGTCAGCCGGGAGGAAGTCCTCCCGGCTGACAAGGTTATACAACCTCGTCGGCCGGCAGGACTTCCTCCTGGCCGACGAGGTTGTATAACCTCGTTGGCCAGGAGAAAGTCCTCCCGGCTGACAAGGTTATACAACCTTGTCGGCCAGGAGAAAGTCCTCCCGGCTGACAAGGTTATACAACCTTGTCGGCCAGGAGGACTTCCTCCTGGCTGACGTGGTTTTATAACCTTGTCAGCCGGGAGGAAGTCCTCCCGGCTGACAAGGCTATACAGCCTCGTGCCGGGAGGAAGTCCTCCCAGCTGACAAGGCTGTATAACCTCATCAGCCAGGAGGGGCCCCGCTCACGTAATCGAATGGTCCCTCCCATTCGATTATGTGAGCGAGGGGGGACCCGCACGCCAAACAATTGGCGTGCGGGGCCCACACCACACGCCAATTTTATTTGGCGTGCGGGGCCCACACGCCAAAAAAAATGGCGTGTGGGAACCACACACCATTTTTGGCGTGTGGGTCTCACACGCCCTTTTTTTTTGGCGTGTAGACCCTACACGCCAAAAAAAAATGGCGTGTGGGCCCCGCACGCCAAAAAAAATTGGTGTGCGCGCTTGGCGTGCATTTATCAACGCCCCATATATAGTAATGTTTGTTTTGAATCACCACCATTTGTGCACGGTATTCACATGGAAGGCATTCAAGCCACTTTGTACTCTGAGACAATTTATAAACATCAATTCCATTAGACTCCACAGGGTAAAAGTCCAGGTGAGGATTCACATATGGGTTTGCCATATCCTGTGGAAGATTGCAAATGTTTATTTACCAAAAAATTATGTAAACAAACAATCAAATCAGTTGTATCCAATCCAAAAATAAAATGTTTTATCACTTACTAGGAGTATTGTTCTTTTGAGACTGAGGGAGTAGCATTTATTATTGAATACACTCTCTCTTTTCATAGGCTCCATGTTGAGCATGGCCCTCAATCTGGCCTTTGCCCGCCAGACAGAGGTCCAATGGTGAATTTCTCTGCCCAAAAATCCCAGGAGGGTGCGGACTTTGTGATATTGCATGTGTGACATGAGGTTATGCACGAAACCTGTCATGAGGACCGCAACCAATTTCTGGCTCCCCCGATTCCAAATACACCCCCGTCAGTCTTCCTCCCACACTCTCACTCGACTTGTCCGTCACTCACCCCAACCCCACTGAAAGGAAACCATCCGCACTTTCACTCGACTTGTCCGTCACTCACCCCAACCCCACTGAAAGGAAACGATCCGCCTTCACCGCCTTCGTCAACACTTTCTCGATCTGACCCTCAATCACCCTCATCTTCCATTTCTTCATCCAACAGGTTAGTTGGCCGGAATATATCAATGACCTCCTGGATTACCATATGGCCCCCGTTGCTGCCACTATCTCCGCCAAAGTAAGTCAAAGTTCTCCCTTCTCCGCTGTGATATAATACGCTGAAATCTTGTGCTGCATTATCGTCTAGCTGCATATCGACCTCGTTACGACTTTCAATTGGAGTCTGTTGGTCACCAACCAAACTTTCACCGTCAATCTCACGGTCAACATCTTCAATATCTGCTTTCCCGTTCCCCGGCCGCAAATTTACCGGCAAGTTTGATAGGTGGGATTCCAATTTTGAATGTCCCTCTGTTGACAGCATCGCTTGACCGCCGCAAAATCTACATACCCATTTTGCACGAATATCAGAAGACACCGCACGTTCATATACTACTTTGTGGCACAGGTTAGTTTTCATCGTTGTATGTTGCTTATGAGATATGAAACTAACACTTACCCCTGCGGTCAACCTTAGATTCTTGAATCCTTTTGTTCATTATATCCAATCACGTACTATTTCATATACCAATATCACTGGGGAAGCGAGGGACAAGGACAAATACGAACCAAAATCAGCTGAGCACCCAATATTCTGCTCTATTTAACTCATCCATCCCACTGACACACTTCCTCCCCCCACCTGCAAGCACCCCAAGTGTTTTACAACATACATCATTCCCCATCAGTATTGTTTGAGCATGTGACGTGCTCAATCGGGAAGTGTTTCTCCCATGAAACACTCCTCCTCCCAAACCCTACCCCGTGGCGTCAGTAGAGTCGATGCCGATGTTGCATCCCCAGCTCGATCATCTCCAGCCAAGAGACCACGTTGCTCAAGCTCTCAGGCAATCGTCCAAACCCCTTGAGTGCAACACACTACCCCCGGCCGAGCCCCTCACACTCCTTCAGGCGAGTAAATATGTACATTAAATAAAATATACACATTTAACTGACTCGCCCGGCCATTACAGCGCCTAATCAAGCCATCATCCCTCCAAACAATGCCCCACCTGTTGTCACTCCCAACCAAGCATCAATCATCACCCCCAGTCAAGGCATCCTGAGCAGTGCCAGTCACAGCGGGGACGTTTCAGGTAAGATCGTGACCCATTATCACATGTTTCCAATCTACTTTGCTAATGTTACGTTCATTTTCCAGCTCGCAGGAGCCACCCCAGAGCAACTGCGAAACCAGTCAACGACATAAGATTGCCTTGTGAGAGGGAGCACATGTCGGAAGACGACGACAATGAGATTCCCAGTGACCATCGAAGCTCCGAGAACGAAGCCTACAGCGTCTATGGTAGTATGGACGGGTTCATTCAACCCCCCCGTCCTTGGGGATATGTGCCATACGCACCTGATTTGATTTTTTCCGCAGAAAACGCGCAACCATTGCCGGAGACGCCGCCGGCACCTCGGCCCCCCATAATCTGGTCTCAAGACAGCTCCATAACTGCCCAAGGATCTAGCAGAGGTACGCACCCCGCTTCACACCACCTTGTTGAGGCGCTGCTTGCCTCAGCTCAGCTTTTGACGGTTGACTTGGCGCTGGCGCGCCAGTTATTTGAGGTAAGTCTCTCTCTTTTTCAAGCGAGGACCTCTTGCTCACTCAATCCTCCAGGCACCGCACGATACCCAATGGATGTTGTCCGTTATCATGTGGATGCGGCAGCATCCCACCCATCCCACCCATCCCCATACTGCAAATCCTCCACAGCCACCCGTCGCCGAAGCCCCTGGGAGTCATGTGTACAGCTCAATAGTGAGAGTATGCAGATTCCCTGATCAGCCAAATCATTGGGGCGCTCGCTGATGAATACGCCATTCATCAACTCAGTCCACAGTTCGCCAACAGCTCCGCGATATACTGATGCAAAGCACGTTGGAGTCTTACAGCTGGGCTCAGTTGTTGCATGGGCAGCCAATTACGAACTTGCCCCTCCCTCTCATCAAGGTAAGTAAAAGGGATACTTAATCCCTCACCTGTTCCCCACAAGTAACATCTCAACTAACATCTTTACATTTACATAACAGAAATTCGTCCTCAACCAACCAGCCTCTTTCAGGAGGCAACACCTCCCCCCAGGCCTACCACAGAATCATGCGTTGATGGCAAGCTTAGTGACCTTTTTGAGGGCCATGGTCAAGCATGAAAGGACTCACATGCAAAACGTTGTAAGTGGACCATTTCTTTTATCATAATTTGTATACTGACAGACCTCCTGCCCCCTCCCCCCCTAATTAGCTACTCACCAACGTGCGCCAGGAGGCACGTTCACATGAGCTTGGTACAGTTCCAAAGCTTTTTGATCTGATTGTCTTGTTGGACAGAGCCTTCCAGCCCCGGAGTGCCATGCAAACCAACAAGGAGATCCAAGCTGGTCTCACCATGGGGGTACGAGTCCGGGTAGCAATTCTCTGCCTCGTTACCATCCACCATCTTGTCCACCAAGCACCTGGGGATGCTCATTCCCAATGGGATCTCATTGACGACCACTTGGAGGCCATGAGGCAGCGGACCGACCTTGAGGTGGCCGCGTAAGTTTTCCATAAAGGTCCTCATGTTTCCTCCACAGCAAGCTAACCAGTTTTAATCATGACATTACAGGTATGCGGCCCTCACTTTGAGATGGGATTGCCAGTTATTCCCTGGGAACATCATGTTTGCAGATGTTCCCGCCAAACTGATCCATTTGCCCACTGCCATAGAGGCAGAGATAGAATTACGAGCAATGGCCGCAGAATTTGGGGCCGATCCCTTAAAGGAAGAGGTTGGCACTTTTCTCTCAAGAGAAGTAGCCCTTGCCGGGTAGGACCAAGCTCAAACATTTTTTTTTTATCTTTTTTCCCCCATGTAATTCCCCCACCCAAAAATATATCATAAAAAATACAACATGAAAAAAAAAAAAAAAAAAAAAATGTAAAATGTAAAAATAAATATAAAAAAAAAAAAAAAAAAAAAAAAAAAAAAATATCACAAAAATAAAAAAATAAAAAATCCTGTAAATAGAGCTTATTAAAATAAATGAAAAAAACAAAAAAAAGGCCTGGTGGCCGCCACATTGTTCCCTCGGATATCCGTGAGCTGACCAAGTAAGGTGACCCCCCGGTTAATGGGCGCAGGGGGTCAATTGACCTTGACCATCGGTTGGACGGGGTTGGCTTTGACGTCAAACTGCCGGTTGGGTCAATTGGACCTTGAGTTTGCCGGCTTTTTGCCCAAATTCACGCCGGCGGTCAATTTGCCGGCTGACCTGGGGTCCGTTTTTTGACGGTCAAAGCTGGCTGGGGGGGGGTCCGGCAAATTGACAACCAAACCATCAGCGGTTTTGCCGGCGCCCCGCAACTGCTGTGTATCTCATGTGAAACTTCCTTTTACGATTCTTACATCAACTCACCAATTCTTGAAAGCCTCCGACATCCACCACTTGTCTGAACATTGATAGAATGCTAGCGAGTGAATTAGTGGGTCTCAAGTCTGAGGCAAACCGAAGCGAAAATACTATGTAAGAGAAGTGACATACTTCGGGAAAATCATAGGTTTTGGTGTTGTTTTCCAAGGGTTCCCATGATATGCGAACCGCTCGAATATGACGCTATCAAACACGGCACAAGCTGTTATGTTGATTAGTATCTACGCCAGTCGAGTGCATAATCGAATCGGCCAACTCTTTTCGAAGTCTCTTCGAGGTGACTTACAGAAAAAATAGATTAGTTCAATTGGGACGCCTGTGTTGTAGCCTACCTAATTATGTATGTATGTACAGAATGGTTGGCCAGTTAGTACATTAATACACGGTCAACACTACGTCATGACGAACCATAACTGTGGGTATATCCCATACTACTAGACTCAACCCTACATAATCATTTATGTACATATTTACATACTTAATGAAGCATGTGTATAAACAGCACGTTTCTGTCTTACTATTTCTAAACTCATCTCTCATTTTCATTGTTCATTCTATTCACTCAAAGAAATACACACAAATTACATTCTCACTTTCCAGTTCCCATAGCCTGGTTGTGATGTAATTAGAAGAAACTTAGGAAGAAATAAAAAGTTGAATTTTTGAACTAGCTTTCAAAAAGAATTGGATAAAGATTTTTGAGCATGGATTCGAGGGTTGCTCACAGGTGGTCCGTGGTGTGGAAGAAATGAAAAATTGAGTTTTTTGAACTTGGCTTTCAAAAGGAATTGGATAAAGATTTTTGAGCATGGGTTCTAGGGTTGCCCACAGGTGGTCCGTGGCATGGAAGAAATGAAAAATTGAGTTTTTTGAACTTGGCTTTCAAAAAGAATTGGATAAAGATTTTTGAGCATGGGTTCTAGGGTTGCCCACAGGTGGTCCGTGGCGTGGAAGAAATGAAAAATTGAGTTTTTTGAACTTGGCTTTCAAAAAGAATTGGATAAAGATTTTTGAGCATGGGTTCTAGGGTTGCCCACAGGTGGTCCGTGGCGTGGAAGAAATGAAAAATTGAGTTTTTTGAACTTGGCTTTCAAAAAGAATTGGATAAAGATTTGAAAGCTCATTCAAAAACACAACAGTATTCCCATCTCGAAGGTTTATCCAAGTGAAAGCTTGAGCGTGCGTCTGTAGTCCAAGTTGTGTGGTGCTCGTGGAGAAATGGTATAAGAACAGACCTACCAGATCATTCTCTGGACCATCCTAACCACACTAGATCAAATCACTCTTTTTAACTCACCTTCGTTACACTTGGTAAAACCCTTTAGCCATCACATTAGTTTTTCAAAACACCCTACTCTAGTCGTTAGGCCTTGTAATTAATAAATACACTCAAAAAACATATTTTAAGCGGTCAAAAATAAATTGAAAAGATTATCAGACTATCGTAAGCCAATTCATATGTTTCATCATTGTTTCAGTCTAGAGATACTTCGAGACTAAGATCTTTTCTGCCCTTATCCGCAGGAACATGGCCAAATTCTCTGGAAGCGTCTACCTACTAGCATTACTCTACTTGGTCCTTCTCGCCACTCAATCCACCCAAGGGACTGCTATCCATCAAGAACGGAAACCAAAGGTGGTACGTGATGTGAACATTGGCGGGGGTACGGGTCGTTGTACGAGCAATTGCGCGGCTCAGGGTGGAAGTGGAAGTGCTAGAGGCTGCACGAATGAGGAAGAGTGTCGCCACCCTCACGGTCATTAGCCCAAAGTATCATGAATCAATGCCTAGCTTGCTCAATCTCCTGTAATATTACATCAGACCGTTTAGCCGTTTAGGACTTCTTAATATGTGCCATCGTTCATATAGTCAGATCAACTCCATAAAAAATACAATCTTTATAATCATCAACAAAAATCTTCCGTGGTTTCTCCGTCCATATCACCTTTGTCTCCAAGTTTAAGAGTATTATTACGTTTTCCTGGGAAGTAGTATCTAAATCAAAAACTTCATGTTTATGTCCTTGGAGGTTATGAAGTATGGGATCCTCAGATGAAACTTTCAAGCGCCAGATGAATTATGGTAATATTGATCAATTGAGATTGCGGTCAGTCAAACCCCTTTCGCCATGGGAGCTGGCCAGATGTTCGGTAAGATGTTCAGCCCTCGGAATGGCCATGATGAATTGATTAATCAAACTTAACCCAAGTTCAGAGTAATCCATTTTTCCGACCAGGCATCAGTGTGATCGAATCGAGCCAATGGTTCTCTAAGCTTTTTCAGTTAGGGTACCTAGTAAGAGACATATATTCATGAACACCTAGCAAAACCAATCAGCCTTGGTACTGCAACCCTACCTCTCCACTCCTGGAGTTTGTCAGACCTTCAGCAATTCGGCAAACCTACGCACTACAGTCACTGATGATCTATCTTTCCAGGTGATAAACAATGGGGAGCCCAATTTCTCTCAACATAGCCAATGTTTGAGATTCAATTGATTTTCCACCCATCGTGATGGTACCAATCATTGACTATCAGTCAGCACCTTTCGTACCTTGTCACAGCTCTGGTGTTGTGTACCTTTCGCACAATCGGAGATGACAGTATCAAGTGGTCTTTTGCGAGTCATCTCTCCCCGGACAAGCTCAACCACATCGTCTTGGAGATCGATTTGAAAACAATCAAGCTGGTCGGTGTATTTATTAAAGTATCTAAGTCCAGCATGATTGAAGAACAGAACGAGAGGAAATCTTATCCTTCTGAATTGATAGACAAATTGGTTGAGTGGCCCGTAAAATGTATGAGCTGTCCAGTCACCTCCAAGTAGTCCTTTTCGTGCTCATAATTACACAATTATTGACATTGCTCATCAAATAGTGAGTTCTTTCTCTTTTAGATAAAGCTTTCCTGTAGAGGTGCCAAGTGAGTAGAAGATGTCCAACCTCCCTGTACTTTATATGGAAACGATCTTGTATTACATGTAATGTAGTCGTAAACGAGGTTCGCGCTAATTAACTATTACGAATTGGGAACTCGTATGAATTGACCTCTTTTTTCCCTCAAAGGTTTTGCCACATCGAAGCGACATGATGTGTACGATGATCTTCCGGGATGGCCTCTGTAAGCAAAGAACGCGGAGGGTGCCTCATGTAGAGTATGGTTAAGCTACTTGAAGAATTGACACGTTTTTATTTGTTTTCTCAACTAAATGATAATTGATAGGTTTGGGACAGGTTAGTTCTGCTTGATGAAGAGTGCGAGTCTTGGATTCAGTTGCCTGACGTTCAGCTGCCCATCGCTCTCGAAATTTTCGGTAAACCTACAGCTACCTGAAGTCATTTTCAACAGCCGAGATCATGTAGAGTGGGCTGCCCCAAAAACCCTGGTTCATGGTGTGGGTTACTCGGTAAGTCACAATCTCAAGGACTAAGGAGAAAATAATAAATTAAGATTTTACAAGGTTACGATGCCGGGTTTACGAGTAATAGAAATCACCCGAAAAGATTGGATAGAGCACGTACAGAAAACTATGTTTCACTTCCCAATTAAGAGCATACCGGTATTGCCCTATCAACCACAGAGTAAACCGGAGTAAATTGCTCCAGGGAGCATGGAGTAAGAGGGTGATCCCCGCTAATCCGCAACACCGTCAGATCAAACATAACATGGATGTTGATTCACCAACCCCTGCCCATTAACTTCAACCCCACAAATTCAAACACCAAAGCCGTCGAGTGGGGACCAACCACTTGCAAAGAGTTGGGTCGTTGTATCTGAAGATTCGGTAACCAGAAGCTCGATGGGAAACGTGTTCTTAAATTGTTCTCTGGTGGGCCCAGGGAGCTTGATTAGCAACCAGGTAAGGAGTCAAAAGAGATGGAAAGCGTTCAAAAAAATCACTGCGGATCCCTGCTAATGGCTTCTGCCAAGCAACGATATTTCAAAATACTGCCAAGCTCACCTTTTGAAAACGTTCCATATGTAGCCACAGACGTTCCGGTTCACCACGGATCCTCAGTAGGCAACCACACCTGGCAGATCTCAAGATCAAACGACTGGGAGCGACCCCCTGGATTCCATAGGCCAAAAGAAAACTGCACGAAGAAGAGTATAAACAAAAAAAAATGAAACTTCTTGAATCAACTCATAAGGAGTCAATCAAACCGGGTCAAGCCGAGCTGCGATTATCGAGAAAAAATGCAACTGTGCCGACCCCATCAACTGTCCTGGAAATTTCACAGTTCTTGATGGCTAGGAAGAAGAAAATATTCAATCGGATGATCGGAAATTGTGTCATCCAGCAACTCAATCAATGGATCGGGCTATGGCAGCAAACCCAACCATTTTAACGATCTGAGAACACGAGGATGAGGATGAAGAGGTTTTAGAGGGTTTAGACCCCCGCAAGCTACGATATACTTTGCAGCTTGCGGTGAGCTCGATGTTGAGCGGCTTTCGGGACTTCTTAGACAATGTTCCCAGTTATGCAGTGTGATGGTTTGGAGTATACCTTTTTTGGAGCAAAAAGTGACCGGGGGGGGAGGGGATAAAATACAATAAAAATCATTCATTCCAGATATCCACATGTGTTTGACAGTCGTTGGTCAGATTAGTTGCACCTGCTGGGAACGCATCTCAACGGTGATACGCTGTTCGCGCTCTGTGTAAGGCTGTTCTTGTGGCGGAATGAGTTTGGTCGTGATACTTTGGTTTCGCTCGGGACTCAACAATCATGTTATATTGAGTCTTCATAACTGCTGATATGTCTCCTGGGTACCAGTTCATTGCTGGTTTCGTCAGATTTGGAATTGTCCTTGTAAGATTCCAAATCTCTTTTCTGACTTGTCTTTTGGTAAAGTGTTTGGGTTCCGGCGAAGAAAGAGATTTTGATTGAATTAATGTTGACCAAGGGTAGGTTGCAAGATAGTATGCATTTTATAGAATATCTTACCTGAAACTCAACACCCCAAGCTATAAGTGAGTTGAAGAGTGGAGACCAACCCGGCATCCCGATCCAAAGAACGAGTTCCATATCCAAACTCCACGACGGGGAATTGCTATGGGCAACCCCAGCATACAAAACCAATGCATACCTGCATTCTCCTCAAGTATCCGTATCAAATCATCCTTCGTGCTCTAGGTAGGAGTGCTCCACAAAATATCTCCAGACGTGCTGTTGTTTCGGCAAGTGGCATTCGTCGGTGCCTCGAGAGGAACCTATAGCAACCTGTTAACTTTTGATAGACTCAACCCAGCCGGCCAGTGCAATCCTATCACACATGTTGAATCAAAAAAGACTGTGATAAACAAAATCTCACCGCCTTTTGGACAAAGTAAGGGTATTTCTCCGTGAGATCCTGGAGGATGCGAAGGAATAATCCTTTTTCCGAAACCGTTACTTTTCAGTCCTTCATCACACAACCTAGGACGAGGTCTTCTGCTCGGTCGCTAGTACAATACTCCGTCGAAGCGGTTGTTTTCTTTGCTGAGATGAGAATCCAGATGGCCAGCCAAGCTTCTACCCGATATATCGTAGCGTTTGCCCCGTGGGGTAGCGGGTTTAACCCGATTTGCGGTATTTACCCAGCCTCGATCAAATTGGTCCCTGCTAATCCTGGAATTAAGCTCACTGCTTAGGGCGGGGAGCTATCCGGGGCTATTGCAACTGTGCCGAGGCACCTCGCCAGTCATAGATTTAGCACACCGCCTACGGATAGCTCCACGCGGTGGCCAGATGAGGCCTTACAGATGTGGAACTGCTATAGCAACAGAGCTGTGTAGATCTGGGATGTAGCAACCCCGGTGGAGATGCCCTTAGTTTATGCCGTACTGATGCGGTTGCGGCACAGGATTAGCCCTAATCCAGGATCAACGCAATATCTTAATCCTAGGAGGCCGATTTGGATTAGCTAGGATCAAATTTGATCCCTGCTAATCCTGGGATTAAGGTCATTTTGAATATGCACATAGAACCGGACTAAGACAGGATTAAGATTTATGACAGAGGATATCATCCTCTGTCCTTTTGTCATCTTCAACTCAAGTCCGTCAAAATGCCAACCACAACTGCCACCGCCAGTAGCACTGCCAGCATATTTACCTAGGATGAAGTCATCCCAGTTAAACTGGGATGCACTCAACCAATTTAAACTTGGTTGATATCAACTGATGAAATATAAACCCAAGGGACCCCCCCTTGGTTTTATATTTCATTGGTTGATTACAACCTACTTTAAATTGGTTGGTTGCATGCTAGTTTAACTGGGATGAACTCAACCTGGGCAATTATGCTGGAAGTGTAGAACTGGATCAAAATCCAAACAGGCCCCAAATTTCAGCCCAGAGGAAGACAAGCAGCTTGCAAAGAGCTGGGTGGTTATATTGGAAGACACAATCCAATCCAACAACCAGAAATTAGATGATTTCTGGGCTCGCATCCTGGCCAATTTTAATAAGTTCACTCCTGGACCTCATTGAGATGCTGCAGGATTGTCTGCCAGGTGAGAAATCTGACTCAATCAGAGTTTATTTTCAGCTGAATCAATTTTTTATTTATTGGAATTTTTAGATGGAAAGGCTTGCAAAAAGCCTGCCTCAAGTTTACTGCCATCTACAACCAAATTTCCAATAATCTGTTGTCAGGTTCATCACTGGAGGATTGGATGATTGAAGCCAGGGACACATTTTACAATCATGAAGGCAAACATTTCACCTTTGAACGCGCGTGGAATCTTTTGAAGGTGTTCCACAAGTTCAAAACCTTGGCTGAAAAAGCTAAGAACGGTTGACATTCAATCTCCAACTTGACTGCAACAACACCCACAGCTACTCCAAACACTATTGCCCAAGCAGGAGAGGAAATGAATACAGGTCTGGATGGTACCGCCTCAAAGTCAAAAGAGTGGGAGCAACCACCGGGTGTTCACAGTGCAAAGTGCAAGGTGAATGAGGAAGAATATTGAAGAAAGAAGCTGAAGTTGCTTGAATCTGCAAATAAGGAGGCCATCAATCAATCAGTCAAAGAAAAACAATCAAACGATATTCAGGCCAAGTTAGTCTTGATTGATGAAGATTGAATGGAAATGAATGTGATGCTTCAGGACCCAAACAACTGTCCTGATGAGATCTCACGTCAGTTCTTGATGGCTTGGAAGAAATTGATCTTCAATAAAATGTCAAGCAAACAGCAACCAATAACCAGCAAGGCCAATTACAACAATGAAGGCTGTAATGAAGAGGAAGATGAAAATGAAAATGAAGAGGAAGATTTGGACCCAACTCAAACTGAACATAAAACCACTCAGACTCAAGATCAACATTCAGATGATGGATCTGTGTTAGACCCCTCTCTTGTTCTCTATGCATGACATGTTTTGCTGTTGGTCTGAGAATTTTTTTTCTCTCTACTTTATTTATTTTCTGTTTTTTGATCAATATCTTTTAAATCACCAATGTTTTCTTTTCATCAACTCAATTTATTTCTCTTATTTTTATTTTGTGCAAATATTTATTTATTTATTTTTGAAATCAAATACTCATCATTACAAACCATCTATTGACGCAAAATTAAGATAAATTGAAGTGTTAAAAGGAAGAAATCAAGATTAGATTATGACAATAACAACTAAATAACAGATTAATCAGAGGATGCATGATTTGCCAACATTTCACTGTTGTTGGTATCATCATCACCCTCAGACTGATTGCTTGATTCAGAAGAGGAAGAATCTTCATTGGAATCCTTTGGACCGGAGTGGCGCCACATTGCTTTGATAAGATAAGATTGTTTGTTAAGTTTCAATGTGTAATGTTGGATTGCATTTCAATGCCCCGGATGCGCTGTTTGACAAGAGTGTAAGACTGTTCTCAAGGGGGAATCACCTTGATTGAAGATGGAAGGGGGGGATTTTCTTTCTCTTGAGTTCTAGATTGTACAATCATGTTGTGTAGTATAATGCAAGTCTTCATGAGCACATGTAGATCTCTGGGGCACCAACTCATAGCCGGCTTTGCTAGTATTTGAAACTGGCCTTGTAGTATACCAACCATTTGCTCAATATCCTTCCAAACAGCTTCTTGTCGT
Organism: Puccinia hordei; assembly: GCA_007896445.1. Taxonomy (NCBI): domain Eukaryota; kingdom Fungi; phylum Basidiomycota; class Pucciniomycetes; order Pucciniales; family Pucciniaceae; genus Puccinia; species Puccinia hordei. Next base: position 72,582 of record RDRW01000187.1, on the reverse strand, counting down.
TTTGTGAAGTGCTTTTTTGCTCGATTGGATGATTGAAGACGCTTAGATTGGATTAAATTGGCCCATGGATAATACATTCCATCCACTAGATAGTAAGGCAAACTGAATTTGTTTCCTTCTACTTCAAACTCTACCCCCCAAGACGTAGCAATAAGTGAATCAAAGATAGGTGATCGATCAAGGACATTTTTATTGTTCAGGCAACCTGAAGTACCAAAAAATGAGTGCCAGATCCATGTGTTCTTTGTAGCCGTTGCTTCCAATACTATCCTTGGTACTTTTTCCTTGCTGGTGTATTGTCCACTAAGAGCTGGTGGGCAATTTTTCCAAGCCCAATCCATGCAGTCAAGACTCCCTATACATCCAGGAAAACCTTTTGCCACATTTTCTTGGAGAATCTCTTTTAAATCTTCATTGTTTGGATTGCGTAGATAGTAATGGCCATATGTAGCTTGAATGGCACTGCAAAACAATTCCAGGTTTTGTTGTGCAGTGGTCTCTGCCAGGTGGAAATAATTTTTGGTTGCATTGAGTGGAAGAGCATAGGCTAGCTGTTGTATTGCAGCCATTATTTTTTGGTGAGGACTCAAGCAAAGTTTCCCAGTACAATTCTGTTGTGAGTCAATCAAACAATCAGTTTATCTATTTCAATTGTGGAGAGAAAAAATCAGGAAAAAGACGAACCAGTTTCCTGATAAAGTATGGATATTGAGCTGTTAGATCTTCAAGAATACAAAGAAAAAGGGCCTTTTCCATTAGGAATCAACAGAAAAAGTCACGTGAGTTTTATGTTGATTCATGATTGAAATAATCTTGCATCAATTTTTCATGACCTTCAAGATGGCTCCGTTCTTTGTTTTGCATCCAAGCACTGCCAGCATAATTGCCTAGGTTGAGTTCATCCCAGTTAAACTAGGATGCAAACAACCAATTTAAAGTAGGTTGACCTCAACCAATGAAATATAAAACAAGGGGGGTCCCTTGGATTTCTATTTCATCAGTTGATTTCAACCAAGTTTAAATTGGTTGAGTGCATCCCAGTTTAACTGGGGTGACTTCATCCTAGGCAATTATGCTGGCAGTGAAGGGATATTCACAGGCCGTTCTTCCTTTTTGGAATTGCTAGAGTCAAGGAAGGCTGAGATTTTGAGGTCTTTGCTGATGATTTGCTGAGTTATATGGCAGCCATGTTCAATATAAAGTTGTTTAATGAACTCGTCATGTTGAAAGATAAGCTTTTGAGGGGGCATTGCGGTTGCCAATGTGGATGGAAAATTTAGAAAAGGGTTAATCAGGCTACTCCTGGGTTTATGCCGTACTGATGCGGTTGCGGCGCAGGATTAGCGCTAATCCAGGATTAAACTAATCTCTTAATCCTGAATTTAATCCTCAACCGGTGCAGTTGCTCTCATAATACAGCCAAAGAAGTTGTATAATTGAATCAATTTCCAGCCAACTTTCAAAACTATGTGAAAGTTAGACTCAAGTTTTGTTAGAGTAGTACATGATTAAATAAAATACAACAGCATGTATGTACATAGATCAGCACATACATAGTTCCTAACTTAGTTGGTGATAGGGCCAAACCCATAACCCTATCACCAACAAGTATACAAGAGTCTAGGCTATCACGCGTAGCGGTTCTTTTCTCTTTCCTTACCCAGATTAGAGTTTGTATTTGACATGTGGTAGCTTACCCCGCCATTGGTCTGTTGTACGCAGGTTAGTCCAATCATCTTATGCAATCAACACCAAGATTAGATTTTGTATTTGACGTGTGGTAGCTTACCCCGCCATTGGACTGTTGTATGCAGATCCTAGAGTTTCAATAGGTTAAAAGCCGGCTTACCAAATACGCAATTGTCTCACGGATTTCTAAGAGGATAGGACAGATTCCTGAATGGATGAGAGTTTAACTAAACATTTAGAAAGAACAATCCAGATAGAAAAATCAATATTAAAAGAAGAAGAAATAGAAAAACTTTTACCCCAAATCACCTCATTTTTGTTTGCTAAATTCTCAACTATCCCATCCACCTCGGCCACCATGATGAGTCCGGAAGATACCCTTGCTAAGCTCCAGTCGGACCTAGCAGTGATTTTGGATGAAATCATGTGTCTGAAAGCGGCCCCACCACATACCGCTAACTCTTGCCATGTGTCAAGCTCTGACACACAATGAGAGATTTTACTCCAAAACTTCCTCAAGTCATTGGTAAAGTTACACACCAAAGTCAATCCGGACAACCCAATATTGGCCTACGACATGTTGAATTACCAAGTCTGGGAGAATGCTATAGACGGAAATCTACAGCATGCCTTCTCCCATGATGAGTTGGTCATCAAACAAACAAAAAATCTGGTTAATATTGCCACTGAAGAAAACCATGCAATTGTCAGTTTGATCAATAAAACAGTAGCAAAACCACTGCACAACATCATCAAGTTGTCTGGGAAGAAGAAAGCTGGTGAGATTTACGACATGTTGAAAATCAAGTGCCAGCAGTAGGATCAAAGACACAAGATTCATCTTGTGTCGCAGCTAGTTGAACTCATCAACAACCCATCTCCTGGGGATGACCTCATCATATCAAAATGGGTGAACGTAATTTTGGGACTGGAAAATTCAAAAGTAACACTGGACAAAGCGGGTGGAATCTTACTTCAAAGCCACTTCAAACCACCAAGTGGCTTTGATAAGATAACTTTTGAGTTTAGCGTGGACCAAACTCTAAATGATAAAGACTCACCTAGCTTCAGTGATGTAACAATGGTAATTCAAGCTGCCTCAAGCAAGCTGAAACTAAAGACCAGAATGTCTGATTTTGTCCCCATGGACCTAGATTGCATACAGGCGTTCAATAACAGTAGTCGCGGAAGATATGTTGCCCCCCAGTGCTGAGCTTTGTTTGATAAGACCTCAAAGCTGAATCACCCACAGTTTGCTGTTTCAAACACCGCTTCATACAAAGGGAATAATCAATCAGAAGCTCTCACAACTTGCTTTGGTACATTGTGTGCTTATGGCCAAATAGACGGACATTGGTTCTCCAATTGCAGCAAGTACTGGAAAGATGTAGCAATGAAGAACATATCACCCCCGCCGGAAGACTATGCTTTTAAAAACTCACAATATATGCCGCCATGTCAATCCAAGCACCATGTCTGGAAGGTGAATTTCCCTAATATTACCAAAGGCGTCCTCCTTGATATGGGTGCCTTGGCTCATGTAAGTGGAAATTTGCCTCTATTTGAAGTCACCCGGAAACTGACAAATCCCCAGACATTTTACCTTGCCGTTACTGCCTGCCATGTATCCGTCACCAACATTGGTAGGGTCACAATTCCAATGCCAACCGGGGAGATAGTGATTGATGAAGTGTTCCATGTACCCGGGGTTGATGAGATTATCCTATCAACAGGTCAGCTCATTGATGCTGGTTGGCGGCTTGTGTACAAAGGAACAGAGGTGAAATTGTTTGACCCTAATGGGAATCCTTACTCAAAAATATTCCACAATTACTGCTGGTCTTTGGAGACATTGCCTACTGTTTCCCGATTGAATAAAATAAACCAGTCTCCATTTTTTGATCTGTATACATGGAATGTTAGACTTGGCCATGCGTCAGATGAAATTAAGACCTTCCTGAAACAAAATTTCCCTGATGAAAAGTTCAATCTCTTGCCGTTCTTTTGTGACCGTTGCGCAAGATCAAAAAGCACCGCCAAGAAATCTGTTGGCGTTTCCTCACAGATTTTGTGTGACAATCTGTTGGAATTCATGATGAGCAATGTAGCCGGACCGTTTGAGAAATATGTACATTGTATGAGGTACTGTGTGACACTCCAAGATCATGCAAGTATGTTCTTGTTTGTAGGATTAATAGAAGCTAAGTCAGATGTCCCAGAAAAGATTATGTCTTGGATGGCCCATCTGAAGAATTATTTCAACTGATATCCCACTTACATGCTCTGTGAAAATGCCCCCAAATAAGTCCAAGTACTGAAAAGGCGGCTTGAAAAAATTGGGGTGAAAATTTCACCAACTGCCCCATATATCCCTAAGCAAAATGGCAAAGCAGAGCGACTGAATTGGACAATTGGGGATATGGCTAGGACCATGTTGCACAAAAGCATCCTGCCTAGGAGTTTTTGGGGGTATGCTTGGTCAACGGCGGTGTGAGAACTCCTTTTGGCATGGGGGTAGTTCTGTGAGGGTGACATAGCAGTTATAGTATTTCAGGTATGTATGAATCAATTACAACTGTTAAGTGTGGTTTGATAGACCTGCCCCTCTATTTACTACAAGAGTTAACATAAAAATTTTATTTATTTTTGTGGCTGATAACTTTCTTTATGTTTTCTTTAAAAGAACTATTTATGTAGTAATCTCTTATCAGACAAAGATCTAATTTCAACTAAAAATAATCAGCAATGAGCTTGATGAAGGGATCAGGGAAGTAGATAGTGGATGGATTGTTACAGAAAGTTCTGGTAAATTTAATACAAGCTTTTGGAATTGATGAGGAACAAGTATTTATATGTTTATGATTTATTTATTTATTTCTTTCTTTTTAGATGCAGTCTGAGAAAATGAGTAGAAGGATGTTTTGGTATATTGTGAAATATTCAAAGTGTTGTACCCTCTTCCGTAAACTTTAGTTAAAAGAGCACCATTTTCCTTTTGTTTCTTTTGTGTATTTTAAACTGATATGAAATATTCTGTTGTGGGTCACCTGATTAAGATCACACTGTTATATGGATGGGTACTTTTATTTATTTTGCTTGCTGGATGGTGGGGAGTGGGATCCCTCCAATTTCTCTCTATCCCTGCCTCCTTATATAGTAAAATATGAGGGATTTTTGCTGGTAAGACGTCTGATTGAGGTATTTATGCTGGTGGGGTTTCTTGTTCTACACTGCCTTTATGCATGGAGTGCCAAAAGTGAGCTATTTCTGCTGGTGATGTTTTCTAATCTTGCACTGCTTCATGCAGGGAGTGCATAAAGTGAGCTATTTCTGCTGGTGATGTTATATAACCTTGCACTGGAGTGCATAAAGTGAGCTATTTCTGCTGGGGATTATATGTACTTAGGCTGTGCCACAGAGCATGTGCTGTGTCTTGTGACCATACACTAAACTATATGCTACTTCTATATATATACTATGTACTTATTATTTACTATAATTCTTTTTGACTATATATCTTTTGATTTAGCCGTGCAAACCCTAACATAAATGGGTGACTTATAGATTAAATTTACCCTATATTTCAATTATGCACTTATATTGCTACTATTTTAGCTTCTGAAAGATAATGAAAGACTATAATCCTGCATGATACTTGAAACAGGGTTTGGAATACCACAGCAGGCCATATGCACAATTTAATCCCAAACTTGTGTACCTTTGGGAAATCACCGGTTGAGGTCTTCTACGGCGTGACACCCAACCTGTCAACAAACTGGACTCTATTCCACAAATAGTGGCGTGTACAGTAAGGAATAAAAGGTCTTACACTTAAAAAAGTGTAATAAAAGGAAATATAAACAATATTACTTTGGTGTTTTGTTAAAAAACACTAAGTATTAAAAAAACAGTTTATTACCCTGCTGCCAGACTTCTGTTATGGGAATAAATATCCTCAGAAGGGCTAACCAGACTTTAACACGGTTCTTCCAATTAAATTAAGAAGTATTAATTTAATTGGGGGGGATTTGAAGAACTCTAACTATTAAAGATAGTTATAAGTAGAAAAGGCCAGTCCTCCTGACTTACAGGAGAAGGTATACGCCTTGGTAGCTTATAATAAGTTATCTAGTAATGGTTAAAGTTGATGGGAGGAGGATGTCTTCAATTTGGTGAAGAAACCTCTTCCTTAAATAATAAATATTTTGTATTAATCCCTCTGCAATTTATTTGACAGTGGGGATTGGGGCAATGTTAACAGGTGAATCTGATCAGCCTGTTCGTGGTAAGAAGTGAAACATGGTGTCATTTTTAATTAAAATGATGCCATATTTATTTCACATTAATTAAAATGATTTAATGTTTATTTTTCTTAATTAAACTGAATAAATATTAATCACATGTACATGTAACTTCCTTTGGGGTTAGAGCTTGGAAAAGCGCTTGCTCTGGAGAGTAAAACATGTGGGAATTAATTTACAAGTCATTATTGCATAATTAATATACTTTACATAAAGATTTACTTTTATTTATATGTAATTTTATACTATAAATTACTATGTGTTAATCTTGGATCTTCCAGGATTTTCAAGAAGAAAACTATGCCAATAAATGGTTCTTAATCCATTTATTGCATCTTTGAAAATTAATTTTCCAAAGATTTTCATTAATTAAATTATAACTTAATTTTGGTAAAAAAATAGATATAATTTAAATAAATGTTTTATTGAATGTGGTCATGAGTGTGACTTGAACTCGGATCCTTATGTTCAGAACAGCTATTACTAAGCCAGTCCTTAACTGTTAGACTACTATACAATTTGATAAACCGTTAAAGTCTAATTTCCTTTTTGTTAAGACTGTTAAAATAAAAGATAATAATAATAAACAATAAAGAATAATTATAATTATTCAAGCTTGCAGTTTCAAGTATTACATGTTACATACTACATGTAATATCTTGGTGGCTGACACAACCCAAACGTGTTGTACCCGTTCGGAGCAAAGGCGCTCATTCACATTCCTGATGAGAGACAAAAAAAGCTAGACAAGAGGGCGCAAGAGGCTGTGGTAATTGGGTATCCCAAGACTGGTGCAGGCTGGTTGTTTTTCTTGCCGCTAGAGCTGAGATGTATCCATTCAACTTTGGCAATTTTTCCTGATTTCCAAAACCTACCTGTAAAGAAAACTGAAAAAAATTGGACCTAGATTTCATACTCAAAGTGAATTTGGGCACATGGGCGGCAAACTTGGTGTCAGATTGACCCCGCCGGCAATCTGACATCAACTCCAACTCCGTCCAAGCGACGGTCAGGGTCACTGACCACTTGCACTGATTAACCGGAGCCAGCTTGGCGAACTGTGGGCTCACCATCCTTGGCCGGCTCACTTGACCCCGAGGATATGGGGGCCACCAGGCCTTGTTTTGTTGTTTTTTAATTGCTTTTGGGAGTATTTACAGGTGATTTCTTTTAATTTTTTTTTTAATTTGTTTTATTCTTTTCTTCTTTTTTATGTTGTATTTTTTGGTTTTGTCGTTTTGGTGGGGGAATTACAAGGAAAAAAAAATGATAAACAAACACAATGGGAAAGAGAAAAGGTCAGAAAAGAAAATGTGCTAGCTTGGTCCTACCTGGCAAGGGCAACTTCTCTAGTTGAGAGAAAAGCACTGACCTTCTCCTTTAAGGGTTTGGCCCCAAGTTCTGCAGCCATTGCTTGTAATTCAGTGTCTGCCTCTATGGCAGTGGGCAAATGGATCAGTTTGGTGTGGAAATATGCAAACATGATGTTCCCAGGGAATAACTGGTGATCCTGTCTCTCAGTGAGGGCCGCGTTGTAATTTCAGGATTAAAAAACATGAGCTTGCTGTTGAGGCATTGTGAGCACAATTATGGAAAGCTTACATGGCCACCTTGAGGTTGGTCCGCTGCCTCATGGCCTCCAAGAGGTCATTAATGAGATCCCATTGGGAACAAGTATCACCAGGTGCTTGGTGGACAAGATGGTGGATAGTAATGAGGCAGAGAATTTCTACCCAGACTCTTACCCCCATGGTGAGATCAGCTTGGATCTCCTTGTTGGATTGCATTGCACTCTGCACTGCCAGCATAATTGCCTAGGATGAAGTCCTCCCAGTTAAACTGGGATGCACTCAACCAATTTAAACTTGGTTGAAATCAAATGATGAAATATAAATCCAAGGGACCCCCCTTGGTTTTATGTTTCATTGGTTGAGGTCAACCTACTTTAAATTGGTTTTTTTGCATCCTAGTTTACCTGGGATGAACTCAACCTAGGCAATTATGCTGGCAGTGCTGGGGCTGGAAGGCTCTGTTCAATAAAACAATCAAGTCAAATAGTTTTGGAACCGTACCAAGCTCATGTGAACAAGCCTCCTGGTGCGGGTTTTGATAAACGCACACCCACACCAGGGGCATGCAACCCAAAATGGTGTGTTTTTCCTGCACACCATTTTGGGTTGGCGTGTTTGGCGGGCACACCAAGGAATGGCCCGCCCATGGCCAATCCTTGGCGTGCCGGCCAAACATGCCAACTGTTTTGGCGTGTTTGGCGGGCACGCCCACCCCTGTGGAAGTGGCTTGATCGGCCGGCAGGGAATCCTCCCGGCCAACGAGGCTGTATAGCCTGGTTGGCCAGGAGGATTTCCTCCTGGCCAACAAGGTTATCCAACCTTGTTGGCCGGGAGGAAATCCTCCTGGCCAACAAGGCTGTATATCCTTGTTGGCCAGGTGGATTTCCTCCTGGCTAACAAGGCTATACAGCCTTGTTGGCCGGGAGGATTCCCTCCCGGCCGACATCAGCAGTGTGTGCAACTTGCACACGCTGCTGATGTGTATCAGATACACATACATGGTGTATTGTGTACCCAATACACATAGGTGTGCGGCCCACCCGCACATCCATTGTCGTGTTTCACATGCACCCCAAACCCGTTGGGGTGCCTGGAAACACACCAAACCCGTTGGCATGCCTGGAAACATGCCAAGCCCGTTGGTGTGCCTGGAAACACGCCAAACCCGCCAATTTGGGCTGGCAGGGGCATCAAGATACGCCAAAAGCCCCTGGCGTGGGCGTATGTTTATCAAGCCCTCCTGGTGCATGTTGGTGAGTAGCTAATTAGGCAGGGAGGGGGAAGGAGGGGTGTCAGTATTTGGAGATTGCAAGTATTGATCAATTGAAGGGTGCACTTACCACATTTCACATGTGACTCCTTTCAAGATTGACCATGTCCCTCAAAATAGTCACTAAGCTTGCCATTGATGCATGATTCTGTGGTAGGCCTGGGGGGAGGTGTTGCCTCCTGAAAGAGGCTGGTTGCTCCAGGACTCATTTCTATGTAATCATATTCAGTTGTGGGGAACAGGTGAGGGATTAAGTATCCCATTTACTTACCTTGATGAGTGGGAGAGGCAACTTTGTAATTGGCTGCCCATGCAACAACTGAGCCCGGCTGCAAGACTCTAACGCGCTTGACATTAGTATATTGTGGAGCCATTGGCAAACTGTTGACTGAGTTGATGAATTTGATGTCTTCATCAGCAAGAACCCTGATGAATTTGCAGATCAGGGGTGGTGCTTACTCTCACTATTGAGCTGTACACATGAGTCCCTGGGGCATTGGGAATCAGCAGCTGCTGATTTGCTGTATGGGGATGGGTGGGATGCTGCCGCATCCACATGATGACAGACAACTTCCATTGGGATTTGTGCCGTGCCTGGGGAATTTAGTGAGCAACATCAGTAGATTGGAAAAAAAATGTGGATGTAAATATCTTACATCAAACAACTGGTGCTCCAGTGCCAATTCAATAGTAGAAAGCTGGGCTGAGGCAAGCAGCACTTTGAACAGTTGGTCTGAAGCGTGGTGTTTACCTCTGCTAGAAGATGGGGTGGTTCTGGAGCTTTCTTGAGACCAGATTATGGGGCCAAGGCTCCAGTGGCATTTCTGGAGTTGGTTTCCCGTCTTCTGTGGAAAAAATTGAATCGGGAGCGTATGGGACATATCCCCAAGGACGCGGGGGTAAAATGAACCCATCCATACTACCATATACGCTGTAGGCTTCTATCTCAGAGCTTTGACATGTTCTCCGTCTCAAAAGGTGGTAAGATGTTGTTGAATGGATTTGAAGTTGCTCTGGGGTGGCTCCTGCAAGCTGGAAAAGAAAAATAATAATCAAACATTGGTCAGGTGAAGCATGTGAAGTGTGTTGCATTGGGATGTGAACTTACCTGGAAAGTCCCTGCTTCAAAAGGCACTTCTCAGGATTCCTTGACTGGGGGTGATGTTTGGTGCTTGAATGGGAGTGACAATAGGTGGTGTTTCCATGGGAGTGATGATGGCTTGATTAGGTGCTGTAATTAAAGTTTGGCCAGGTGAGTCAGTCACATATTGGTTTTGCATTTGCAAATCAAGATACTTGCCTGATGGAGTGTGAGGTTCTTGGCTGGGGTTAGTGTTGCACTTGAGGGGTCCGGATGATTGCCTGCACTGCCAGCATAATTGCCTAGGTTGAGTTCATCCCAGTTGAACTAGGATGCAAACAACCAATTTAAAGTAGGTTGGACTCAACCAATGAAACATAAAACAAAGAGGGGTCCCTTGGATATATATTTCATCAGTTGATTTCAACCAAGTTTAAATTGGTTGAGTGCATCCCAGTTTAACTGGGATAACTTCATCCTAGGCAATTATGCTGGCAGTGCTGAGAGCTTGAGCAACATGGTCTCTTGGCTGGAGATGAACAATCTGGGGATGCAACTTTGGCATTGTCTCTACTGACTTCACAGGGTTGGGAGGAGTGTTTCATGGGTGATGGTAATCCCAATGGAGCACTTCAAATGTTTAGTAGATGCCAGGGAGATGCAAATGAAAAAGATGGGGAATGATCTAAAATGTAAAACGCTTGTGGTGCTTGCAGGTGGAGGAAGTCAGTCAGTGGGAGGGGAGATTTTAAATAGAGCATAATATTTGCGGCTCAGCTTATTTGGTTTTGTATTCAACCTGCATCCATTGCTTGTCCGGTTATATTGGTACTTTATATGAAATAATTAACAAAAGGAACCAACATACTAAGGTTGACCGTAGGGGTAAGTGTTATTTTCACATCTCATATTGGCATACTACATTGACCATATCAATAACTGACCTTTGTATTTGATAGTTTATGAACCTGTGGTGTCTTCAGATATTTGTTCAAAATGGGTATACAGGTTTTGCGGCAGTCAAGTGATGCTGTCAACAGAGGCACATCTGAATTTGAAATCTCACCTGTCAAATTTGCCGGAAAATTTGCGGTTGGGGAATGGGAAATCATATGTTGGCAATGCCAACCGTGAGATTGACGGTGAAAGTTTGGTCAGTGACCACAAGTCTCAAATTTTACTGTCCTAACAAGTTTGACATGCAGCTAGAAAATCATGCTGCACAAGATTTCAGTGTATATCACACCGGAGGATGGGAAACTTTGGCATACTTGGGTGGAGATATTGGCAGCAATGGGGGCCATATGGTAATCCAGGACGTTATCAATATCTTCCAGCCAAGTGATCTGTTGGATAAAGATATGGAAGATGAGGGTACATGCACTTTCCTTTACAGGGGTGTGTGGCTGCACACCTTTCCTTCAGTGGGTATCACATGCTGGTGGATGGGCATATGACCTGCATGCCCATCCATTGGTGTGCTGGATACCCAAAAAAGGGTGTACATCCCGCACCCCTGTTTGAAAAGGGTGTACAGTCTGCCTGCCCTTTTTTTGAAATTTGTGCCCCTGGCATGGGCATGTGTCACATTGAATAAAATTTGTGGAAGGAATGTGGCTGGGAATTTGGTTGTTCCAGTTTTTTCAATTAAAAAGTAATGGATGAAATTTACTTCCTGCAAGAAAGGGCCAAAATCACATTGTTGAATAATTGCACCCTTTGGTATCCCAATGTGTTCCAAATAATTTGCAGGGACTAAATTTAGTGAATCTATTATAAATTCAAATAATTTTCCATCAGTAGTTCATGTTCTATGAAATGAGTCAGTTTTTGGCCCAAGATGTAGGCTTATGCCTTTTCTCTTGTACTCATAATTTTTTCTTTCTTCCAAAGCATGAATCATTTGATTTTTTAATAGGGCCTTGATAAAACACACAGATTTTCCACACTGACAGGAAGTTTTACAAATGGCCAATTTCAGAATTCCTGCAGAAAAAAACATTGGTTGGCTACTCTGGTAGAGCCAACTAGACAAATATAAATTAATTGAAACAATAAAAATAGATTAACCAACAAATGGAAAAAAAATGAATATGGAATTTTGTTTACAAAATAAATCAACAATAACCAATGAGACATAATTGCTAGTAAGTTAAAAGACATTATTTCTAAATTAATAAACAAAATTGAACTAATAGGGGGTGCCAAATATGGCTAAATCTGCTTTCAAAACCAGGCAATTACCCCAAACATTCCTCTTCACCAGTGGGTTCCAAAAGGGTGTAGTTAACTGACTAAAATGTTTCTAAAATGGTGGATTTTTTCAAACCATTCAATTGCATAACATGTTTGTGGATTTGGTCATATTTCTACCCCCTATTATTAATCAAATCACACAGATATATCAACAAAAGAAAGAAAATTATAACTTCTTAAAAATTAACACACAGTTTAACCTAGGGCACCTCACTCATAAGTAACCTTACTTGCTACTACTTCCATATTTAATCTCACATCCAATAGCTACCACAGAAGAATCCAGGGAGCATCAGGACTTAGGAAATACCAACTTACTCTAGGTGGCAGTAACAATTGTATTTGTAAGAGGAGATCTAATATTGTTTCAACTGCCTTATCAAGAGATTTGTTAAAGAAGACATCAGTGCCAAACTTCTCAATTAAAAAACCCAGTAATGGAAACAATTTGTATCTTACATAATTAATCCCACTGTATGACATTATTAATCACCAGCATAAGTCATTAAAATTATGGAGAGATATTGATTTGGATGATCTAATTCTGATGTAGATCACCACATAAAAGCAACATCTATCTTGGAATCAGCCATATATTCATAAATATTGATGGCAAGACTCTTAGTTACTTGCATAGTACTATTAGAGGGGCAGGTATGTCAAACCACCAATAAGTTGTGATATAATTCCAACCTATTTTTAATTCATCTCCACCTCAGCAGATATTTCACCAACTTATATTTAGTGTCCTACAACATTAACTATTAGCATACCACCAAGATTTCAGTTTTTATTTCTTCCCCTTTCTGAAACCTTCCAAAAAATACATGTAATTTAAAGATTAATGTACCGTTGTAATTGGGCTGCCATCTGAGCTAAGAGCTCCAGGATGTAACTTGTAGTCACCAAGTGGCTCCAGTGGATTGAGTACCAACACAATTGCTTGCTTATCAGCATGTAAGATTCTATTGTACATTTCAGCAATACAACATTGTTCACATTACTAAAACAGAATTACAGCCTTTTGAATTAATGAAATGCCACATTCAATTTGGAGCACTTCCAGGAAATGATTCCTTTGCTTTGATCTTGACCAAAGTGTAAAGCTTGATTGTATCCATTTTGGTGCTTGAACAGTCCAACCTTACTCTCATCCAGGAAGAATGATAGCCAAGTGCCTTTGTAGGTTCTACTTCTGCTTGGGCCATGGTTGTTTCTGACCTGGTAATCATTTTGATCAATTTGACCAAGAATCTTTGTGCTTATTAGGTTAATCAGTCAGCAAAGTGAATCACTTTTAGGGGGTTCAACAGATCTCATGGGTGTGATTATCAAGAACCTGAAACTCGAATGTCAAGTTTCAGAACAACGATGGCTAGCACATCTATGTACGAACGCTTGCAATAAAAATGCGACAAGCCTTGTCTTGTCTTGATTTTTTTTCTTGGAAGTACAAGTTGAAGTATGAAATATATTCAAGGGGGGAACAAAACCCCCTGGGTAACTCCTTGCGCATCTGATTCACTCAAGCTTATTTGGATTTTTGAATTTGATAGTTAGTGAAAGGAGGTCAAAAATGGATCAGCTCCAACTTGCAAGGCTAGACGACGCTCTTGCGCCTCCGATCGTCGAAGGACTTGGCCGGCTGAGTGGATGTCCCCAGTGCCCACGCACTGAGCCAATGCTTCACACCAGCAAATCTCCCGAGTTCGGCCAGATCCGATCTGACCGATGTTTTTCTTTTTATTTAAATGTGAGCTGTCTGGAGAGGCTGCAACGTGGATCGATTTTAAATAGTTTTCACTTACCCTGATTTGATCCAGGATTCACAGGGGAAACTTATTTAAATACATATTTTGAGTGGAGGGCTTGAGAGTTCACATGAAGTGTATTATGTACATACACATGTATTTACACGCATATATCTATGTCAGATATCCATATTTAAAACTCCAAGGGGGGTCTAAGTACTCCACATAAGAGCCCCACTCCTTCAGACTGCTCGTCCCATTCCAATCCATCCACCCCTGACTTTGTTTCTTCTTCTCCTTCAACTTGGCAAACTTTATTCCACCAGATGTACTCTGATCAAGACCAGCCATCGATTGTCGAGCTCGTCGACCAGTCATTGGGCCCATCACCCTTGACCCCACCACTGACCTACTCCGAACATTCCAGCCAGTCATCTGATAAGGACGACTCTAGCTCTTTGCCCAGTACTCCCTTCTCCATCACCAGGGACGATACCCCCACCCCCGGGCTCATCCGATCCATCGACCCCAGCGACCACCTTCATGACCTCCAACGCCCACTCAGTCACCACCTCCCATTCCCCAAGTTACTCCTCAGCCCCAGTCAATTACTACCAGGATCACCATCCCCCGAGGAATCCGATCAGGTACCACTACCCTTCTCAGGCGTCGGCTGGCGGATCGGTACCAATCAAACCGATCCGAACATCTTCAAGCACTCCAACTCACTCTCCTCCGATCCGCCCAAATCTCACCAACTCCAAAATCAACCACCCGTACGCTCTTTTGATCAGAACCCCGACTTCGTACCCTTCCCAGATGACCCACACTGTCTACGTCACGCCGAGTTTGGATTCGATCCCAACGAACAAGATTTCATGTGGACCAGTCGTTTCAACCCTTCAACCCACCCTAAGGAACACCAGATCTCAGCCGAGGATGCTGGTTACTTCACTTATCTAACCACCTATTGGTCTTACGTACTCGTCTTCTTAATTGGGTATCTATCTCTTTCTTCTTCCCCATTTCATCCTGCAAGCATCCAACATAAACAAGTCTAATCAGAATGACCTCCTTGTGCTCAGCCATCTTCGTGATGCGTGCGGTAAAACATTTTCCGGTCAATCCCACGCTCATCTGAAATCACACAATGGCTATGCCGCCCTGAACTCAGACTTCGATTCATTCTTTACGAGGCGAGTCAAATCTAGGCTGGATGACTGCTTTGGAAGGCCAGTCACCGGTACCCCTGCCCGGACAATCACTCTACTCGATCGGACCTCATCCGATAATTGTGTCTCGTTTAAGTATACACAGACTACCACCCAGGCCCTCAACATTTCTTCCTACAATTATCTTGGCTTTGCTCAATCTCAAGGCTCATGCTCGGATGCGGTAGAGGCAGCGATCACTGAGCTCGGTGTTAGCTCGTCAGGCTCCAGAGATGACGTTGGTGCGAGTCCGCTACTCATCGAAACCGAGAAACTATTGGCCCGATTCGTTGGAGCCGAGGATGCCATGTTGGTCTCTCAAGGCTTTGCGACCAATTCAACCACCCTACCCGCTCTCGTCGGTAAGGGCGCCCTAGTGATCTCAGATGAATACAATCACAACTCGATCCGCTTTGGAACCCGACTCAGTGGTGCCATGGTTAGAACCTACAAGCATAACGACATGGAAGATCTCGAGCGGCTTTTGAGAGAAGCCATCAGTCAAGGCCAACCCCGTCGCCTCAGGGCTTGGACCAAGATCGTAGTGGTCGTCGAAGGGATTTACAGTATGGAAGGCTCCATAGTTGATCTACCGAACATCTTGCGGTTGAAAGATCAGTACAAGGTACGCTTCAGATCTATTCGCAACTCTCGAACCCTCATCAGCCTCAATCTATACCAATCAGTCAGATACCCTTCTCACGCTGCTCTTCTCAATAGTTCTACCTTTATCTAGACGAAGCTCATTCAATCGGTGCACTTGGACCCAACGGTCGTGGCACGTGTGATTACTACGGAATCGATCCGTCTCGTGTTGACATACTGATGGGTACCCTCACCAAATCATGTATGTGAAACTCGGACAAGTCTACCTTCAGAAACTGTGAACTGACTTGTATAATGGACAATCAGTCGGTGCAAGTGGAGGATACATCGCAGGAAGCAAAACGTTAATCAATCACATGCGGAAGAATTGCCATTCGTCGATATACGCTGAATCACTATCACCACCAGTTGTCTCTCAAATCCTCAGCGCCGTTAAATCGATTATGGTCGAGGAACCCCCAGTGTCATCAGGCCTTTCTCTCACTCGGAAAACTGCGATGCCAGAGGGGAAAAGAAGATTGAGAAGACTGGCTTTTAACGCCAGATACTTACGCGCTGGATTGAGGAAATTGGGCTTTATCGTCATTGGGGATCAAGATTCTCCAGTGGTTCCTTTATTGGTTTATCAACCTGGAAAAGTGAGAAATTTCCCGCTGCCATCTCTTTACTCTTCATATTTCATGTAAACCCAACTCTAATCGTCTTGATTTATCTGGCTTTTCTTTCTTCTTGCTCTTCGAACATTAGATGTTATTGTTCTCGAGGTTAATGTTACAAAGATACTCGATCGTGGTGGTTATAGTGGGATATCCCGCGACTCCACTAGTATCAGGAAGAGTAAGGTTCTGTGTTTCAGCAGCTCATACGAAGCAAGATATTGACCAAATCTTAATTGCCACCAATGAGATTGGCGAAGCTTTGGGGATGAAACTCAATTGGAGAAAGTGTCAATCAGACCCATGGACTATCGAGAGAGTCCTAAATAACGCAAAAGATTTGGTCCTCGACTCTGCTTAATTCATCGCGTCACTCTAGACTATGTGCCATCCCTAATGATCCCGTTCAATCCCCGATGATCCTCTTTTCAGAGTTGATTTCTGCTTCTATTCCACCCCACGATAGATCTGGGATGCTTCTTGTTTACCTCAAGAGAACCTTTCTCCTCTCCCACCCTTGATCTTGAAACCATCCCGTTTCCTTGGCTCAATCGTTATCTCCCCCCCTTTTTTTTCTCTTGACATGATGGACAGCTGCTCCTCTGAAAAGAAAAAATCAAACCAAATGAAAACAAATTTGCTACCACCCTTTCCATACTCCTGCATGGACAGGCAAGTTCAGTACTGGTCTTTTCCCTGGTCCTTTGCCCGCGGCATAATTTGCATCCATGATCTGTACCATGCAGGTCGGCCGCATGTAAAAGAATGCTGATTGTTTTGTATGATTCTACTCAAGAAAAAAAAAGGAAGGGTACGTCCAGTTATTGGAATTCTTCAATTTAGGCTCAGCGATGGGTGTTCAATTTTCGGCCTGAAGGATTAAGCACATAAGGTGTCTTCGAATAATAGTATGCCTACATCTTGGTTACTAACCTAAGTTGTTTGAACCTATAGACTGGAAGAACCCTGAGATTCTATGGGAAGAAGAAATGAGAGAAAAGCAACGACAAAAAATATTGAGCCACTAATGTAGACTGGTAAGGAACTTTTTATATTTGTACACATGAACACTTCGAAGAAGGAAAGTTAAACCATATGTGCGGGAAAAACAGGAACTAAAGTCAGGATCATTTTGAGATACGTATGCATAAGTTAATACCAGGGATATGTGTAGCTTACCAACAGGAGCTAAAGTGCCAAAAATTCGGCCAACTGAGGCGGTCAATGCATTGCCAGTCCCTCTGTTTTTGGTGATAAAAATCTCCGGAGTGTAAGAGTACAAAATGGAGAGTAAGAAGTTGGTGTTCAATCCAAATAAACAGTTCCAGAGCAGAAGTATACCAGAGGATTTAGCGGTTAATGAGCCGAAAAGTGAGACACCAGCCAAGGCGGAGGTGATGGCCAATGAACCTTTTCGGCCCAGTTGGGGTGTTTGAGTCATGAATGCTCCAATTACTGAACCCGGTAAACCTACGGCTGCGATAATCAATGAGTTTCGATAGGTGCTCGAGCTTTCATCGCCAAAGTTTATACCACGCTGCGTTTCAATCAAGGGGATGAAGGCATTGTAGAGTGGGAATGCTAATCCAATGAGAGCCCAGATTGTGGTGATCAAGACTGTCGACAACGCAAGCGTAGGTGTGCTAAATAGGCCGCTCAGGTGTTGGAAATTGAACCTCCTCAATTTACGCATCACTATCCTCTCAGGACTCATCAATCCATCACTCTTATCCATCACCCCTTCGATAGATTCAAATTGTTCCAAGTGTGCGATGGTAAGCGAGCATTTGACTCGATTGCGTCGAGCTACTTCTTGTACCACTCTCACGGCTTCTTCTTGTCTTCCCTTTCCCATCAGGTACTTGGGGCTTTCGTGTATCTTGATAGTAAAACATCTGGCCAAAGACATCAACAATGCAGCGATTCCGACGGAAATCAATAGCCATCTCCAGCCTGCGTTCTCCCCTCTGGTACAGCTCTGAGTTTTCGGTTGACAAGTGAAGTTTGATAACAACGGCCAGGCGAGAAGTGTGACGAGAACTTGGGCGATCGACCAAAATACCGATAGTACCGTTAATAAATATTGATGAGAGCCCGGTAAAAATTCTAGAAAAAGCGCTGAATCTACTGGTAAATTTCCACCAACGCCCGTCGACCAAAAAAAGATATAAAGACAAATGGATATCAAGTTCGTTGAAGAAGCTGAGATCAAGGCAAAGATGGCCGTGGTGAAAATCGTTAGATTGAAGGATAATTTTCTTCCAAAGATGTCGGACCCAAAACCCCAGATCAAAGCACCTAACAACAAGCCGAGGTTTTGAGAGAGGGTTAGGAATGCGGGCTGTTTGGCGTTAAATTCTTGAGAAACCGGGCCAAGGATGAGTGAGGTGACGATCGGCCACAAGTTGTCAGAAGCCCAGCCGAAACCAACGACCACGAATAATTTCCATTGATATCTTCCCATCCCAATCTCTTGCATCGCGGCATTTAGGACACGGGCTTTGGCTTCATATATCCTCTCGGAGTCTCCCTCTATCGAATCTATAGAAAAGGTTGATCATGATACAAATGATTAGTAAAGGCGAAGCTTATCAGTCTTCTATAGGCCCAGACTCCAAATCCACAACAAGCTCTGGAAATACTTGCCCCGGAAGGATTCTAGTGCAAAACCATCAAGCAAAGAAGGGTAGGATTCCTCCACAGAGCCCGTGTTGATTTTCTCGTTGGAGGTGCGATCAGACGTGGCGGGAGGATCAGAGTTGCCACTGTGGTTTTCGCGGAACGAAGTCCCATCCTCCATGGTTCCCGGCGCTGAATGAACTGGGATCAATAGACGCAGATGGAAGAACACAAGTCAGGCCGCTAGAAAAGACTTTTTTTCTTCTTCTCTTTCTCTCTCTATAGGGCTCAGCCCGTTAGTTGTGGAAATATTTCCTGGTGTGCCTTTCAAGAGGATCGAACCGCTTTCAACCAATTTCACCTGCTATGGTACTATGCAGAGTCCGGTAGATGATTGAAAGATGACTGAAGATAGCGGATAAACAACAAGATCACATCTACATATTTATTTATTTACATACTTTAAGGATCCGCGTAATAATTCGCCAAATGCTTCCAAACCCATTTGCACACTGCGGAGTTTGAGAAATCTTTTGTTTTGTTTGTGTTGTTTGTCGTCACGCAATACGTAAATGACAAATATGTGTATAATTAATTAAAGATACCGGAAGATTATTCGCCACCTTGTTTCAACCGAGCTCAGTCGAGCCAAAGCTTGACAAGTCTTGTAGCCGATAAGCAGCGATAGGCTGATGAAAGGAGTAAGTATTCAAGTTGTAAATGTACACTAGTAGTGCATCTGTATGTATACAGTCCTTATGCGGCTAACGGCCGCAATGGCTCGACGAACAGGAGAATAGAAATAATCATTTTTCATCAGAACATGAAAAGAAAACTCTTTAACTAGAGTTCAAATGTTTACATAAACTCATCAGCTTTCAAGAGTGATTCTGCAGGGAGGACCTAGCCACGCTGGAACCAGGGACCTGGAGAGAATATTGTTTGCAGCGGAACAAAAAAGGAATACCGCGCCAATCCAAATTATAGCAACGTCGGTGGTGAGAAGAAAACAAAAGTGAGTCTATATTTCTGTTTGTCAGTAGGAAGCTATAATGAAAAACAAAGAAAGAAAATGTATGTGTTTAGATACTATATATAGAGATCAATAGCTTACCTGGGATGTCAGTGAGAAGAAAACAACAGAGAGTGAAGAGAAAGAAAAGTTCACCAATCAATAACCAGGGCGGAGTGTTTTAGAGAAGAGAGAAACACAGTATAAGCATCTAAGTATAATATATGCTAGTATGTGATAATGGTAAGTAATAACATAAGATTAGGTTTGTCTACTGGGGAATTTCTTGAAAAAGTTTCTGCCAAACTCAACAACAAGTTGATGTCCCCTCGAACACCAGATCCACCTCTGATCGGTCCAACGCTCCCACCGAACCAACTAACAGAAGATGCAGATGAATTAATCAAAGCGGCTGGATGGGACTCCAATCCCACTGTTTATGAAGAACTTGCCCCAGGAGCTCAGCCAGTCCGATCCAAAGGCACCTGCCAATCACTCCCTCGAGGCCCTCCAAGCTCTAATTTATGATGAGGATGAAGACGAAAAGTTGCGCTCACTCGAAGCTCTAAAGGCCCGAGCAAATGAGCTCTTTGGATGTCGTGATTACAGACAAGCTCTGGGGTTCTACAAACAGGCCATCGAGATACTGGACAGCTCAGCTTCTGCGGATACTTCACAACCAGGGTCCAAATCAAACGCCAACAACAATATTCCCCAAGAACTCCGAAACTCAATATACTCAAATCGGGCTGCCTGCCATCTTTCCTTGGGTCAGTAATCAACATTTTTTATTCTTCATCTTTCTTTCATAGGATTGATGGTTTCGTACGTTTCACCTACCCCTACCGGATCAGGCAATTTCAGATCTTGTCTAACGGACTGCGCGAAAGTTCTGGGCCCACCTCTCCCGGTACCTGCGACCAAACTGGTGCGGAAATGCTTCTTTCGTAGCACTAAAGCTTTGGCATCACTCGAACGATTTGATGAGGCATTAGATTGTGTAAACCAATTACTGTCAATCGATCAGCGAGACCAACTAACAGATGATCAAGAACCTCAAAAACTGAAACAAGAAATCGAACGCCAAGTTGACCTTCGTCAGGCTGAAAAACGGGCGAAAGAATTGGCAGTTGAAAGGCGAAAAGGCTTGGACAAGGCTTTGAAGGATGCACTTCACGTTGAGCGGTTTTTTAGTTAAAACTTTCTCTCAAAGTCCTGTGGACTGATATAATCCTTTTTTTTCTCTTTCATAGTCACGCGGAATTATTATCCCACCTAATTGTCCATTTCCACCACCCGAATCGAGCTTACCTGCGGGATTCGAATCTGTGCATTTCGAACAGATTCCGACGGATATTGAACCAGCTAGGCTAGGCGAGTGGATGAAGGAGGTCCCACTGATCTACCCTGTTTATGTTTTCCGACCGAAGGACGAAAATCCAACCAGAGACCTCGTACTACGTTGGCACGAGGATGATCAGATTGAGTGATCATCTTGAGGCACTTTGTGGTGGAACAGATAGCCATCATCTTTATCTGATTACCTTCAAGCATAGGATTCTCAAGTGCGGCAATAAGCTCACCATCAGAAAAATCTTGAACTCAATCTCCAAGAACCAGTCCGGCGATGGTTTGTGTTTGGGTGATCAGGGCAATTTGGAATTCTTTCTTTTACCTATTGGACGGTTGGAGAACGAATGGATAGAGGTTACAAAAAGAAATTTCTCTAAATCATCCTAGGGTCTCTACTGCCTGTTTCGTTTCGAAGACCTGGTTGAAATTAGCCATGAGGTATGCCAATTGGACCTCTGTACTATGTAGCCTTGATGCTTTAGAGATAGAGCCTTTCTTTTGGTAATTTCTTCCGGGCTCATTGACCCCAAACTCACAGTCTATAATCAAGTTTTATTTGTATGTGAACGGTTTTCATCCAATGGAATTATGTTGGTCCAGCAAACAATTTCTCTCCTCACTCTAGATAGAAACTAGTAAGGGTGAGAACCGAGAGGCCCATCCTCACTAATCTTGACCTGAGTGAGGTAATACATATTTACATCATTGCATAGATTTCCTGTCTTCTTCTGTCCAACCCCTCTTGTCTATAAAAGGATACACTCCCTTCTGAAGCAATGGATCCTCGGCTTAGCTACTCGCACTTTCCAGCCCGAGAGAAACCGGCGACCATCACACAGTTGACATGCAAAAGGATAAATTCACCTCTGGAATTTTTTAAAATTCAACCTGTTCAAGTTGGTAGATTGGACATGAGCTTACTGATTCTTGTTGCAGAACTTTTTTTTAAAGAAAAAAAAGGAAATGAATTCATTCAGAATGGTAGAAAATGAAGAAATCTTATTGTCTAATTTAATTTTTGGAAAGTTTTATCATAGATATCCATGATCTATTAAGCTCACTAGTCTGAATAGGGCTAGTTCCCGGTTAACTTCTAGCCCTGTGATTTTATACAAAAAAATTGGATAAACACTTGAACGTTTTACGGTTTGTAAATACCCTTTTAATCCATCTCCTTGAGTGAGAATATTCCTGGTTTGATGATTTTGGAAAAATTTAGGATTTCTTCTAGATGACCCTCTGGAGTTTAAGTTGTGAAGAAATAGAAGTGACCTATGGAAAACATTCTTGAAGTTGTGCGTTAGCAAGGTTGGGGGGGCTGGGCTGGGGCGAGGCTCCACTGGAAGGTGGTTGGTGATTACATAATCGGACAATTCTACATTAATCAGTCTTCCCTACTCGTGCGTCCTTTCTTTATCCATGAAAACTTGCCATCCATACGCAGGTTGAAAACTCAAGAACAAAAAAAATAACATCCCCAACACAATTTTCCGTATATTCTAGAGCACGATGGTCAAACGACAAGCTGAAAAACAATTAACCGACCGGTGAGCTCCAGGTCCCTCTAAGCTCACTCCTTTGTCCATCCAAACATCCGATGCAGCACTACTCACCTTTGATTTCTTTCTTGACCGTTTCAGAAACTGGAACGATTCCGAACCCGATGACGTGAGCTTGAACTAACAGCCTAGCGAAGACTTAGAGGATGTTATTGTTTTTCAGCGGCTACTGATATCTGAGTTCCTCACCTTAGACTCCATCTACAGGAGTACTGAAAACCGCATCCCTTCAAGCTATCAGTAAGAGACAGTAAGTAGCAAGATCTCTCCGCTTGAACTAGTGCTATCACCTCAGTGATCAATCCTAAGGTCCTCTTGTGATTCGATCTCTCTATAATTCGTACAGGATACGCGCCTTACCAAAGAAAGTTGGTGCATCAGTTGAGCTGGCCGTTGTTTTACAGTTCTGCTATGACAATCAAACACAAACTTTCTCTGACTAAAATTGACCCAGGCATCCACAGCTACTTCGCAATTCGGGGCCGTCCCATCACTTGCTGCTACGGGAAAACCATCCTCGACCCTATTTAGCCAACCATCTCAACCGGTTAAAGCTACACCTTCTTTCAATCTATTTGGAAATTCAAGTACCTTTGGAGCCGGTGAGTCCATACTTATCTAAACTCCTGAACTTTCCAGCAGTAGCGTCTAACCTGTGCCTATCGATGTCTAGCAAAAACCACTTCTTTTGGTGCTCCATCAGCCATGTCCAACTCGTCTGACTCAACTGAAACCCCGAAATCCCAAGCGTTGTTCGGTTACTATGCATCCCTACGCGGTTTGAATCTATGTGTCAACAAAGCCTTTGACGAACTAATTAAGAAAGACGCGTTTATAGACCTCAGTAGTGCCTTCGACCATGTCAAGCAGAAATACAGTGAACACCGTCGTGAGATTGAAGCCGGATTCGAACGGTCCCAGCCATCTGCAGCCGATGAAGCCAACATATCTTCATCTGTCGAGGCGCCCGCTAAATCGCTCTTTGCATTCGCGCCAAATGGAGTCCACAAGGCATCAAGCGCCGGAAACACATCTTCAGCTGCCAATGCGCCCGTGAAATCTCTTTTCTATTTCCCGTCAAACGGAACCTCAAATCCATCAAGCACCGAATCAGTTTTTTCAACTGCTGGTGAAAGCCCTACTACAACCTCTCCGTTTTCTATCTCAATACCAGGCACCCAGAAATCATTTACAGGAAATCCTAGCTTAGAACACTCTCGTGTGTCTGAACCCGCAGTACCACCCTCTCCTGGTGAGGCCGAGAAGACCAGCTTATGTCAGTTTACCTTTCAGCTACGCTAGCCTTTCATCGATCACGGCCCTAAGAAGTATTGTTGACCCAAGTCTTTTTCCCTTACCCTCTGACATTTGTTCAGCAGCACCAGGTACAAAGGCTGGCTCTAGACCGGGCGCGTTCACAATGGCCGCACCAACGCGTCCATCGCCCTTGAGATTCGAAAGTCAGAATTCCCCAGCAACCAGCCCAGCCCCGGAATCCGCCGAAGACCCCAAGAAAAATGCTTCCAGCTTAGCTCCAATCACCGAGCTTTCCAAACCCGAATCTTCGCTCTCTTCGACTGCGGAGGCTGTGACCCAGCAACCAAACTCAAAAGAGCCAAATTTTGATGACCCCTTCCCCACGGCCAATAAAAAGAAGACCGCATCTCTTTTCGGAACCGCTGCAGCGTCTGTGGCTGGGAATTCAATTTTTGGATCGTCTTCCCCATCAAATCCTTTCAGCTTTGCCTCCTCGTCTTCACAAAGCTCGACGGCCAAACCGCCTAGCCTTGGATTTGGGTTCGGGGTAGGTGCCACTGGAAACTCCAGTGTGTTTGGTGGTTTTGGCTCCCCAAAGAACGCTTCTGTCCAAGCTACTCCTCCCAAGAATGCATTCAATCCCGTCGGCTTCTCGTTTGGGGGCAGTCCACCGACTTCGTCTGACTTGTCGTCCAAGACATCTGAAACACTTTTGTCCGAACCCGGCTCGACGACTATTAATTCTGGCTCTACTATGAACGATAAACCCAATGCGGACTTAGAGAACATCACAGAAAGAGAAAATGAAGATCGTGAGGATTCGGCAACTGTGACAGAAGTAAGACCCATTGATGTAAAGATGGGAGAAGAAGAAGAAGAAACTCTCTTTGAGACTACCGGTAGAGTTTATGCTTTGCTGGACAAAAAACAGGATGATGGTAAGATCCAAAAGAGCTGGGTCGGTTGGGCTGTCTGTACCGTCAGGTTGAACAGGCATAAAGAGACCCAACGATGTCGAATCTTGGCCAGAAGTCAAGTCAACCAAAGCATCTTAATTGTCAGTTGTTTATTTACTTATTTCCACGAGGTAGAAAGATTATGAGAATAACCCTATTCACTGATTTTGGATTGGGGGTTGCTTCTCCATTTTCTTCGAATGAAGAATTTCTATGTGAGACCTAATTTAAAGCCCGAGAATCGAACGAATTCGGTAGAAGTCTTAGGTTTCAATCCGGAAGGGACTCACCTACAGGCTTATAGAATCCGACCTTCATCGGTCCAAGTGGTCGAAGAACTTCTAAAAGCGATTACTGATGTTGTCGAATCACTACCTAAAACTTGAACCAAAAATAGCATGGAAGTTCAGAGGCGTTGTGTAATAGAAAGGAGAATTGATCACTACACTTATCAGCGGTGCTTCTTTTACTTTGGCTTTCCTGCTATACCTGCATCCAAACGCGCCAAAGTCAGGAGCGTATTTGGTTAGTAGTACACGCATGACAAAACACTCAACCTTCGGTGGCCTCGAAATCGGATCACGCCGTTGTTGTCTATTAGTTATTTTTTTGTACACAGTCTCCCCCCTCCTCTCTCCTATTCATTACTTACATCAAACGATTGCAGAGAATGCCGATAATTTGGCCTCTAAACAAATCGTGCGGACCTAATGGTTTTAGAATCTTATAATAACAAGAAAACAGTCTTCATCATAGCTAGCGTGTCTCCGCCAAGATTTGCAGCCCCTGCAGGATCGAATTTACACCACTCAAATTTTGGCGAGAATTGGTTTATTTTCAGTCTGAGATCCATCACTGTCATGTGCTCTGAATGAGGTGTTGGTTTTGGATATGGAGGGGCATCTAGATGATGATCTGCCGGCCTGACAATGGCGACGGGCACCCCAAATCTCACGAAACTTTGATAGCATCTAAAATGTAATCTCTGATACATTCGCACCTTGTTTTTTTTAGCTTTAGCTGATGATTACCAAAGGGCAATGCTCCTCTGACCTAACACCACATGCTCTATCTGATCTGTATCAACTCGAGTGGAAATAATGATAAAAAAAAAGGGAGAAATAAAGCAAAAATGAGGAAATAAAGATAATGATCAGATGTTTATTTTCTGCCCTACTATAAGAAAGATGAAGTTGAAAAAAAATCTTCTTGCGGAAGATTTTTTTTTTTCTTCATGAAAAAGGTATTCGTTACCCTTCATGCGAGTAGGGATTAGAAAAAAGAAAGCAAAGAAACCTCGTAATCTTCCCGTCACCCCGCCGTCACACAAACTAATTTTGTGGCTTTTTTGAGGATTTCAGAGAAACCGATTTTCTCCGGGCTATTGGCAGTTCCGGCTTCTTCCGTGGGCAGTCATGATCCTGCGGCGACAGTTTGAGGGCGAGTTCCTCAAGATCAGCAAGGTCTTTAGGACGCGGCTCAAATTTAGGTATGTCTTCCCCTGGATTGAAGTTGACCAGGTCATGTTGAAAAGCAGAACTGAAGTTCTTGGGGACGGCTTGGAGATCTGATTTCCCAAGCTTTCCACCGATACTATCAATACTTTTAAATATCTCCCCATACTTTGGGGATCGATCTTTTAGAAATTCTTTTATAGCTTTGTCCATATTTTCTTTTGCTTCCTTGGAGTAGTTATTCAAGGAATTCAACTTAAAATAGAGTAGTTGGGAGACTGCCCAGAAGCCACCATGAGCTAGATTTCATCAACGAATTCAACCGGTCAGTACTACCCATTCTCTATGCAATCTTAACCGCTTCCCAATATACTTACGTCTGGCCATAGGCCATGGCAAGTTATATTGAAGCTTCGCTTCCCCATCCAGAAGTGCTTGGGGGTCCTGAATGAAAGCTTTCAAAACTTCACTTGTTCGCTGAAGGATATACTCGAATCTCTGAGCTAAAATGAATCACCCCGTCTGATTAAAATTCGGTAACGAAAATCAAATATAGTAATTCCTAAACAACTCACCTTCATCTTTTGGATAGTGAGGGAACCTAGCGGAGAGATCGCTGATTGTATCATCTGCTAAGCTGCCGTTGGGTTTCTTCGATCTGGGGGGTTTGGGAATCAGACGACGAGCACTTTCTGAGAGCTTCCGGGTCAGTGTTCTCGGAGCAGTTTGTATGCTTATGGGTATTGGAGATATGTTATTGGAATCTTGACTTAAATCTCCAGCCGATTGAAGCTCTGCTGGGCCATCGCTCCCATTTGCAACGCGAATATCTGCACTTGAAGCTATATCACTGGGATTGGCTTCTGCTAATTGCCCGACATGCGTGCTAACTTCCATATTGAAAACAGTTGCATTCAATGCAAATAGTAACACGATGGGGGATCTGTACTGAGCTGAACGCATTCATATGAGATACGTCAAGAGCAAGGATTACGTTGGTGAATCTAAAGTGGGCGGTTCAAACACTTACTCAATCCTGCCTTGCCTTTTAAGTATTTTGGCGAGACACAACCAGCAGGATCTTGTTCACGTCTCACTATTTCAAGACTGGATGAGTGTACGACAGTTGTACAAAGCAAACATATTTAGCTACTGATTTTGTGACCTCAAGTGGCGGAACGTCAGGCGCGCTTGTAAAATTTATGCTTTCTCAAAAACAGTTGAATTTTTTTGTATAATTTTCCGTTGAACTTCAACCAACCGAAAGAGGAGCCTGACGAAAAGAAACAGGGTGGGTTCAGGTTGGAGCGACCACCCAGACTGGACATCAAAAACCGCGTACATGCAAACCAGTTCAGTTTTCCTTTGTGTCACCCACCACCCTATATTGATCGTTGGTGGTCTTCTTGTTGACCATCGAGTCTCTTGACGACTTTGCTTCACCGGCCGGAGGTGTTCTGCTTTGAATTTTCGTAACGGCAGACAGGACAAGAAACCAGCTGTCATACGTCGTAATTGCTCCGCCGATCGAGTATACTAAGAATAAGCTGCCTCAAATCCTCGTTGCCCAATCGGAATAGTACACAGCCTGGTAAAACACTGGTCGCACTGGGCTGAACGCGTCCCATAGAGGCCCTCCACGGTGGCTAACATAGAACCATCAGCGGGAGTTTTGTTTCAAAAAGGTGTTTCACGGTGTGACAGTTAGGGGTGATAGTTAGGGATAACATCTCCGCAACTCTCATATCACAAGTGAGAGTGTGTCTAAATCACTATTCATACATATTGCCAATACGATTTGAACTCATGATGCATATTTCCAGGGCAAAATTAGCATACATCTTGTCAAATGCGCAGCTGTTCTTCAAATGCTTGCCTGATGACGCAGCTGGTGATTGCAACATCCGCAGTTTTCTGAAACTAGTTTACTCAAGGTCATGAATTGCTTTCTGCAGCGGACTTTATGCCATCTAAAGAGAAGAATACCTCCACCAGCCCAATAGTTGTTGACTTGGAGTAACTCATTGAAATTAGCACCTCACAAGGCTTCTCAGCAATTCTTGTGTTGGTCAATCACATCAATTGGTGTTGGAAGTTGGGCTGGGCAATTT
The DNA here is from genome assembly GCA_007896445.1 of Puccinia hordei. NCBI lineage: Eukaryota > Fungi > Basidiomycota > Pucciniomycetes > Pucciniales > Pucciniaceae > Puccinia > Puccinia hordei. Next base: position 43,869 of record RDRW01000187.1, on the reverse strand, counting down.
GAAGGCAAAGAAAAGCTAAGCTTCACTTTCAATTGGTCTTTTCAGACTTATTATCAACTGATAAAAAATCTTTCTGAAGGTTCCAACAGTTTTCTTTGGGGTGATGGCAGTGCAAATTATGAGAAAGAGAAAGACTTTTTTTTCTGGGGGTCTTCAGCTGCTGTAAGTTGATGAATTAACTTCACTTTGTTTAATGGGTTGGTAGAGGTATGAATTATTGCTTGCAGTTCAACCAATATTGGATGGGGCCTCAGAGGTAGCAGTGACCAAAATTGGGGCTCTTCTCCTGGGACTTTGAGCTCTTTTATTTCTAGTACTGCCAGCATAGCAGCTGGAGATATCCCAGTTAAACTAGGATGCACTCAACTGATTCAAACTTGGTTTATCTTAACTGATGAGATATGAAACAAAGGGAGATTGCTTGGGTTTAAATACATTGACTGAGGGAAACCTATTTTAAGTTTGTTGGGTGCACCCCTAGTTTAACTGGGATGAATTCAACCCAGCCAATAATTCTAGCAATATAGCTGATTTTTGGTCTTGTTTGTAGTTGTTATTGATCTAAGTCACCACATGGTTACTTTAATCAGTATTTTGTGACAGTTTAGGGTCTTGAATTCAGATTTCTGATCTTTGGAAAAGAAGTTCAAAGCTTTATTGAGGCAATACTTGGCTGAGGTACTGTTTCAATTGGCTAAAACAGGAACAGAACTGGTTGATAATCTTATGAAAAACCACTCAGCATGAATTCAAACTGACAGATGTTTGACTGGATTCTAGAATATGCTTTTTAAAGCTTTTGGCATCTTGAGTAAAGAAACACCATTTTTGGTCAGCTATGTGTATAAAACACTTGCTTAATGTCTATAAAAAACCAGGTAATATCACTGTGCTGAAAGGTTATCAAAGTAATAATTTCTACTAGTTTCTCTTTAGTGTCCATACTATGCACAGAGGATAACCTAAACTCCTTATGATTGTCACATTTGATTTAAACATTAGTCAACCAGGAGAAGACTAACAGCTAACTGTATATTTTTGGCTATTGTCTGTGACCAAACCAATGTACTAAGAGGGGATTTAGTTGGCTGTGAGCATAAGATGGAGAAGAGGAAAAGTCTTGAAGATAAGTTTGAAGAAGTTTCAAAGATAAGGTTTAGGGATTTGAAGTTTGAGGATAACTTCAAAGATGAAGCTGGGTGAACCCAGAGGGGATGGAATCCCTTATTACTCAGCCAGGATGATGGCAAGCTGAATAGTTCATTTGTAAGCTTAAAACAATGTTATATTAATTAACTGAGGAAAGAGAGATTGATGAAAAATACAAGAGCATTTATAATAAAAGAAAAGGCTACAGTCATCAAATATATGTAGAAGATGGGTCTAAGACAAATGATAGAGTATTTACTCAAGATGAGATGTACAATGATTTTAGAAGAAGATAAGTAAAAAAGAGTACATGATTTTTGAAGATGCACTAGTGAAATGAAAAGGCACATGATAGTTGAGGATAATTCATCAAGTGAATGCCTTTGAGTCAAAGGTGAAATGCCTAAGACAGAATGTTGATTGAAATGGTTAAGTTCTGAGCTTAGAGATTGAGTTTGAGTGGAGAATTTGAGCTAGTCTGGGAACGGGTTATTGGATAAGCATCAAAGCTGAGTCAAATCTCCGGGAAGGGAATGGTAGTCCATAGTGTTAGCTTGGATGATTTGAATAATTGTCAAAGATGATGTTGAATGTCCACCTTGGTTAGGTGTCATGCAAAAGGAAAGTGAAATTCTGATTAAAGCTGAGGAGTATTTGAAGTTCAAAAATATGGTAAGGTTGGGCCATAGTGAGCTGAGCCCATGAGTCATAGTGTGACAGCTATCTTTTTTCTTTTTGGGAAATTTGTAGAAATATAAACTGCTAACAAGCAGCTGGAAAGAACTTAAGCTGATTTGCTCCTTTCAGAAGTGGTAGTCTTGCAGAAACTACTTTATAATGAATATATCAAGGCCTAGGATGGGGACTTCTAAGGTAACTTGATAATTATTCCAGTAAATAAGGTGGGTTGGATAATAAAGTATAACACTACTCTGGAAAGTATGAGGAGAATATTCAGGGTACTTACTAATTTTTTACTGGAGGAATATGCTCAGGATCCAACTCAAGGCCAGGAAATGGCCAGGTTTCATATTCTAGAGGGTTTCAGGAGAATTTTCTAGAATGTTGTTATAAATTCTGCTCTAATTTATTACAATTCAAATGAACTATTATGCAATGGGAATTGTGTTTTATTGAGCACATTTTCTTCTATGTCTGTTGGAATTTCACATCTCTCTCTCTTTCTTTTCCCTGTCACTCATCTGTCACTTGCTCCTTCACCTCAAGATGAGTATTCATTTCCACCTTCTGTCCGACATCTTGTGCCACAGTTTTAATAGCTTAAATATTCAAGACATACAAGAAATGAAACTCATCTTTTCTCTGCGCCAGGCTCCCTGAGACCATCATCCAGTCTCTTGTAGTGAGTAGCTTTTTTCCTCTCACAAGCTAGCAGACTGAGCCCCTTAGAGGGCTTCTTTTTCTTGTTCCCAGCCTCCAAGCTTTCTTCCTTGAGGTCTTCTTTTCAAACTTGTTCCCCAAAGCTTCAAAGCTTCTTCAATGTCCCCATGACCTCATGAAATGTATGTATAACCAATCACATCATGGGCCAATTCATATAATTGAATAATACTGGGAAATTACCACACACTTAGGTAATTTCATTCTTATTAGAATGAATGCATTCTTTCTTAGGATACACTGGGGTATATCTAGGGCTGTCATTGTTTTTTCCAACCTCTGGATCTTCTGATCTCACCCAAGACCAGAATAGTTTTACCTCTTTTGTGTGGTTGTTTATATAGGACCACAGGTGCAAGCTGGAAACTACTGTTTAGAAGAATCTACAAGTGCATATCACTATGAAAAGTTTTCTTGAGTGTCTTCTTTATAGTATATGCATGGCTATATCTATATGCACCATACACTAGAATGAAAAATTGACTCAGGTGTCTACAGACTGTGGAAATAACAGTATGAAATTCCAAATTCAGGTGGAATAATGTTATGGTCTGATCTGGGGAGAGGAAGGCACTGGGGTTCTGGGGTTTCTGGGGTTTTGGGATCCTATAATGTAGATTTCAGGATGAGGAAGGGATGTGGATCCTTGTCCTGACAGACTATATAGTGGCCTGTCTGTGACATGTACGTGATAGGCTATCTACATGTGGTGCGGGCTCTGGTGCAGGCGGGCCCGCAATATGGCTCATGAAAAACAAGCATATAAAAAAGAATGCATATTGATTTTCAAGAATGGGATGAATGGGTGAAATAGTTGGTGGTGATTTCAAACTGTTTGGATAAGGCAGTAATATCAGTACTGATTGGGACCAGTATGTTGATAGGCTAGGAGAGCATACACAGAGAGCAGTTTTCAGCCTGGGCATGAAACTAACTGTGCTCAATGGTTGTAGCTAAGTCAGTTTGATCATGTAATATGTTGATTTTTTGTTTAATTATCCTTTAAAATAGGATTAATCCTCAATCAGTATGTGTATCTGAGAGGCTTCCTCAAAACATGATGCATTGAAATCAATACAGAGTACTAATAGGCATCCAAGGAGGTACGCCATTGGGTTTGTGGTTCTTACCTAGCTAAAGGTAAGATATGGCAAATTGTTGAAGGTATAACAGTATTAAACTATAATAGATCCAGAATTGGTTTATTTGGGAGAAAATGAACCGGAATGGTAAATAAGTGAGGGGCATTTACTGTGCTGGTGTTCTAATATTATCTACAGGATAAACAGTCCTTCACAGGCTGTTTATAACTTCCCTATTAATAACTTGGGGAGAATTTGAGGGCTTACATTACCAGGATAGTACTTGGGAGCTTCAGGGGGAAATACAGATCCATTGAGGGATGATTTTAGTTTTAATCATCTGTTTTCTACTAAGGTGTTTGTTATGGGACACATCATTGATCTTTTGTCCATATTATCATGGCAGCACATCAATGATATGATATTAATTGATATGTGATCAATTAATCACAATATGATGATGATTACATAATGGTGACATTAAGTGTAACACATCTTAACTAGTAGAATTATAATATATGTAATGAGTCCTTGTTATATGGCTCCTGGGAATTGGAGAAACAACTCCCAGATTCCTGGGAAGTCCACTTGACCACCTCAGGACTGCTTTTCAGGGTCCTCAGGTGGTACAGGAGTTGTTTCTTCACACCGGCTGTCAAAAGGCCGTTATGGAGAAACCACTCCCAAATAAATATAAAAGCATTTTTTCAAGAACCCCCCCAGGTGATGAAATCACCAAATCCCAACTGGGATTCAATAATGGCATCCCACCTCAAAGGCTGGGTTTCTCCTGGCTGTTAAGGTTGGATTTGAACTCATGGCTGGGGGAAACCCAGCCATGGGGCTGTATACAACCTTGATGGTGGCCAGGGGAAATCTGGCCATGAGGCTGTATACAACTTCAAAAAAGTGGCCAGGGGAAACCTGGCCATGAGGCTGTATACAACCTCAACAGTGGCTGGGGTCAGCATTGAGGTTGCATTTGGCCTCAACAGCCAGGAAATTTGTGGCTGTGAAGTTGAATACAACCTCATGGCAGGGGGAAAGCCCTCCATGAGGCTGTATACAACCTTGATAGTGGCTGGGTCCACCGTAAAGGTTGCATTTGGCCTTGATGGCCAGGAAATTCCTGGCTGGGAGGTTGAATACAACCTAATGGCTGGGAGAAACCCAGCCATGAGGTCAACTCCAACCTTGACAGGCAGGAGAAACCCAGTGTTCAAGGTGAGATGACATCACCATCATCACCCGGGGGGGGGGGCAGTCAAAAAAATATAATTATATTTATTTGGGAGTGGTCTCTCCAAAACTGCCTTCCAATGGTTGTTTTGGGGAAACAACTCCCGGACAACCCAAGGACCCTGAAAATATGTCTGCAGGTAGTTTACTTGACGTCCCAGGAATTTGTGAGCTGTTTCTCCAATCCCCAGGAGTCCTTTAACAAGTGTTATGGTCTGATCTGTGGAGAGGAAGGCTCTGGGGTTCTGGGGTTTCTGGGGTTTTGGGATCCTATAATGTAGATTGCAGGATGAGGAAGAGATGTGGATCCTCGTCCTTACAGACTATATAGTGGTCTGTCTGTGACATGTATGTGATAGACTATCTACATGTGGTGCAGGCTTTGGTGCGGGCAGGCCCGCAATACGGCTCATGACAACAAGGACCCTATTTTTTGTATATATATATTAATATACACATATTGCATGCATGAAATATTCCAAAGATAATTAATGTGGGCCTAAACAGAAGGAATGTGAAAAATCTGCTACTCTGGTGATTTCACCTGTAAGGCAAGGGAAATGGCCTACAAGTTATGTGGCTTGTATAAAAAGAGTTAATAGTGTAACCTGAATTTTTCACTTGTATTTTATAGTAATCAAATGAATGTATATTGGTGTATATGTGATTTAGTACTTGTTTTAATATTCATTACACATGTACTGTAATAAATAAAAGAGGCCATTAATTAACTAATGATAGTAATAATAATATTAAAAGTAATACTAGCAGTTACTTGGTACATGTCAGGTACTGCAATATTTACTATGTGGCTGACAGCAGTGGCATGTGGTATGTGTGTGGGATTGGACTAAAATGGTGGACAGGTATCAGGAGGGTAGTTCAGATTCAGGTAAACTAAACCTTTTACACTTTTACTTTTGCCTTGCAGTTATCCAGTTGTCATCATCATCATCATCATCATCATCATCATCATCATCATCATCATCATCATCATCATCATCATCATCATCATCATCATCATCATCATCATCATCATCATCATCATCATCATCATCATCATCATCATCATCATCATCATCATCATCTTCTTCTCTCTTCTTCTTCTTCTTCTTCTTCTTCTTCTTCAGCTTCATAAGTTTTTCAAGAGTGGACCAACTGGAATATCCAACAACAGAAGAATTGGATGAAAATGAAAAATGTGTGGTTTGGAAAATTGATAGTGTAAATAGTGTCTATGTATATGATTCATGCAGGATATCCAATATCGGGGGATGCTTGGTTGAAGGATCATAAAGCAGAAATGTGATACTTCAGATGGTGAGCTGCTATAGTGTTTCTACATCTGGCCACTGTATACCCGATTAGGTCTCATACTTCAAAATTCGGGAGGTTTTGGTCCGGTGGCGCTACTAATCAAGGGTGCCATATTTAGTACAGCACCATGGTTTAGCAGCCGCGGTGGACTCTCTCATAGTATACACGAGGATCAATGAGGCCACCTACAAGCAGCTTGACTTGGAGGTACAGAATCAATTGCTGGATATTATAACAGAAAATGTAAATGATGCAAAAACCGGATGAAAGTAAAATTACAAATAAACAAAGAAAATGAATTTCATGAAATCGTGCGGTACTATGCAAGGAGACAACATCTGCAAATGCGCATGCATCCTTGCGGGATGGGTCGAGACAGTCTTTCAAAAACTGAGCGTTGAATCTGGATGAGGGTGGAGAAATACGATTTTGGCTAGAAAAGGCGTGTGTATACAAGTTTCAACGAGACTCGACACCATGTAAACGCAGTGACGAGGGCCGGGAAAACCAATGCCCTTCAGGAATACGTAGTCAAATTCTCCTTGTCTGATGTGTGCGAGTTAGAAACAGGTACATAGCATAATTTTGTCGACCTGCTACGCCGTCCTTGAGGATAATAGATAATATTGAGGCATGTGGCCCAAAGCTTTTGACCAGGTATTCCAGTAGGATCTCTGGCATTGGGATGTGGGGTGGCTGGTTTACCAGGAGGTACCAAGTATGATCCTCTGTTTCATGCAATAGAAAATTATTTAGAGAAACGAAGAAGCGTGAGGAGGAGGATTATCGAAAGATACTAATCAGTAGGTTAGACAGACATTTTTCAGAGCCAAAGCTAAAAGTCTTGTCCAACTTGACGTACCCTAATTGCAGTGTCTCCACTTCTGAAGCAATAGCAGCATAGAGCGGCGTGAAGGCTGCATCCTTCGCCTCCACAATAAGTGAATTGGGACCTTTCTATTATCGTTGTACGATTACTGTCAGTGTCATCGTCGTGGAAGGCTACGCGCGGAACTCACATGGGGAATGAGCCACATGGCCAACTCGTGCAGTTTCTTACTGTCTGTTGATTTTGTAAAGTCAGTTACATCATGAAGCCATAGCGCTAAATCTTAACTAATTTGTTTGATAGGAACTTGAGTCTTAGATACGATTTTGAGATAAAAGAATCATACTTACTTTGTAGCACTTGATCACTTACTAAGCCCGGGTGCTGAGGAAGGTAACGAAAGCATTATTGACATCCTCAGTTTAGAGGAATTTTGTTCAAGGGAGGGTCATGAAATAACACATACCACTGCAAGACAAACAATCCCAGTGCCTTGCAAGCGTCTTTGTAGTTCGCGATTAAAAACTAAGATCTGTTTGATTAAGGGTGGGTTAGTTAGACGATTACAATGTGGAGATCGGTTCTGTACGTAAGACTAAGAGGCTGACGGAAAGCATACTATTGCCATGCCTTTCCAAGGCCGAGCATCTCCTTTGATTCAACCCTTGCAGATTGGTAAAATCCGGCTCACTGTTCAACTTGTGAGATGCGCTTGTGATGTTAATTATCCTCACATTCTGCCCATGAGCAGTTTGCGCCGTCTTCTTCATCAAGGGGACTAAGCGCTCCGTCAAACAGAAGTGGCCAACGATGTTACACGCTTGGATTTCTACGCCATCCTCACTGAGAGTGTAGGATGAGCAGCGACTCTAACAAAACGGACAATCTTCCAATCAGGATTCTACCATCTCAAATCAAACCCAAAAAACACTCACAACAGCAGCATTATTGACCAAAATATCGAGCCTAGTTTCGCTTTCCAGGAAGGTTTTGGCAGCATCCTTACATGTTCGTAGTCGCGTCAGGTCAAAGTGGATATAATCGAATGATCCATGTGGTAATTCTTTACGAAGTGAGATGATAGCCCGCTGGGCTCGCTCTTCATCTCTACAAACCAAGCTATTAAAGATGTTCCGTGTCACCAACAAAGAAACTCCCGATTATGGAGGTCTGGATAGCATAATTAACAAGTGGTAATGTCCACTTACTACACTTTTGCCCCCTTTCGAGCCAGCTCAAGGCATATAAAGTAACCGGTTCCAGTGCTACCTCCTGGAATACAGAGTTTAGGACAAGACATTTCAAAAAAACTACACAAATTAATGCATGATTTCGAATAATCTTAGTGATCTAAATACCTGTCACAATGGCAACCCGGCCTTACAGAATTCCGAATGGTGATTAACACGTCGGCTTCCAAGCTAAAATGAACATAAGATAATTAACATGACCAAAGTATCGATAGAGCTTACCAGTGAGATCAGCGAAGTTAGAAATGCTCCACGAAGGGGCTTTAGACGTCTTGGATGGCATATTCGAACGCGCGATAACAGGTTTATGAACGTCACTACCGGAGTCGAGGTCCAAGGAGTGCTTTTAATCTAAAGGTAGGTTTGAGAGGGAAGCTGTGGCAAACCGGTTTGCGAGAACAGGACAATGTATGCGGTTTTGCTATGGACAATGGATGTTTAGCGGTTAACGGAAAAACAGATCAATACAGGAAAGATAATCTTACTTGTAAGCTTCAAGTAAAAGTGTGTTTGCACTGTAGTATGTTTAGTGCATAGGACTACATTCTACAAACTCAAGACCACTGCACACATCACATGTCATGGGACCACGAGGGACCAGGTGTGGAGCTATAGGATATACAAAAAATAGGGCCGCGGATCATTCCTGTTGAGCTTCCTTGGCGCGATCGGCTGGATACTTGAAAGGAACAACTGGTTCGTAGATCACGAGGAGTAAGATATGCTCTCATACCTCATCATGTCATTGATTTGTTTTACATATTATAAACACCAAAAACAAAATGGCGGTGCCCGATTGGGGGACTGTTCAATGAACTGGACGTGTCCTCCCAGGACATGTGCAACATCAGCTTAACACGAGTCCGGGCCTGTGACATCCCCACAACACACATGCCACAACCCGGGTGACCAAAGGCTGTACCCCGTATGGCACCACCCCTCTGTATTCGGAGGTGGCATGCCGTCCCACAGGGACCCTCCGAAGGAGGGACTTATGGGCTATGCTGTGGCCCCCGTGGCCTGTGAGGATTAGGTGTTTGGCTGGGGATAAATTCAAAACCATGCCTGAGTAGGCATTTCTGGACGTATTTTTTCCTCCTTGGAGTGAAATGACCGCATCACTTGTGCGCATCTACTCACCTTCACCACTTCCCCTCAACTCTCCAGGCTGAGTCTGAACACTGCCCTGAAGTGTTCTTCCTGTCCAGATTATGTGTTATGGTATTGCCTGCAGTCATCAATACATCCAAACAAGCCTGTTATTATGGTCTATGCTAAAGGAAATAAATCCTGTACAATATAGAGCTGCTATTGAGTGTCAGATGTGGCGGGTAATACAGAATGACCCTCCAAAACCCCAATTTTTCAGACATTGCAAAGGGGTCGGCTGTGTGCAAACCCCAGGCTCCATGAACACCATGAAGGTCATGGTGTGCTTCTCTGAGATCTGCCCCTTCTTTTGGTGGGCAACATGTGAGTTGTTGGGCAAGCAAGGGTACTTGCAGAGCGCTTTGAAAAAAAGCCACTTTTTTCTAATCCTCACACGCAAGCTGTGTGACTTAGGGTATAAGTTCCTCCTTCGGAGGGTCCCTTTGGGATGGCATGCCACCTCCAAATAAAGAGGGACTTAGTTAAGTTAGGGGTGGAGGCGGTTGGGATGGCTTCTTGATAACCACCTGTACCAATCAATTATAATTTATGGTCAAGTAGGTAACGTTAGACTCAAGGTATTTTTAATTTGCCTCTTCAATCAGCTTATATATATACGTGTGATATTGATCTATTAAGATTTGATGAAAAAATCACTATTCTTTTTTTAATGATTTGGTAATCTTTGAGAGAAATAGAGTATTGAGATCAGATAACTTTTTTTTGATGATTTAGTAATAAGAGAAATAGAAATTGAATCAAATTGAAGTGAGATTTTCATGTCTCTGCCACTCTTTAAGACACAGAAGCTCCTCAACACTCTTTGGCTTGAGTGATGAGCGCTGCCAAGAGATAATGCGGCAACCCTTGGAAAGACTCATTCCAATGCTGCACTTGTGGCTGGAATACTAAGAAACACCAGGCCATATTGGATAGGATGGGGAAATTCTTGCTTCTGTTTGACCAAAATTAGAGAGTCTCTGAGCCCTTGCTTCCAAGATCTTCTTTTAAGTAACAACTAATTTCAGATTGAACCTGGTGCAGCTCCTCTGGATCCTTGGGAGACTCATACAGTTCAGATGAGAAGAGAGAGGGATTTTGTGTATTTGTTGAAGATTTTATTGTGTTTTTTGCTTGAGTTAGAGGCTGAACTGGAACATGGTTGTATTTATACTTCTGCTCAAAACCACTGGCAATCATGTGAACAGTTTTTGGGATGTGATTGACTGGTGATGTCAGCCCTAGAGATATCCTAAGAACTTACTAAGCTGTAAAATACAATAAAAATACTGTATTACTACTGTAACCAATAATATATCATGAAATATTATTATATTAATCAACTCAGAATTTAAAATTAAGTGGGGTAGCTTACTCAAACCACCATTAAATTCCTACTCCTTCTATTACTTTATCATAGAATAAGGATACTTGAAGAACAGGGAATAAAAAGTATAAATTATGGATTAGAAATTATTGTCATAAAAGCTGAGAAACAATAAGCTTATTTGCATAAATATAATAATAATAAAATTATGATAATAAGAAAGAAATTACATAAGTGCATGGTAATTTCCCAGTATTGTTCTATTAAATGAATTGGCACATGATGTGATTGGTTATACATACATGTCATGAGGTCATGGGGACATAGAAAATACTGTGCTCAATTCAATACAATTCCCATTACATCATGGTACATTTGAATTGTAATACATTAGAGCAGAATTTAGAAGAACATTCTAGAACCTTCCTCAAGGAATCTCTAGAATATAAAAGGAGGCCATTTCTGGCCTAGGATTGGTTCCTCAGCATATTCCCCCAGTACCACATTAGTAAGTACTCTGAATATTCTCCTCCTACTTTTGGAGTAGTGTTATCCCTTTATCCAACCCACCTTATTTACTGGACTAGTTATCAAGCTATCTTAGAACCTCCCCATCTTAGACCTTGGACTATTCCTTATAAAGCAGTTGCTGCAAGACTACCACCTCTGACAGTAGCCAATCAGCTCAAGTGCTTGCCAGCTGCTTGGTAACAATTTATATTGTTAAACTCTCAAAAAGACAGAAAGATAGCCAAACCTATATGGTTAGCTGTTAGTCTTCTCCTGATTGACTCATTTGTATATCAAATAGACAATTATAAGGAGTTTTAGGTTATCCTCAGTGCATAGTTTGGACACTATAGAGAGAATAAGACTTGTGATTATTCTGATAACCTTTCAGCACAGTGATAGTACCTGGCTTTTTTATAGACATTAAGCCAGTGTTTCATACACATAGCTGACAGCATCAACAAGGTATTGTTTGAGTTTGTTAATGATCAATAGTGCAGGATTGATGAGTTGAGATTGATTGTAAAGCCCTCATTGAATGCATTTCAGATGCTTGAGAAGGAAGATGTAGACAGGGAGTGCTTTATTCAAAGTTGGAAAATTGGATCTGCAGATGATTTCAGTTGCATTGCTGAGAGGAGAGAGTAATTTCATGATGTTTGCGGCTGAGTCCATTTGGCTGGAGATAAATCAAGCTTGGCCACTTCAGGACTGCCGCTGCAGAAATGTGCACACAAAGGTTGAAGATCTATTGCCCGCTGGAACATGTGAAATGTTGATTTCCATTGGTTTGAGACATCAATTCCAAGGCATGTGAATTTGGTGCCAGTTTCACAAAGATTGGGCTGTGCAAATTCAAATTCAGCAATCTTTAGTAATTGTTCTTGGAATTGAGGAGTCTGACAAACATAGAAGCACAGGCTGTGAATACGGCTCACTATTGTCTTAAATTTGAGGCTAATACCTTCTGGTTCAGAGGTGAGATTGGAGATCAACATGGCAGGATTGGGTGCAATGTTTTTTTTTGGCTTCATCATTGCCCTTTGAGATTTCTGCACCAATTTCTTTTTCAACAGTTCCTAGCACCCCAAGATCAGCTTTTGCTCCCAGATTAATAAGGTTCACCATACAACCCAACACTGCAAAAAAAACTGGCTCAACTGCCTGCAGTTGACATCCAGCATGCTACAACCAAGCTGCCAGTGTATCTCCACCTGTTTACATATGTAGCTTTGCTTGCACAGTCACTGTGCAATGTGCACAGTGACTGTGCATTGAAGCTTGGTTGAGTTGACACTTTGAGAAAGGTTGGAGTAACACCACCGGCTTCCTCAGAGCTCATGCATGTCAACTGCAGGCAGTTGAGCCAGTTTTCTTTGCAGTGCAATAGATTTGTTTGAGGATTGAAATTTGGTATTAATCTTCCAAGTTTTTGAGCCATTTTGCTGTTTTTGACACATTATTGGCTGTAATTGTCTTTTACTTTGATAGACAATCAAAACTTTCCAGAACACTGTGAAATAGTTTGGCAAAGTTTCTTCCAGTTTGTTGTCCTAATAAAGAATTAACTTCAATTTTATTGAACTTATAGTGGAGAAAGAAAATAAAAAATGGAATTTCTTACCAATCACATCATGAGGGATTGAAATTGTTCAATTGACTAGCCAAAAATTTATGATTGATAAAATGAGCCATGACTGCCATGAATGCTGAAACATTGGGGGAAGTCCATGAATCTTGAGTGAAGGAGACCAATTCTTGCTTTGACAAAAATTCCAGCTTGAGTTTCTCTTGGTTTGAATGTACAACCTTGAAACATGTGTTGACATGTGTTGTCAAGAGAGTTGTTTAATCAATGGTCCACCTTGTTCATTAACCAGTCACATGAGGTTTTGGAACAAGGCTCTTTCTACAACTGCAAATGGGAGATCCAAATTGGCAATAAAATAAAATAAAACTGTCCTGAGTGTATCACTATTGATTTTGCTCTGAAAAAGAGGAAGAAAAAAATTCTGTATGAAGAAGTTTCAAACAATAAAAAAAATTACCTTGGGGGCCAACTTGGAACCCTTGATCCACTTGGAAATATCAGATTGTGATTCTTCAATCTTTTTGCTTAAATTTGGATCAAGCAAGTGGTGCACCTTCAAGAGGTGTTTGTGGAAATTTTTAGTACTGCCACTTTGGTCCTTCTTCAGCGTTGAGCTACAGAGTTGATCCTTAAGTTGAACTTGGCATACGGCCTCAGTGCCATTGGATTTTTCTTTAAAATGATTCCAAACCCAACTACGCTTAGTTAAGCCCCTGCTAATGTTGAGTTTTGTTTGTTTGTCAGTATTCATGTTGTTGTTGTCGGCATTTACAGGTATATATTACGTGGTCCGAAATTATGGACCACCCGGGGAGTGGGGGTTTGGTCTGTGACTTGGGGAACGGGATGGACAAAAATCTCGTCCCGAACCCCGGGGTACAGCCTTAGTGACCACTGCCTTACGTCCACTTACATAACTGACCGACATTCGAGGCGAAGAACGTGACGATGGACTCACTCGAGCCGAAATGTACACCACTCAAGAACTCATACGATGCCTGTTTCAACAGATGGTTCGAGAACTACCTCATACTCACCGATAACTACAACCAATCGGAAAATGATCGCAAGCGAGTCCTAGCCCGAAGCAAGGATCAGTACGAAAAGGATTGTGGTCAGAAATGGCTGCAGTACCGTTCCTGTCTCAACGTAGGCTTCCTAATACGTAATATTCTAATAATCTGCTCACAACTCTGACCTGTTCCTAATCTCTGCAGGAGGCAATCGAATCACGTCAACTTAAACCACTCTTGGAAGCTGCTCGAAACGAAGACCCATTGTCGGAACCATCAAAATTAGAAGAAACAACTCGATCGGGCTGATGAGAATGTACCATCTAATCCTACAGAGGAAGGTTCAGTAATCAACTGTTGGCCAGCTACCATACACAAGAGAACTGCCACCAAAAACAAAAGAAATGAATATACAGCCAGGACAGGAAAGCTTGCAGCACTAAAAATGTAGAAATAAAATTTTGAATTTTCAGCCGCAGGTGTTGGGCCAGTCTCTCGCGTCAGCTAGATCACTGCTGGAAAAATGGTTGAGCTCCAAGCTCATTCCGGGTTTATCATGGTGGGCAGCAATCAATCTACCTGCTCTTAGAATTGCACCAGGATTCCAATGGTGCAACTCTTGAAACCCCAGCTGAACACCACCACCCAAGTAGAAATCTTGTTCCTTCCATATTCCTGTGCACAGGAGTGGTACAAGCATGAAGGCTGAATTTTGCATCAGCTGAAACTTAACAAATTGAGCTTTCCACTGCAAAAAGACTGGCTCAACTAACTGCCTGCAGATGACATGTGGAAACTCTAAAAGGAAGCAACCTTTCCCCATGGGCAACCAAGCTTCATAATAATGTCTGTAATATTTAAATCTTGTTTTTCTATTATTTCTATTGTAATCTACTATAAAACTAAAAAAAATAGGCTCCTGGAGCCAAACAAACCATGCAAGGTTTGTACCGTATCAATACATGCAACCTAACGGGTTGACGTTGGCCCGTTAGGTTGCATGACACGGATCACGGATCTCGGCGTTGATCCGTGTCTTTCTACAAGTCCCTCCCCCCAAAATTGGGGGCTATGTACTTGTTTATGATAAATTATTACTTGTGTAATAATTTCTCTTTTGCATGTATTTTTATTATTTATTTATTTGGTATTATTTTGTTCTAGTCAGGTTGTCTCTGAACTAGTAGCAAGCTGATAAATATATTGCAGCACAGCAGAGTGAAAATGCACTACTCAAACTTAATCCTTCATCAAGTTAAATTCCCCCCTTAATTTTCAAATGGTAAGATTTACTCTGTCAACGCAGTGTTTTGGTTTTTCTAAGGATTTTGTAAGAAAATAGGCTAAATTTTGATAAGTCAGAAAACATATTAGAGTTATTTGATGATCCATGATGGCTTTCCAATTGGTTGTTTGTAAAGGGACTTATGGTCAAAAAGTAAGGAAGAAAAATAAAATCACCTTACTGGGAATCATTAACCACTATGGGCCTTTTGAAACACATAAACAAGAACTACAGTAACCAAACCAGTTATACAGGAAACTAAATCAAGCAGCTGCACATCAAAATTACAAAGGATTTCTCTCACAAAACATCCTGGGTGTGTGCAACTTTGGGATGAAATTCACATGTTTACGTGTTGGTTGGGAGGGGACTGCTCACAATTTTTGAGTTTTGGATGATTCACAATATAAAGATTTTGTTATCCCTATCCCACCTGGGTACTAATACCTGGCTGATGCAGGCTATGGCCTTGATTGGGGGGTTTTGGTACCTTACCATGGGACCAGGGGTAACTTGAAAGAGCAAGCAGCAGCTGGACTGAGGTGAGTGTTTCTTTGGATCCCATTGTTGATTGATTGATTGCTGATGTCATGATTAGGCCAGAAAACCAAGAGGAAATTTTCAATCTGAGGCACTTGAGCCTTTGGAATTTGATTGAACAAACTTTTGGTGTCTTAAAACACCACTCCAAGATCATTGCCAATGCTATTAACTACAAAATTGAACATCAGTACAATACTGTCATTTCATGCGCATGTATCCACAACACCAAAATTGTATGTAACAGGACTACAGACAATATTGTTGAGGAAGCAGAGAAAATGTTCAGGAATCAACCACTTGAAAACATCAAAAACATTAATACCCACAACATATATCCTGCCCAAAAACTTCTCAATGGTTGCAAGAGTGATGAGTGTGAGAATTGGCGGGCTTCTATTGCAGAGGAGATGTAGAAACAGTACATCATCAGTTTTTACAGTAGAGCTCACCAGGATGGTTAAATATTCATGTATTTGTTTAGTTTTTGTGTTATCCATTGAGGGATTTACAATAAGAAATCATTAGGATTTCATTTTTAATGTGATTCATGATTAATTAGGATTTAATTTTTAATGTGCACAGAGCATGATTCATTGCCTAGAAGATAAATATATATATAAAAATCATCTTTTTGAGATTTGACTTTAAATTGAAACTCATTTGTAAGATAGAGGAAACAATTGATCAATAAGATGAGAAAAACAATCAGAAAAATATTTTCAGATACACAAATAGACCCCCAAAAGAAAATCAGGCTTTGGATGAAGGCCATGCAATCAGCCAGTTGGTTCAGGCCTATGGATGTTTGTTGTTCATCTCATTGATCTTCTCATGTAGCCAAGTTTCTTGCAGGGATGTATCCTTGATACTGGTAAAAATTTGAGCATTAATGTTGTTTTGGAAAATCTTAAAAGCAGTCAAGGCTTCAGTTTGACTAGCCTCCTTGAAATGTACATCTTAATACAAACTCATTGCACATTGTAATTTGCTCCCACCAGTCAAATCCAATGTCAATTGTTTCTGTGTTGCACAACAATCCACTTGTTCCTGTGACAACTGGTGCAAGTATCCAACTAATGACTCAATTGCAGATGCAAGGGAGTCTTTACTGCTTTGAGAGCAAGTGAGATATGGACTAGTACTTGGGGGACTAATTACCAAGACCAAAGTTTCTTGGGATTGATGGAGAGACATCTGCTGATGTGTTGCATCCGGCATTGCTCTGGGTGGTATTGGTTGAGTTCCCAGAGGTGGCACAAGCCTGCAACTGAGAGATCCACTTGCTAATTGACCAAGCCGTGTCAGTTGCCGCTGAAGATCCAAATCTTATCTCCAATTTGCGGAATTCAGGGCAGGGCATTCCCTGAAACTTCTTGCAATGTGAGTGAGACTAAGAGGTTTTTGAAAAAATGAGAGTCAGTATGTAGCTCAAGCAAGAGATGAGCAATATGAAAAGACTAACTTCTAGAAACTTCTCCTAAACTTCATCTGAGGCTGTGCCCTCACAATTATCTTCATCCCATCCAAAGCGGCTTGCATCTTTACAAGCCAAGAACACATCATAGTCTTTCTTGAAAGACTGGCTGAGCTTTGACTTAAATTTGTTAAATTCCAGAACATGCTCAACCTCAGGGAAATGCTTTTGAAGCTCTTGAGGAACATATTGGTGACTAGATTTCTGAAATCCAGAGTTGGATGTATTCCCTTGGTTCACCTCTTCAATGTAAAGGTTGAGCATCATACTCTCCATGGGCCCCAACCACATTAGCTTTTTTCTTTGTGGGCCTTTTGGCAGTATGATGACTTGATTGTTGGAAGGAACGTCTTGATGGTGGAGGGAATCTTGGAGGTGAGTTGCTTGAGACAAGGAGGCAGGATATTGAGGACTTTTCTGATTTGACGCAAGTGATTGTATGATAAGATTCTTGGTAGTAGCTTGGTTTCCAGTGTAAGAACAAATTGTTTTTTGAGGATCACTTATACCTGCCCTAGCCGGAGTGGGAGAGATTTTTTCTTGAGTTGAAGCCGGGACAGTATCTTGAGATGAAGATGGCACATTATCTTGAGATGATGCCGCACTGCCAGCATAATTGCCTAGGTTGAGTTCATCCCAGTTAAACTAGGATACAACCAACCAATTTAAAGTAGGTTGACCTCAACCAATGAAATATAAAACCAAGGGGGGTCCCTTGGGTTTATATTTCATCAGTTGATTTCAACCAAGTTTAAATTGGTTGAGTGCATCCCAGTTTAACTGGGATGACTTCATCCTAGGCAATTATGCTGGCAGTGCCGGCATGCCTGTGTGAGATGAATCTGGCTGCATGTTGGGCTGACTGAAGGAGTGGATGTTGGATATACTGGCAGCATAATAATTGTGGTATGTTGCTTCTTTACAACACTCCATACAGGCTGTTTCCAAACAGCCCAAGATAATATTTCACAAAAATTGTGATATCATGCTCCCAAACAAGGCCTCAATGTCCCTCAAACCAGCCAAGAATTCCTTGACCTGGCTGTGTTGAATGCTATTCTGAAGCACCTCTTCAGCTTCCATTGTTCAATTTTATTTTGTTAATTCAGTTAAAAAAACAATTCTTGATCACACAGTACAACATGTATTGTGTTTTTACAAATTCTTGGAATTTTTGACAAGTTTTGGATGGCAAGGTTATGTGATTAAGGCCACAGCCCCAGTTTAATCTTCAGGTTATTTCCACACACGGCGCTAGGATTTAGCCCAAGTGTGAAAAAGCCCCGCAAGCACCTGCCAAGAGGCGTGGAGGTGCAAGCAAGGCTTATTCCCTAAGTTGAGAAGCCCGCGTGAGGCTGGCAAATAACTGTGGCTTTTCCTTCCAGCCACCTTTCAAGTAATAAAAACTTATTGATCCTTTACCATCCTACCACGTTGATAGGCCTTGATCTTACCTGTATTTCTGTCTATTCTGAATTTCCTCATTATTTTTTCTCTATTTGTTTATAATTTTTTGTAAACACTGTCCCCAAAATCAAAATGGTGCTTTGTCATTAACTTTAGAGCATCTCCACCCGGGGTGCCATCCTGGGTTGCTATTCAACTTTTACCAACCCGGACCAAAAATCAGCGCCCACCCAGGGTGCTAACAGCCATTATAGCTTTAACTCCAAAAAATCCTATTGGGTTGCTGGATCTATGGACCCTCTAGCACCTGTGACAGATGCTCCACTTTCCGGTGATTCCTGTCTGGACATCTCATTCACTTTTCACACCCTTTCCCCTGAAAAACCTACACATTTTTTATCCTCTGTTGAACAAGAACATTCATCAACTCCACAATGCCATCAATAGAAGTTGATCCTCTTCTTCTAGGTAGGAAAATTTTCTCTCCGCTCTATTCTTTCAATGTTGCTTATTTTTCTAACATCTTGTTTAGTTTTTTAACATTTCACATTTATCAGGCAGCAACAAGAAAGAATTACCAAACCAAACCTGTTAAGAAGGGACGCAGTGGCCTTGAGGTGTATTCAAGCTCTGAGCAAGAATTCAAAAACAGACCTGTGACCAAGAAGAAACGAGCTACTGCAAGCCCATCAAGAAAAAAAACCAAACCCGATGAAAGGAACGATGACTTAAGAGACAAGAGCAAAGGATCAAAATCTCAAAACTACTTCGAGGAAGAGGATTTTCGAATCTGTAAATCTTGGCTCCATGTAACTCAAGACCCACTGAACTCAACCAACCAAACATCCAATACTTTCTGGAACCATATTTCCGAGCATTTTACAACGGCGATGAATGACACAACTTGGAACTCAGTTAGCATCAGGAGTCACTGGCAAACGCTCCAGCATGTGATAAACAAGTTTGTTGGCTGTGTCAAACAGGTTGAACATTCAAATCAAAGCAGAACGACTTCTGAAGATCACCTCAGTGCAGCTATGAAACTCTATCTTGCTTTGTCTTCAGCTGGGAAAACTTTTGTGCATCTCAGATGCTACCACCTGCTCTCTCAAGCACCCAAGTGGATGGAACATTGAGCAGAACTTGAAAAGAAGAAAACCGACACTCCAAAGACAAAATCAAACATGATCCATATTGATAGCTCAAATGTTCCTACCAAATCCGATATTATTGATGGCGGTACTAGCGATGCATCAACCATTCAATCAAAGCAAGCAAACAGGCCTATGGGGAACAAGAGTGCAAAAGAAATTTCTCAGAAAGAAGTGTACAATAAAAAATGGAAAGCCAATATCCTTGATGTTCACCAAGATCTTGTCAAACAATCAGCACTTCAGAACAAAATCCTGGGCGCCCAGCAAGCAGCGGTTAATACACTAGCCAAAAAAACAATCATGAAGGTTGATCTCTCAACTGTCTCTGCAGTTAGCCAACCCTATTATGAATGGAAACAAAAGAAAATACTCAAGAAGATCAAGCAGGCAAAGATTTTTGAGGAGGAGAAAGAAAATCAGACATCAAGTTCTAGTACATCTGAGTTGAGTTGTCAGTGTGAATAAGCTAGTTACTTTTTTTTTTACAATAAATATTTACAATCTCAATAAGGAAAATTGTGCAAATAGACTAACTTCTGAGATATTTACAAAAGCATTCTATGACCAGATTGAATTAGAGGTTGTTAGCGTTAGTTTCAAATATTGGGGTGTTAGAGATTTGGGGTGTTAGAAATTGATCCTTGAGTCTCTCCTTGCCACTGAGATAGTCGGTAATTGAATTGCAACCACTTTCAAAAATCAAACAGCATCAGAGGAATACAAGTTGCATTTAGTCATTTGGATGTTTGACTTTAACCGTTTGAGGAAAGTTGAAGCCTGCAGACTTATTTTTTAAAAAAATGATAAAAAAAATCTTATCACCCTTTGAGAAATGAGTTTGTACATTTGAGTCTTCAGCTTGAATAAGTGAGTTCCTTGCTTTCTCTCATAAACTTCTCTTGAGTATAAGATATCAGCAGCATGTTTTTTTCATTTAAAATAAATATTTGCACCATCATAGTTTTTTTATATATTTAAAAAGAGTATTTACAATTAAAAAAAAATGATAAAAAAATATCTTATCATCCTTCAATTGATGTTTGAGAGCCCATCAATGATGAGTATTTTACAACAAAAAAAAATGATAAAAAAAGTATTCTTATCATTCTTCAAGTGCTGAGATTGATTGACCTTTGAGAGCCCAGAGATGCTTAACAAGGTCATCTTGTAGTCAGTAGTGTTTGCTTGAGTCTTGCAAAGCAATTGAATTTGCTATGAAAGCTGACAGATCTGCCAATTGCACTGGTGGGGGCTCAATAACTGTTTTGTTTCCCTCAAAAATAAGTCCTTCTGGCTTGTTGCGTTCATCTTCAACAATCATATTGTGAAGTATGACACAGGTGGTCATAATTCTATGAAGTTTCTCCGGCGACCATCACCGCGCAGGTTGTGATACAATTGCAAATCAAGCTTGGAGAACTCCAAAGGCATGTTCCACATCTTTTTGGTAGGCCTCCTGCTTCCTGGCAAAATGCTAATCAAATCAAAATCAGCATTTGACACAATCACATATCAAATAAGAGTACCAGTAACTCACCTTGTGCTTGAGTCCTTGTGGCTCTGAGATTGTTTTAACCAGAGTGCTCCAGTTGGGGTAAACCCCATCTGCCAAAAAATATCCATGAGTATAATTGTTTCCGTTGATTGTGTAATTTACTTTTGGAGAGATTCCATTAAGTAAGTTTGCAAATAGAGGTGATTGGTCCAATACATTGATGTCATTATAAGATCCTGGAAGCCCAAAAAAAGCATGCCAGATCCATAAGTTTTATGATGCAACTGCCTCAAGCACAATATTTGGAACCTATCATGATTTGAAATCAGCAAAAAATTTAACAAAATTTAATGAATATTTTAAATTACCTTTTTCCTTCCCCAAGTACTGTCCTTCCCATTCCATAGGAAAGTTCTTCCACTGCCAGTGCATGCATTCCAGAGAGCCCAACATTCTAGGTAATCCTCTTGTGGAATTGATGGCACACAAGTTTTGGATATCTTCATCTGTTGCATGTTGAAGATACTCGGTTCCATGTAGTTGAATAATTGAAGTGCAAAATTCATTGAGAGCCTCCAAGGATGTACTTTCAGCAATTCAAATGTATTTTTCATTCAAGTCTGCAGCACCTCCATGTGCTAGCATTCAAATTGCTGAGGTGATTTTTTGAACAGGGTGCAAGTCTGGCCGACCAAGAGCATCGTTCTTCTGTAGAAAGTAGCAGTTGTGGTCTGAGACTTCTTTGAATATTTTCAAAAAGAGAGATTGGTGCATTCAAAATTGGTGTTGGAAAAGGTAATTGGTGCAAACGGGTTCTGGTGCTAGATAGTCTTTGTATAGTTGCTGATAACCAGATTCAAAATCTTGGGGTAAGTTGTGGCGGCGTCCAGGCCTAGAGCCCCCATGGACAGGTCTTTCTTGTTGTTCACTTTTGTTGCTTCTGGCTGTAACTGCAGTTGTTTCACTGACTGCTGACTGTATTTTGCGTGTTGGGGAAATTGCTATTGCTTGGGAAGCTAGGGTGTTCTGAAGGAGGTGAATGTTCATGTTGATGACTGGTGGAAATGAAATAATAATACTTGAAATTATGTGAAATAATACTTGAAATAAGATGAGATGGTTGGGGAAGAAGAGAAAAGCAGGGAATAAACGGAGAAAGCGGGGAATAAGGTTTCATAAATTTTTGACTGCCCATATAGCTACTGCGGCTGTGTGCCAGACCCTCTTGAGTTGCTATCAAAAAGTTTGGGGGAGCTATATTCCGTGTTTACCACCCGGAATATAGCACCACGGGTGGAGATGCTCTTAATTAAAAACCATTTGGACCACCAACTGTTGAGAAAAAAATGCCATACCCCTAATAATTCAACAGTTGGCTGGCTGAAACAAGAGAGAAGAGAGAGAGAGATTGACAGAGCTCAACAGAGATAAACAGAGCTTGACAGAGATTGACAGAGATTGACAGAGATTGACAGAGCTCAACAGAGCTTGAGCAAAAAAAAATTTGAGTAAAAATTCATGGCTTTGGAAGTAAAAGGCCAAAAGAATTTCAAGATTTGTTTTTTTGTTTAACATTATCTGCCAGGTGGTGCAATAATATTATAAGATTGTGAGCACACCAAAGAGACCGCAAGATGCAGACCTATGAAAAATGGGAATTGAGAGAAAACTAGGTTGAAACTGCAAGCTCCAGAGAGGATTGTCAAGCTCCACCACCAAAGCTTGCAGAGTCTCTCAAGCCAGCATGACAACTTTAGTCACACAAGTCCCTCTCCCTGCGGGGGAGTTGCCACTCAACCAGGCTACAAGTTCTCACGCCGCAGCAGGGACGCGCGGGCTTTGTCAAGTTTGGATTTAGCCACGGTTATCATTAATGACCAGATCATGGGTTTCAAAAAACATAGAAGATTGGTTTTTTTGACAGATTTTAACAAATCTTGATGCAAATCAGTCCAAGCATTTAGAAAAACACAATATGTAATAAGACATAACCTCAATTATCTGTAGCTTAGTCATATTACGCTGCGGCACATCTTGTGTATATTCTCCCTACGGGTTCCAATCTTTCTCTTCACCAAGTTTGGAACCAATACCAAGGTGTGCATAGCAACACATATATTTTTGTTAGGTTCACTTGTCTTCACACTTACAATCCCTCTGCATCACTGGATGATTAAACTAAAAAGCATGGCATGGAGCACTGATCAATAGATCCCAACCCGTATTCTCACCACATGACTAAAATATTCATAGAGCCATACATGAATATGCACCATATATCACATTTACACTTATCTAATTACTGTTCAAGAGAATTTATGAGCTGCAAAGTAGGAACTCTTCCTTGGTGTTTTACCAACAACGGATTACTCTATTACTCTCTGGGGAGCCGGTACACGCTGTAAGAGCTGCCTGAGAGGAAATAGTGGAAATGTGGTCCCCCGTTTCAAATTAATGGATCCTAAGTATGTGAATAGTTAGGATAGAACTAGACGTCATTAATTGCATAGAGAGAGAAGAACATAATACACTGTAAATACCCGGATATTTATAGTATGGTGTATCAAGGGCGTCTGGGCACACACCCAAGCTCGGCCCAAAAAGGGCCAAGCGCGCTGGGCCGACTCTAAAGCCCGCTTGGCCAACTGTCAAGCGCGCTTGGCACACTCCCAACCCCCGCTTGGAACATAGCCAAGTTGGGGTGGGTCGGGCCCAAGCCTTGCTTGGCCAAAGCCAAGCAAGGGTGCCACGCCGGCCAAAACTGATACACACCTTGTTTCAAGGTGTGTATAATATTTTATTTTTTTTCAATCATCTTGAGTAAATTTTTTTCTTCTTCTTTTTTGCTTTTATTTCTTAAATGAACTTGATTTTAAAGTGAAAAAGAAAAAGAAATGACTTACATACATAGCTTGTTGAGTGACCTGACAAAGAATCAAAGGGATTGATTGGCCCAGAGCTTGGGTTTGGCCAAGCGGGACTTGGGCATTTTCCAAGATTAGGGGGCCGCGCAAGCTGGCCTATCAAGCCCCCTGGGCACATACCCAAGCCCTCTTGGCGCAGCATCAAGCAGGACTTGGGTTTGTGCCCAGACGCGCTTGATACACCATATGTATTATCTACAAATGAAAATATATATTATGTAGTAATATTATGTGAGAGTAGAGAAAGTTATTGAAGCAAGACTTTGGAAACTCTGAATATGTACTCTGATTATTTGGAAGTGTGAATTGGAATGAATGAATTACAATAGATCATAAGTACAAGCTATTTATATACAAGTTATTTCTATAGCTTATGTACATGTCACATGCAGGCTGGTTGAGTATTGTGGGATGATCATGATGTACACCACGGGTACTTTCAGACGCCTTCGAGTCGAGTTTTTACGACGCCTCGAAGGCGTCTTTTTCCAATTGAATAGAGCTGTCAGCCCAGCTTTTTGTCTTCAAGCCGACTTGAGATTCAATTGAATCCAAGCCGCCTTGTAAACGTCTTGCTGGAGCCGGTCGTCTTCAAGGCGGTTTCGGATGCGCCTTGAAGACGACTTCCCAAGCCGCCTCGCTAACGTCATGCTGAGCCAGGTCGTCTTCAAGGCGGATCCGAAACCGCCTTGAAGACGACTTCTCAAGCCGCCTCGCAAACGTTCCACTCAGCCAGGTCGTCTTCAAGGCGGATCATAAACCGCCTTGAAGACGACTTCTCAAGCCGCCTCGCAAACGTTCCGCTCAGCCAGGCCGTCTTCAAGGTGGATCATAAACCGCCTTGAAGACGACATCAAAATATGTGGCAAGTCGTCGTCAGGGCGGATGAAAAAAAAATCTTCCCACCCGGCTCAGCCGGGCAGCTGGAACAGGAATGTGCAGAATCGTTGATTCCTCCTCATTACCCCAGATGGGGGTTTTGAGCTAGCATTGCAAGATTGGAATAGGGGAAAATACAACCTAAATGGATAACATGAGAGAAGAAATAGTTTAGGAAACAGGCATTGTAGGTGGAAACATAGGGGAACACAAAGGGAAAGAGAGGAGAGGGACATAATGGGAAAGGGAGGGGATAGATATAATGGGATAGGGAGGGGGTGGAAATATGGGGAAGGGCAGATAGTCGGCCGCATCTTAATTGACCGCCTCGCCAACGGTCAGAGTAAGAGTGTTGTTATTCTCTTGCGCAACCCGCGCGGCCACAGCCATGTCACTGGGGAGCTGTTGCTCCTCCTTGGTCCAGTCGTGGACGGTAGAGGTGCCGTCCCAGAGCCGAGCTTCGTGCTCAAGGAGAAGGTGACCAAACACGGCGTTGTGAACCCTAGAGTGGTGACGACGCACCTCCAAGTCGTTATCGATATCCTCCCATGCACCAGGGACCTTGGCGGCGGGGTTAGCGATCCGCTTGAGCCGGTTGACATTGATCATCCCCCTAAGGTAGGCCAGTCGCCCTCGGCGTGCTTGAGTAATACGCGGATCTGCTTGGATTTGGCTGGGGGTTAGGTCCTTAAACGCTGGGTCCATCGCACCGTAAGCATCGACGACCAGCTTTTCCAACTTGGGCGGGGGCGTCGTCGAGGTATCACCAACGAAGCCGACTCGGAGGAGGTTGGCAAACAGGTTCTTCTCGCCCTTGAGTATGGTGGCGATATGCCGATCGAGCTTGGTTTTGTATGGGTCTTGATTGTACCCATCGGGCATGTTGGCGGCCTTAAACGCCGCGCTGGTCTGGTCAATGATACCCTAAAGAAAAAAGTTCGGTCAGTTTCTGGGGTGCACAGGGTTTGATCATTGTGCCCCACTCACCCTGATCATTAAGAATGGGGTGCGCTCGATGGTGTTCTTCTTGGCAGTTCGGCGTCCATAAGCGTCGATGTCGGGTCGCAATAAAACCTCGCGGACCGTCGTCCGAACAAATACCCGGAACGTCGGAGGGAATAAATCCCTATTAGCTGAGCTTGGGGGATCTGGATGGGATAGGGGATCTCTTGGCAGTTGGCTGTTGAGGCTAATGAGGATGCTCATTAGCCTCAATTCCTCCTCTGGCATCTGAGGAAGAAGCAAGTTGTTAGCTATATCTTCTGGGGGCCTAGTA
Source organism: Puccinia hordei (assembly GCA_007896445.1). Lineage (NCBI taxonomy): Eukaryota > Fungi > Basidiomycota > Pucciniomycetes > Pucciniales > Pucciniaceae > Puccinia > Puccinia hordei. Next base: position 17,575 of record RDRW01000187.1, on the reverse strand, counting down.
GCATGACTACTTACATCTACTAGGCCTTGGGCCCACTGAATGAGCTCGTCGGTGATTCGAAATCGATTACCCATTGATTGGAGCCGTAATTGGACGGCTTCGATTGATCGAGGTGTGATCCTCCTACCGGACGCCGAGGATAGAGATAGACTTGATGGCCGACTAGAGTGGAGACTTGACGGTGGTCCATCATAGTCGGGACCGTCTGATCCGTCGGGGTAACCACCAGAGAAGTTGCGCCGAGATGGGGAGTCATAGAGCAAGGGGGGGGCGCCGCCGGCCGCTCGGGATCTGATGGGTCCAGTGTGTCCATCGCGAAGGGGGGTTGGGGCGGGAGGACAAAACAACTCACCTGGGGTGAGAGGGGGCCCTCCGGTAGGACCCGACGCAGTTAATCTGGGGCTGTAGGTGCTGGGCGTGGTCGACCAGCCAGAGGTTGGTGGTACGGATGGGCTAGGTGGTATGGATGGGGTAGGTGGTACGGATGGGGTAGGCGGGACGGGGTAGCCATGCGGTACAGCGGCGCCGTCCTTGTTATGAGGTCCTGTGTTGGATCCCGTGACCTGTGACATAATTCTGTGTTACAGGTTAGTAATAGCTTAGTGGGGGGTGGAAGTAACGTGGACGATTTACTTACCGGGGGTATGCGTCTGATCGTATTGTCCTTGGGGGGTGTTTCGTTGGATGGGATTGTTGGAGGGTGTTTCGTTGGATGGGAGGAAGCGGGGCGGTTGGTGGTGGACTTGGTCCATATCCGCTATCTCCGGGGCCGGGCTGAAAAGGCCGCGGGGCGCTGTCACAGGAGTTTCACCCCGGGAAACTTGCACTCCCGAACTGGGACCGCGGTGTGTCCGGGGGCGGGGTTCATGAGCGCAGCAGTGAAACTGTCCCCTGGTTGAATTGTACAACATACATGTCCAACACAGGGCTTCTGAAACATGCCCCACCTTTGCTGAAACCAGCACACAATACTGAGCTTTCTCAGTGGTGCAAATACAAATTATTGGACTGAAACCAGCACCCTAATCTGACACATGATTCATTACAAATAAAGTCCTGGTTTGAAATTGAAACATGTCAAATAAACTGTAGTGTGTCAATCTAGTTGGTGATAAGATTATGGGGACTTCCCAATAAGGTGATAAAAGTAGGGCAGGATAACACTTTTCCTTCTTTATTCAAGCACATATTTCTGACAGCTGTCTTTGTTTAATCAAGCACATATTTCCTACACCATATTTCAGGTTTACTTCTCATATCATTTTGATTGGAGGGATTTTAACTCATATTATCTGCTTATTTAATTTATCTGCGTATTTAATTGCAGGGGTTTCAACTCATAATACCAGCTTATTATGATAATTCCTGGTCAGTGTTACACCCTGAGTTCACCCAATCTCCCTCACTTATGATTTTTGACTGTTCTTTGCAGGCTTTCACTCAGTGCTGCAGCCTGATGGGCATGAAAAATTTAGGTGTATTCCATGTGGTGGGAGATTACTAGAGCTGAGGTGGATTCAAAAACACCTGGATTCTTCCAATCATAAAGAGATGGAAGCATCTTTGATTATAGCTCAAAAAAAGTGGCAACCAGTGTCAGCCATTTCAAGAGGTGGTTCACAATTACCTACAACCAGCAATCCCTTGTATGATTCAGTTGGCCTTGGGCAGGGAGAAACAGGACCTGGAGATACTAGGCCTTTACTCAATGAAATGGATGGTTGTGATTTCCCCACTTCAAACTGGTCTGGTTTGGTTCAAACTGACTGCCCAATTCATCATCAAAATGATCATTATGACAATTATTCTATCCCTCCATTGGATTTGAATGATCAAACAGGCATGGGGTTTGGTGGATCAGATAACAGTTCTGATGATGGTTCTGAAAGGGGGTTGAACTGGAATGATTGGCTTATGGATGATCCCTTATCATCTGTGTTTCAATCCCTAATTTCTGACGACATGAATTTACCAGGTGATGAGAATGCACCTGAATTTTGAAGATGATTTGGAGCCAAGTGGCCAATGGTACCCATTTCCAGATAAAATGGTATGTTGTTATCCTGAACCTCTATGTAGAATAATATAGTATACTCACATAATATACTATATTATGTTTTGACATCCTTGTGCTCTTATTCCTTTATAGTATCTCATTGCAGCTCTGATACTTGGTCACTTGCATCACATCATGTCACGGTCCATGTATCACCAGATCCGCCTGATATTACAGCTTTGCCATGTGATTATTCCACACTGGGCCACAATCAGGAGAAGAAGGGAGAAAATCCGCAAGATGCTGAACATCAATATTATGGAAAACCTGTCAGTCTTGAATAACAAGTGTTATTCACTCAGCTTGAAAGACATCATTAGTCATGTGAGTGAGAGTCATATGAGATGCATAAATTGCTTCTCTGTTCTGGGTGATTGATTACTGACACATTAACTTATTTCATGCAAATTATTAGGAAGTGGGGAATCCATATGTGAATAAACACCTAGAATTCTATCCACATGAGACCTATGGAAAAAATATACATTCCCTATATCAAAGTACTAAATGGCGAGAATGTTTGTCTAGGAAAGGAAGGGTACAAATGGTTGAAGTTGCTCAAAAACACTATTACATTTTTGAGCCCATCACACTCAAGGGTCCTGGGCAGAGAATTGTGGTACCCATATTTTTCTTCAAGGTGGGAAATAAATTACATGCCAAATGTATTACACCAAAGTTGAATGATTATACCCCATTGGGAAGATGGCACCCCCCAGCTGGCCATAATGATACCAGGTCATATCAGCTACCATGCACCAGAGCTTCAAACTATATCAGTGGATCAATTTGACCTGATATATTGTGAAATGCCAAAAATTGATGGAAAACAATTCATAAACAAAATACGGCATCAATTGATTCAAGTGGATGATTGTGGCCAGCATCACCCCATCCCTGTCCCCAATCCATGGAGGTCTCGGGCCAAAGGAAAGGTTATCCGCCATGTGCCTATTACACTATACTCAGATGATACATCAGGAAACCAATCCAAGAGGTGGAATAAACATGTATCATATTATTTTACACTTAGTGGCCTTCCCCCATCTTATAGCAACATGGAGTACAACTGCCATTTTGTCTCTACATCTAATGTTGCAGGTCCACTGGAATTGGGAGAGACAATTGTCCAAGAGATGAAGTAGGTCCAGCATCAGAATTATAAAGTCGCCACTTGATTTTTTCCCACTGACATTTATATGATTTAGCTCTTTGACTAAGGAAGGTGTCTTTGCATATGATTCCAGTCTTCAAGATGAAGTTTTGATCATGAGTATGGTTCTTTGCTATCTGGGTGACTCACCTATGGCAGCAGAGGTTACAAATACACCAATCCCTGGAATTTGCAAGAATCCCTGCAGAATATGCCATTTGCGGGTTGATGAAGTCAAAGAAAGGAGTAGTTTGGTTTACATCCATGATTTCTTCGGGATAAAAGGGTTACCTTCTCCACGTAGGTGGTATCAAACGGTTCAGAAAACAAATGGTTCTTGGAATGTACTCAAAACAAAATCCAAGGCAGAATATGACAAACACATGAATGAATTTGGTTTGGTGGACAAACTTCAAGATAAACTCATTGAATTGAGACGCAATAATCCTCATGACCGGCAAAGAATAGAGGCCATTGAAAATTCTGAACCTCACCGACTTTGCAATGTATTTACACATCTCCTAGAGTTTGATGGATGCAAAGACACACCAGTTGAAATTCTCCATGTTTTCTCCCTTGGTGTTGTCAAGTACTTGGTCAGGGACTTCATGGAAAAACAGAAAGACCTTGCAAAGATGGAGGCCCTTTTCAACTCAGTTAACTTGGATTGCCTCAACATTCCACCAATCCAAGGTAAATATATGGTTACCCATTGGAAAAGTTTTATTGGAAAGGACTTCCGCACTTTAGTACAGTTGGCCCCATTTGTTTTTTTTCCATTCATGGATGAAACACAAAAGAAATTATGGATTCCTCTATGCAAAATAGGAAGCCTGATTTTCCAGACCACTATAGAAAGCATGGATGAATATATTGCAGAACTTCGAATGAATATACAGATATTCATGTATCATATTCTCAAGATGTCAGCACAATGGGCAAATAAGCCCAAGCTTCACATATTGTTACATCTCCCCGAGTCAATCAAACGATTTGGGCCAGCAACATTATTTGCCACTGAGAAGTTTGAGAGTTTCAATGGCCGTCTCAGGCACGCTGCAGTTCACACCAATCGGCTTAGTCCAGGACATGATATTGCCATCAGTTTCAGTAACTATCAGATAATGAGATTAATCCTTTCAGGTGGTTACGTGTTTGACCATAATCAAAAAGAGTATTTCCAAGCATCAAACCAAGTGAGAGGAATATTTTCAGGAAATCCAGCCATTCAAAAGGCCATGGGATTCAATAACCAAAAAGTTATGACAATTGGACAATACCCCTATGTCAAATCATCCACAATTCCAGATGGAGGACTTGAACAAGTTCCAGATGCATTGAGACTGTATTACCCAACGGCCCAAATCCGCCAGGTTTGGATACTGAACCTCAATGATAAGGAATCTATTCAAAAGGACTCATTTGTCATTGTCAGTCAAATTTCTATTATTTTTATATTGCCTGTGGGAAATAAAGTGCTGAAAGGAAATCCAATACATCCAGGAAGAAAAAAATAATGGGAATTCAGACATATCTTGTGTTATGTCAATTTGGGAAGTCATCCACCCCAAATCTTACTTCATAAAATTGGCTGAATGTAAACTCAATGGGTTACAAAAAGATTGTTCAATGAGAATTGTGCACAAACAAACAAACTTTACATGTGTTCCAGCATCTGTGAGCCAATTTGAATACCACATGTCCAACCCATCCTACCCATTCTGATCAATCTGTGTTACTACTCATTAGAAAATCCTGTGTTGTGTAAATGTGCAACACAACTGCTTTGATGGTGGGTGTCAGGCAGGGGTGTCAAATAGATCAAGAAGGATTAGACAAGAGGGAACCACAGTATCTCGTCAAATACATCACACTTCCTATAACAGCTATCTCTTGAACGCTTTCTCACATCACCAATCTGTATTGCACCGGTCAATTTCCCAATTGGAACATGAACAAATCACAGAACATAAAATGCATGATGCAGCTCATGCTGGTCAAAAAATTTGGATTGATAATATGACCAAAAAGAAAGGAAAAAAATGTGGAAGGATCTAGGAAATCAAACCACCCTCAGTTTAGCCCCCAGGTTCAACCAAGATCATTGTATAACCCAACCTATAGCCCTAGTGCTGCATCTGCTTCATCTCACCGCCCAAATGTGTCATCTCACCGCCCAAATGTGTCATCTCACCGCCCAAATGTGAGCCCTCAACCTGTTCCAAGGATACATCACAACCCTCAAACCAGCCAGTCATTGTATAACCCCAATTGCAGCCCCCAGGTTGCACCAAGATCATTGTATAACCCCAACTGCAGCCCCCAGGTTGTACCAAGGTCATTGTATAACCCCAACTGCAGCCCCCAGGTTGTACCAAGGTCATTGTATAACCCCAATTGCAGCCCCCAGGTTGCACCAAGGTCATTGTATAACCCCAACTGCAGCCCCCAGGTTGTACCAAGGTCATTGTATAGCCCCAACTGCAGCCCCCAGGTTGTACCAAGGTCTTTGTATAACCCCAATTGCAGCCCCCAGGTTGCACCAAGGTCATTGTATAACCCCAACTGCAGCCCCCAGGTTGTACCAAGGTCTTTGTATAACCCCAATTGCAGCCCCCAGGTTGCACCAAGGTCATTGTATAACCCCAACTGCAGCCCCCAGGCTGCATCAAGGTCATTGTATAACCCAAATTGCAGCCCAGTTTTTGCATCCACTTCATCTCACCAACCTCAATTCAGCCCTCATGTTGAATCAAGGACTCTTTATCACCCAAATCACAGCCCTGGTGTTGTATCCACTTCATCTCACCACCCAAACTTTAACACCCATGTTCCTGTTACTTCATCTCACCACCCAAACTTTAACACCCATGTTCCTGTTCCTTCCAGGTCATCTCACTACCCTCAATTCAGCCCACATGTTGCATCAAGTCACCAAACATATAGACCCAGTTCTGGCTCCAGCCCAAATTACTACAAGTGATATTCTTCATGTCATGATATGGCCAATTGTCATGCATTCTGATTAGTTTGCAATCACACCCCAGTTTTTTTGCATGCATAAAAGACACTTTGCAGTTATTCTTATGATGTTAATTAGTAGATATGGCCAATTAAAATGATTTTATGATGATATTGAGTAAAATAACATTTATATCTAAAAAAATAAAAATAATGGCATTTGGAGGTAATCATGAAATAAATGCCACATCTGTCCCAGGATCCATCCCGGAGTGGAGGCAATTTCCCTAAGTTGTTTGTACAGGTCAAACCATTTGTGTAGTGCCCATTGATGACACAATCTCAAAAGGACATTTGGATCCCATTATGATATATTGGAAGCCTAATATTTGAAACAAAAATAGATGACCAGTTTCACACAATCCTCAGATTTGGCCCAGCTGGCTTATTTGCAAGTGAGAAGTTTGAAAGCTATGAAAACAAATATACATATAATATATATATATAACCAGTAAATTACAAGTATAAGAGATCAGCCTTGAGGATTGTAAGATCCCAGCCGCTTGAGAACATTGGCCACACCAGATATGATCAAACGAGCTGGGCCCACACGGAAGCCTAGGTCTGTGAGCTCTTTCTGAGACATTCCTTTGAAAGCAGACCAGTGGTAGAAAGAATGTTCAGACATTACAGACAAGGTTTGTCTGTCATTTTCAGACAAGTATGAAAAGAGAAAAAATTCCGCCATGGTGAGATTGGCTTCTCCCCGGCATGGAGTGCCAGTGGGGTGTGCACCAGAAACTGAGAGAGAATTGCCCTCAATTGGAGGGATAAGGGGGAGAAGAGGGGCCTGGTTGGTGTTGATTTCTTCAGTGGGGTCTGCTTCAACCCCATCTTCTGAGGGGGGCCAAGATATGTGTGTGTAATCAGACTCAGTGGTGCTGAGGCTGGGGGGGGACTACAACAACTTTATATTAGTCAAGTTGCAGGGGTCCCTCCATTTGAAAAAAAAAAAACTTATTAACTTACAGGATTCTTAGATAATCTCTCCCTGTATTCAGGGGAGAATTTGATTAAAACTGAGGCAGAAATATCCCCTTTGTTGGGGATATTCACCATGAGGCGTCGAAACCGCCGGTAAGTTGAAGCGGAGGCCAGGGGGTAGAGGTGGTATTGTCGTCCTCTGCGGACGCGGCCAATCCATGCGAGATGGCGGGAGGCATCCTCATACTTCAGGATGCCTCCAACCAAGATGTCGCTGCGGGCCGAATCAAGAAAGTTGAAAACAAGCTTCTTGAATCGGCACAGGCGGTGGGTGGTGCGTTGGCTGACCGGCATAAGCTGAGACTGGTTGGTCGGCCAGAAACCTTGTGCCTTCTCAGGCGCACAAAGTTTGAGGATGTTGTCACATAGCCAGGGGTCAAAGACGATGTCGACCTGGTGGGTGGTTGTAGGCATAAGTGCTGGAGAGGGCGGGAAGGAGGGATGACAATGGTTATAAAAGGACTGCATCAAGTGCAGTCCTTTTATAACCATTGTCATCCCTCCTTCCCGCTCTCTCCAGCTCTGACTTCGATTGAGCTGAGAGGGGCGGGACTCCAATCATGATCTAACTTTCTCAAGTCGACATGAGATTGGAGTCCCGGTCGACTTGAGAACCTTGTGTGGTTTCCAAGCCGGCTTGGAAACCACACAAGGTTCTCAAGTCGACCGGGACTCCAATCCCATGTCGACTTGAGGATGATGGGGAGCTCAAGCCGACTTGAGAACCACAAATGGCTCTCAAGTCGACATGAGCACCCCCCTGAGTTATCAAGTCGACTTGTGGATGGTTCTCAAGTCGGCTTGAATACCTCATTTTGGTTTTCAAGTCGACTTGAGTACCGTCGGGGGGGCTCAATCGGACTGCATAACACCCTGAGAAGATTATGTGGTTCTCAGGTCGACTTGAGAACCATTTGTGGTTCTCAAGTCGACTTGACAGCCTCATTTTGGCTGTAAAGTCGACTTGAGGACCACAAATGGTCCTCAAGTCGACCTGAAGGCCCCGTGGGTAGGAGGTCTCCCAGGACGAAGCTTAAATTCGTCTGGAAGTCGACCTGAGGACCAATTTCCGTCCTCAAGTCGACTTTTGTTGTCTGTTCGTCTTGAAGACGAATCACCTGTCACCAAAGTGTGCCCGTGGTGTATTAGGTTTATTATGTCATGTCATCCGTGTGAGTATGTAGTCCATAGGTTTGTAATTATGTCTTACGTACTTGGGCTACAACACCCCCCCCACTCAACAAGACCGCTCCAAAGACAATGGAGACCTGGAGTTTGTGAGTGATGAGAGGTAGGTTTTTTGTAAAAATATTGGCAAATTGATGTTTTGTATCCACCCAAGTAAGATTGACTTGTTTGCGAAATACTGCTTGGTTGGTAATGTAGAATTCTCGGTCAGTGTGTCGTGTACGTTTGTTGGATTTTTCATTGGAGCAAATTTTGACCACCGCTTGGTTGTCACAGAACATCTGGCAAGGTGATTCAACGCCCGTGAGGTTGGTGAGTAGATGGCGGATCCACAACGCCTTCTTTGTGCCATGGCCTAGCGCCATGTACTTGGCGTGGTCAGTGGAAGAAGCAACCGTCGCTAGGCGCCGAGAGATCCAGTGCACGGGACAGCCGTGAAAAAGAATTAGTATGCCATAGTTAGAGTGGGAGAATTCTCCCCCCCAGTTGGAATCAGCAAAGCATGCAAGTCTCGGACTTTGCATATCAGGCCGGATTTGCAACACAAGGTCCCTTGTTGCAGCAACATAGTTGATGAGGTGTTTCAAACAACGCCAGTGTTCAGAATCAGGATTCTTTGAAAAACGAGCTAGGAAGTTTACACCAAAAGTGATGTCGGGGCGCAAACCTGCGGATAGGTAGCTGAGGGACCCAATAATGGACAGGTAGGTCGACGGGTCAATACCTGAAGCCGTCGTCCTGGTGGTAGGCAACCCGCCGGAAGGTAGAGGAGTCTTAGTGTGGCTGACGCCGTCCCAGTGGGAGGTTAACATTTTGGAGATAAGCTTGGGCTGGCTGATCTTAAAACCGCCGGTCGTCTGTTTGACCTGTAAACCAACAATGTTGGACAAGGAGCTTGACCATTTGATTTCTAAACAGTTGCTCAAAGCAGCCTCCAGTTCTCGTAATACAGACGTCAAGGATCCTGTAACTATTCCGTTGTCTACATGTATCCAGATGACAGACGGGTTTCTTGCGTGTTTTAGAGTGTATACACTGTGGTCAAATTGTGAACTTTGGTACCCGAGGCGAGACAGTGTGCCTGAAAGGTGTTGCCACCAGCAACGTGCAGCCTGAAGGGTACCGTAGAGCGCTTTTTTTAATAAACAGGCTGATCCTTTGGGAATATCTAAGCCTTCTGGTGCCGAAACCCAGATTTCCTCATCAATTGGCGAGTTGAGGCATTTGGCAACGAAATAAAATGTGTGTACCAGCCAATCGTTCATAGCCACAAGAGAAATTAGTAGACGCATAGAAACAAATGTGGCAGTGGGAGCAAAAGTACCCTGGAAGTGTTCACCTTCCACTTGGGCATATCCCTTTGCAACGTACCTCGCTTTGAAGCATAAAACCTGCTGTTCATTGTTTGTCTTGGTTACAAAGACCCACTTTGCACGGAGTACCTTTTTTCCATTGGGAACAGGTCAAATATCCCAGACGCCCAGTCGATCGAGATTCCCTAGTTCTTCTCGAACCGCGCACATCCAAGAAGTCAAATTAGGGCCTCTCTTTGCCTGTAGATATGTTGTAGGAACCGTAGAATCTAGTAACTCTGGGACAAAAGAGATGGAAGAATCTACAAGGATGTCCTGTGCCTGTACAGTTAGCTCATCTTTGAAGCAGCCCAGTTGTAATGAGAAGCATTTAGGAGACTCAGGGTTGATGGGTGAGGAAGTGTGAGGGTGTCCGGCAAAAGTTGCAACAGCCAAATGGACAAAAGAATGGGTATCAGGGATCCAGAAACCCCATCCCTTGGACTCTGGAAGGTAAAAAACAGCAATACTGCGTAATGCGCGTTCATCTAACTTTCACCGTTTCTCCACTGGTATATGCACAAAAGCTGCAGCCCCAAATGGTCGTAGACGGTCGGTGTTAGGTTGAATACCAAAAAACCGTTTGAAGGGTGTGATGTCCCCACTGGCGGCATTTGGTATCCTATTTAATGTGTAACAGGCCCACATAAAGGCAAGACCCCAAAAAGGCTTAGGGAGTTGGCTGTCCAGGAGAATTGTCCTACCCATATCCTGGAGTGTACAATTGAAACACTCAATTGTTCCGTTTTGATAATGGTGGTAAGGTATAGACCGCTTGGTAGAGATTCCTTTCTTCAAGAGAAAATGTCCAAGTGCCTTGTTGTTGAATTCAACACCATTTTGGAGCTGAGAATCTTCAGACGCTTTCCCGTGCGTACTTTGAGTCTTAAGATGGTATCCTGTAGGGTAGTTGTGGCTTCTGAATTTTTTTGTAGGATTTTCACCTCCGCGTATCCTGAACCAATATCACGGATAGTCAGGGCATATAATCCTCCGTCCAAAGCTGGCACTTCAAATGGGCCTACAAGGTTGATGTTCCATGCATCCATGGGTTGGAAGTCACGACGATCTGACTGTAACATGTTTTTGTTTACACTTTTGGAGATGAGGCAGCTGGGACAGTGGATGTCACCTTTAGGAAGGGATTTAGGGAGACCAACAGCTGCACCGGTAGTGATCATGTGGCGGATAACTCTGAGGCTTGCATGGCCAAAACATTGATGGATGTGCAGTAGTACGCGTTCATCATATGTCAAGGTGTTACTTTCAAAAGGACATGGTGTGCCTACTGGTACACAACATTTAAATTGAAGTTGATTGAAATCACTCAATTCCACTGAATTGGGTGTGGAATGCCGGTAAAGACAGTATAGTAAAACTAGGTACAGGAGATTTGGTATTTACATGATAAGAAGAAACAGGAAGTGGTGCGGGGAGCTCCCATTTGCGGGATACAGTGTTTAGCTGGGAGCTGGTCCAGAATTTGGGGCCAATGGAAATGTGGAAGCAGTCGGAGATGAGGGAGATGGAGAAACCGGCCAATATTAAAGCAGCAGGGGAGATGAGGGTATTGGTCGCCGCTGAACAGAATAGAACATTCCTAACTGTGATAAGAGTTGAGTTTGGCCCAGCAAAAGTTAGGCTTCCCTTCCCTGTAATGAAACGTGCGGGACCATTAGTCACAACACGGAGGGGAATGGGTGAGCTCAGTAATGTAAAATCTGCAAGGGCTAACCTATCACCTGTCAAGTGATGGGTGGCTCCAGTGTTGAAGATTGCGGGAGAGGGACCCTTATTAGTGGGGGCAGCAGCAGAGAAGGCAGTGTTGACAAACTTGGGGTGCATATCTGTATTGTCAGAGGAATTGGTATGCATGGTGTTTGCTTGCATGTTGCCGGAGTCCAAGTCTACGTCAGCTATACGAGCCGTTGGGCCAGAGGGAGTTTTGGCGTATTTATTGTAGCTGGGGCGATAGGAATCTACAGGACGGCGAGTGGGAGGGAAAGAGGGAACAAAAGGACGGGGAGGATAAGGGGAAAACTGGGGAACAGGGGGAGCTAGAATGGGATAGTATGCATGGTACTGTTGTTGCGTTTGAGGAGCGTGTTGGCGTGGGGGCGGACCTGACGTGATATTGCATTGGCCAATTAGATGTGTGGTGGAACCACATCGAAAACAGGACCAAGAGGATGGAGCAGTTGTGCGGAAGTTTGCGGGGCGGCTTGCTAATGTGTAGATGTTGTCAGGGTGACTTTCAATGTAAGGTTTGCAATGAGGATGGTGGTTATTGGCGGCGGAGAAGGCGGTGGGAATGGAGTCTTGTTTTCTGGCATTTTTGCGGCCACGGATCTTTTCCTGACAGTCAGAGAGTATTTCAATCATCTCTTGGAAAAGTAAAGGGATTTGGCATCTGTTAGCCAGTCCTTGGTCAACTCAATAATCAAATTCTTGACGTAACACAGATCCCTGAGTGATGGAGGATTGTAGAATGAGGCCAAAAAGGGCATCATTGTCTAGGGTAAAGCCAGACTCTTGCAGGTTGAGATGTCTGGCTTTATAAGCTGATGCAATCGTTATGGCATTGACGTCTGGAGTGCATTTGATGCTGCCCAATGCATCCCATTTGTTGAGTTGTGCTGCACGACTGAAATTCGTAAAGTGTTGGTGGATGTGTGTTAATATCTCAAAACTGGAAGCCATTTTGCCTAAATCGTCTTTGATGTCCCGGTGGAGAGAAATCAATAAAATTGTACACCCAATGTGTTCAGCTCTGTGATGTGAAAAATCCTCATGATACCAATTCTTGTACTCCATTACAAATGCCGCCATCTTGCAGATGTCTTTCATCCAGGTCCGGAAGTTTTTTCTGCTGGGCGCCAATTTGTGTTGTTTGGGAAAACTGGAGTGGGCATCCCTGACTATAAGACCTTGATTTGCCGGGTTGACCACAAAAGAGAAATCCAATCAATTAGCATGTTCAATCTCGTGGTAACGTGCTCCGTTGTTTGCAATGTGAGGTGGTCGCTCAAGTCTAACCGTGGCGTGTCCATCATTGGACGCTGCCGGACTTCTAGCTGTTTGTTTTCCGGCGGTGTTGCTGGTTGTGGGGGCTGTAGCAGCGGCAGCAGCAGAGGCTTGGGTGCTGACGGAACTGGGTGATTGTTGTAATGGTGCCATGTAGACGGAGAGTTAAACTTATAGAGGACTAAAAAAAACTAAACTAAAAAAGGAACAAAACAACAGGTCCAGCAATGAAGATGATATTGGTTAGAGTTGAAAATAAAAATCCGAGGAAGGGCACAACAATGAGGAGAAGTCTGAGACGAGGGGTTTTGAAAAATATGAACACGACAAAAAAACAAATTACACTACACGTTCACTATATGGACAGGATATACACTAGACTTATTCACTACAAAAACAAGAAAGAAAGGCTCATAACCTATTGAAGCAAGACTGTGGAAACTCTGAATATGTACTCTGATTATTTGGAAGTGTGAATTGGAATGAATGAATTACAATAGATCATAAGTACACCACGGACGCATTCGGGCGCCTCCAAGCCGTCCTGCTAGGCGCCTGGAAGGCGTCAAAATCCTATTCAGTAGCATAGGATTTTGTCTGCCAGGCATCTTTTGAGGCATCACCCAGGTGCCCAGCAGTAACTCCTTGACTTTGAGTGAGAACCAAAGGCACCTGGCAGATGACTCCCCAGGCGGCTTTCAAACATCGTGGATCTGCCTTGATGACACCTGAAATCCGCTTGTCTCAAAATCGTCAAACCGTTTTGATGACACCTGGAAAACAAATTTTGGTTTCCAAGGCGTCATCAGAACCTGTGGTGGTTTTTCAGACGACTTGAAAACCAAAAGTGGTTTTCAAGTTGTCCGAAGTCGTTCTCAGGGCGTGCTGAGAACTGTTGTCGTTCTTGAGACGGCTTGAAAATCCACAAACATCCCCAGAACGGGTTGAAACCATCCCAAACGCCTTGGGAACGCCTTCTAGGCGTCCAAGCTGTCAAAAGCATAGAAATCCGTTGGCCGGACGTTTTTTTTGAACTAGGGGTGCACCCATGGCGTACAAGCTATTTAAATACAAGTTATTTCTATAGCTTATGTACATGTCACATGCGGGCTGGTTGAGTATCGTGGATGATCATGATGTATTAGGTTTATTATGTCATGTCATCCGTGTGAGTATGTAGTCCATAGGTTCGTAATTATGTCTTACGTACTTGGGCTACAACAAAAGTGAGAGAGAGAAAGAGAAAGTTGAAACGAGTATGCTACGTATTACGTAAATGTAGTGAGAGGTGATCTGTTATGTAAAGGTTACATAACTCAGCCACAACACAAAGTTCCAATCATATCACCACATGGCGTTGACTGGACTCTGGGGCTCATGTAGCTTCATTGTAACAATCCGCAAAAGGAGTATTTAACGCCCCTCTGACAAAAATTTGGCGCATCGTTTCTTTAACAGAGGGATTCAAACCAACACTGATACTTTCACAATTATACATCCAAAAACCTGGATGAATTCAGTGAATTGTTTGATTTAACCGTAAAAAATAACATCTGCATGGATACATACGTAGATGATAGACTTCACACCGAACCAAAAAAACGACATGTAGTGCTAAAGTACAAACTAAATCAAACTAATCAAAGTAGTCTGTTAATCTTCGAACGAGAGACAAAGAATGGATCAGCTGGATGAAAAAGGAAGAGGGGATATTGTTGTTGATGAATTTTCCACAATGGAAAATAGGGATAGAGTAGCGAAAAAATGGTGGGTGAATAAGGAAGTTGATTTGCCAAACCGAAAGAGAGTGAAGCAAACGTCACCGGTGAGAAGGAGCTTCGCGAGAGAGAGAGTTTCAATGATCGGGAAGATGAGGAGGGACGAGGGATTGAGGAGGGATGAGGAGATGAGAATCCGGATGTTGATTGAGGCCGAGTTGCTGATCGTCGAGATCGAGATAACGAGCAATACGACGGATCTGTCTGACGAAGAAGAGAAGCAGAAGCGCGCGAAGGACAGCCCGAAGTAGTGATCCGAGGGAAGCAACGAGGGAGGTGAGGAGTCTGGCAAGGCCGGCTAGGACGACTAGCTCGACGAACTCGACTACCTGTAAACTAGGGTCTCGCTCGATCGTAGAGATTACTTTTTCGGCCATCGCAATTACTAGCTTTGCATCTGTCGACTCTGCCCCTCGTCCTTCTTCCTGTTCCTCTGCGGATTCGCCCTCAGCCGTAATTGCCCTCGACTTCCGTTTCTCTTTCTTAAGCGTGTTCACCTGTCCTGGCTGGTCAATAGCAGAATCTTTGAGCGGTCGCCGACTCGAAGAATACCCCGGAGCAGGGGAGGCACGATGAAGTCCGGCTTGATTGATCAATTCGTCGATATGGTGTTCCATCATTCGACGTTTGTTGGAGACCTCGTGTCGACGTTGACGCAGGACCTCTCCTGTACTGGTAAGTTGCTTGAAGAGTTCCCAGGTCTGAGGATCGACCTTATCCCAGCTAAACGCGCGAGACGAAACCGATAGTTGGTGTTTGCTGATAGTGGTGATGGAATGGATCTCCCGACGGATGCGGCTGGTGGTGTTCGGGACTAGACGCTGGAACAGTAGTCGAGTGTTAGGTGGTAGCGGGCCTGCTGGGAAGAACGAAAGCAGCTCAGTAGCCATCTTATTCTGCTCGACATATCCTTCCAATCGGTCCTTGACCTCTCGAGACTTGATCTCGGCTTCTTTTGCAGTTGAATGATACTGTTCTTCCAACACCTATCAGGCGACGGGGGAAATTCAATTTCAAGCCAGCGAAGTAAACATGCATGGATAGATAGATAGATTGTTTACCCTGAAAGCTTCAAGCACCAATCTCTGTTGTTGCTCCAACTTTTTCAAAATTCGATACTTCCATACCAACTGAACTTCCAAGTTCTGCTTCCTTCTGTTATTAGAATATTGCAGAGCAAAAACGCATTTAGTCTTTTCTTTCTCATCTGGCGTCTGACATGGCAACGAAGTACAAACAAAGCTCAACATGGAGTGTCTGACGGGAACGAGGTTGTAATCCTGAGGGACCTGGATAGTATGACGGCGTTTGGCGAAGGCCATCTTGCAGACTGACTGAGACCTGGTCTTGGGGAAGATAGCCTCGTAATTATACACGGCCCGACTCGGTCAGTTGGGCCATTGACCTCGCCGTCAGCGTTGTTGACAAATGAGATCTGAAGCTCTTCGTCGTCGCATTTCAGTAGTCCGATATGGTCCGTCTGTGCTCGACTGTAACGCATCCGGCTATTCGTTGTCAAAAAAAAAAAAACCTCAGAAGACTTCAAGTAAATGTGGAAAGTTTGATTGAATGGACGTTGTAGTACCTCATGTAATTGTCTAGTGGTGGAAATTCGTCTCGAGAAAGCTCGAGCGAATTCAGTCTTGAGAGGCCAGGCTGAGAAACGTAGCCCTCACTACCGGCATCACTCGAATTTCCAGGACCAGAACTTCCTACTCAAAACAAACATGTTAAGAAGATAGAGAGCAGGTTAATCTAAGACAGAGTGGAGATTGACCTTTCTTAAATCCCTTGAATCGTTTAGATTTCTCGCGTCTTTCTTCAGGAACGACATCTCTAGAAGAACAGGGAGCGATAGTCAAGATGATGGACATTCTTCAGATACGCATCAATTAAAGATCAGAGCACAGGAGCAACCAACTGACGATGAGTCGAGTGGCGGTCCGAATTCAGCATGAGATGTGGCAGCTAAGTTGGGGAGCCGGCGGCGGTACGAGGTAGCGAGATGCGCTCTGTGAGGCTAAGGCGGGCGATAAGTTGTTTTAGTTGTGATAGTCAAACGAGTAAGTACTGAGGAAACATTTACGAAACTCAGTGATCGCATCGACAACCTTTCCGCATGATAGATCCCAGCGCCAACGCTCCTGCCAGCACTGGCGACGCCCTTAACGAATGGTTGAAGAGAAACGTTTTGCTGCCTCCAGCGACGATAGTGTGTTCAAGGGTGGGGTCGTTGAGGTCGTCGTCGGCAGGTGGCATGGTGGTCAACCTGAGCCAGCGGAGTGCACGAGCGATGACTCGGAGGACATCACCCACAGTGTGGACACTAGTGGGCCAGCCTGCCCTGGAGCCCACTTCGTAACAACGCAAGGCAGGCAGATGGGCCGGCCCACACCCCCGGCCCTGAAAGTTCCCCCTGTCAAAAGCAGATGGCAGTGAACTGGCTATTAAAAACTCATGGTGTAATGCGTATGTGGATGTGGTGGTTTGTGGTAGATGAAATAACATTACACCAGACGAATGTTGAAATAAGGTGGACAAGAACTAAGGAAGAAAGGAAAAGAGAAACAACACTTTGGCAGAACACACCTGGGAATATAGAGACAATGGTTCATGGAAGGATAAGGAAAGGAGACCGTGCACAAACGCTGTCAGGTAGGTAGACTTTATACGTATCTAGTGATGAAGTAATAGCTGAAAGGTACGCAGCACACAGAGAGAACTGGAATGAAAACAATAAACCCAACAGAAGCTGAACGAACGCAAGAGACAAAGAGGGGATTGATATCATGATGATGTACAAACATTGCCGAACCAAAGAAATCGCAACAGCTAATTAGAGCAAAGGGATGAGAAACACGAACGACAGAATACTGTCGAGCTGAAAGGTTTAATGAATTACTCGGAAACCACTTTCAGCTCTTTTCTTGGGGTTTGATCATTATCCTGGACGGTACCACGGGAATGAGAATCTTTGGAGGTATATGCTGAATGAAGCTGGGGAATTTCCAGTTGATCT